>OX104121.1:22615079-23077278 GCA_944474755.1 Limnoperna fortunei | reverse complement strand
CCTTCCTGTTTGGGACTTCATTTGTACGTAAATATGTCCGTCCGTATGTACGAATTTCCGTCAAGCTTTTATCAGAAACCGTACATGAGAACAATTTGATATTTGGCAGGGTGGTTCAGTATCACAAGTTGTACGTCCTAAGCAACTTTCAGACCTGTCGGACAACTACTTCCTGTTTGGGACTTCATTTAGCGGGGTCATCTGTGTCCCATGGACACATTCGTCGTGCTTTGCAACTTTTCACACATCATTAGCCAGATGTCCTCTACCAAGTTTGCACAAACCATTGCTGCAGACGAACCTCCATGGCAGCCATGGCTTAAAATAGAACAGGGGCGGGTAAAAATACTGGTTTTGGCTTATGCACATGTAGTTCAAAAAGTATAACAAATACGGAGACCCTTTTTCAGTATCAAAAGCTCTACAAAACTCTTCATTGAATTTAAGGTGTACGACGACCCCTTGTAGGAGTCATTGCCCCCTAATCGTCAAAATTAATGCTTTGTGAATTTTTTTCCTAAAAATGTTGAAAATTATTAGAACTAGAGAAAAAGGTTAGCATTGCTTAATTGTTCAGCTTTATGAGAGGTACAATAATGACTTAAGGTTCAAGATTTTTAAAACCATTTAAGAGTTACTCCCTATGAAATTTTTTTCAATCAATTCTAATTGATTTAAAAAAATCTTCTCTGAAACCACTGAAAGGACTGCTTTGAAACATTGCACACATCATCTTTAGGATGTACGCTACCATAATTGTGCCAATCATGACAGCTGACCAAGATGACCTTGGCTAAAAATAGAACAAAGGGTTGGGGAGGGGGAGGTCAAATAGTTTTTGGCTGATAGTTAAAAAAGTATAACAGATAAAGAAAATTTGAAGTGAACCTCCTTCCTCAGCACCACAAGCTGTACAAGACTCTCTATTGAGTTAAAGCTGTGTGAAGAGGACTCGTAGTAGTCATTGCTCCTAAATCGTGAAAATTGTCGATTTTTTTCATTTTCCGTCAATAACTTGTAAACCATAAGAGCTAGAGAAACTAAATAATTCCCCTCATCAAGATCTGCAAAATAATTATTGATGCATATGTAATGAATAAAACTAATGATTTTGGAAGAAGCGTTGGACAATTCCTTATAGGAAAGAAAAGCTGGATAAAAAAATAGCATAGTTGTTCAAATTGTTTCAGGTTAAGGTGAGAGATACAAGTTCCTGGGAGCCTCTAGTTGCTTATATAAATTCAAGTGAGCGATACAAGGTCTTCAGAGGCTCTGCTTTCTCTTGTGTTCTCTCTGCAAAACTTATTTTTATTTATCTGTATTTTGAAATGGCTGTTAAGTTAAACTCCATTCAAACAAATGCACTTATGTTAATTCTTGTTAAATGTCTATCTTTATTGTAAATTCACTTTCATATAGTAGACTTGATGGATTAATAATATAGATATAGAATTCCCTAAAAGGAAGCACATTTTTGTCTGCATATTTTTATTATTTACTAAGAATATAAAAAGTGCCAGGGTGATATTATGGTATAATCAATTAACTACTATATTATTCGCTTAAATAACAGTTAAACTGCCAATATGATATATTTTGCTGAACCAGGGTGATATTATGATATAATTAATTAACTACTATAATATTCGCTTAAATAACAGTTAAACTGACAATATGATATTTTTTGCTAACCCATTCCAATACGGAAAAAACTAGTCCAATATAGGTATTTGCCTGATTTGTCCTGTATTGGCCTAGTTTGTCCTGTATTGGCCTAATTGCAACCCTTATTGGCCTGAGAGATTTGGACTTAGTCTAGTTAATTAAAGATATCATTACGTAATGATTTCTGTTGGTCTAGTTATTTTTCAAAGGCTTGCTGTAGTGGGCTTTGGCGCAGCCGATGAAGAATACAGCTGGCCAAGGACCAATAAATAGGCCAATGCAGAACTCATCACGTAATGATATCTTTATCAATGAACAAGTCCAAAATTAATCCGAACAATACAGGTTGGAATCTGGCCGGTACAGGTCGAATTAGGCCAATACCGTTAACTCCGGATTGGACTGTTCAGCAAAATATATCGTATCGGCAGTTTAACTCTTAGGCAAGCGAATACTACAGTAGTTATGTAATAAAGATTGTTATAGACATCTACTGAAATTCATTGATATGTGAACACTGGTGTTTGAAATTACTTAAGTCAAAGATATTAGATTTAAGATAAATATATATATTCTGCAACTACCGCTTCAACTATACAAAGACTACCCTACGAATAAAGCAAAGCTTTATTTGTAAATAATGACGTCACTCCTGGTACCCTTGTCTATTTAGTATTCTGTTCTGGTTTACGGCATGTTGTCAAATACGATATTTGTTTGTGACGTCAGGCTATCACTCGAATACGCGCCGAAAATTCAAGTAAAAAATCGGCTAGAAGTGCACTTTTTATGTTTTCCATTAGTATTTAATGTATTTTCTGGTTGCAGAATAAAAACAATATGCGTACATTGTCAGAAAATATTAAGTTTATTTGTACTCGCCGAAAAATAGGTAAGAAATGCTCGGCAGAGCATCGCATTTCTACCTGTTTCTAAGCCTCGTACAAATAAACTGTATATTTTCTGACAATGTCCTAATATTATCTATATGTTTACTACTGACGATAGTGACAATCGTCTGCATATGATTTAAACAAAACACACGAGGATTGAGTAGTTATTCTTAATGATAAGTATTATACAAAAATACATTATTATCTAATTAAAGTTAACAATTATATTAAGGCAAAACATTGTAGAGGAACATAAGAATGCATAACAACTGAAAATTGATTTGTTAATGTTTTTAGATCATTGGACTTGGTTGGGGTTTAAATCTACAGAGTTGTCCTGGTGGACTTTCTTGGCACATACGATCGGAGATAGTTTGTGTCAACAATTCAGTGCAGTACCACTGTCTGCTTGACAACACAATGAGAGCTGATGAAGAAATTTATGTGGAAAAATGTTATGATGCAAAAACATATACTGCAGGTAAAAAAGTCATCTGCAGTAACTATGAAATAAGCACACACATAATAAAAATTATTTGTTATTCAATTTGCAGTTCCAGAATTCTACTAACAAGATAATTTGTAGAAAGTTTGTTTAGAGTATACCCAGGTTTGGATGTGTCTGCATGTCTTTCTGATGATCTAATTGCTGAAAGTGACATTAAACCCTATTAAACAAACAGATTATTGATCGCACTGACTGTCAACATTAAACTTGTTATTTGAAGCGTTACTGTAGTCAAGGTGAAGCTCCATAACTTAATTGACAAGAATTGCCATTTGCATGCCAAAGGTCTTGGTTTTCACAGGGGTTTCTGCCTTTCTCCCAATAAAAAAAAAACAGATGATTTTTTTTTAAGATTTCCTCATTACGACAAATAATCTCAAAATGAGATTATTTCAAATGGAAGAAAAAAGATCCATTTTTTATCAAACATAAATATTTAATCCAACTATGAAACTGAATATGGTACATCATCATGTATATGCAAAGTTTTAAGATTATCTTATTGAACGCCCGAATAAACTGTCACCGTCACTAGCTTACCTTGACTGAAGGTCCATATGAGCAATAATTCTTAGGGTACCTGTTTTTTGTATCTAGGATGTTGATGGATGGAAAAACATTACAGCTGTTTCTTAAAATGGAATATAGGGCATCAACATTTGATTGAAGCTGTGTGATGACTGTCCAAATGAGTTGTTGCCCTTAAATTACGTATTGGACAAAAATTTGTGTTTTTACAATTATTACTAGATTGATATTGTAAATTGTAAACGTGATCAGAATTCCAATAAATCTTACTTGGTCCAAAATTGTCTGACCACTCTTAATAGGAGTTGTTGCCCTTAATTGACAATTTTACATTAAATTTTCAGTTTTTTCCGTGTTATTTGAAGAAATAAATTGCTAGAGTGAAACTATAAGTTAAAAAATTAATCAGAAATACAAGTCTTACAAATTTGCTGAAAATCTTTCATTATTTGTTATAGGAGTTATTGCATTTTATTATATTTGTGACAATATTATCAGATTTCATTCTGATTTAAATTAAACCTCTCACAAGCTCCTCCTTTTTGTTAATGTCGCTATAAAGATCTAACAACATCCCATTACAGGTAATTTCAGATTGAACGTTTGATATAAATATTATCCAATGAAAAATATAAAGTTTTGCATATATAGACAAAGAAGTTATAGACATGATATACTTTATTTAATAAAATACTTAGTAACAAGAATCAACAACACAACCATCTTCTCAAGTCAAGGGTTATGACTCAAAACCCCTGACTTGGGAGAATACAACACCACAAGCACAGTTATTTATCAAATATGTATACAATGCTTATATAAAAATTCGTAGAGACATGAAACGTATAATTGATTAATGAATGTTAATTATATTTAGAGTAGAACTAATTTTAGTTTTTGTTTCCAAACAAGATTTAATTCCCCTTTTCCAGTCACGACCCACCATATCTTCAACTTCATCATCCAAACCACATTCACAATTCATTGCTACAACCGAATTCTTCAATTTCACTCTACTTTTTTGGTCACAAACGGATTTTAAAAACAACACGAATTCAACCTTCTCCAAACAAGATATTAAATGCTCCCTCATGTATTTTTCTTCAAATTTAATATGTAAACCAACCATTTGGTCTGAAAACAGGACGGGGAATTTGACAACTTCACAATCTGTCATATCAGCGGTGTGTTCCCCGAACGCCTACTGGATAAAAACAACACCTCATTAGGTAGGGGTTTAAGGGGCATATCAAGGGGAATGCCATAATTAGTTTGCCTGTATTTATCTTGAAAATTATAATAAAGTATAGTAGACATTGCGAAACTGAATTGACTAGAAAAATATCAAAATAGTTATATAAAAAAAGGAATGGATGGTTTCAAATTAATTAAAATTATATTAAAAAAGCTAAGAAATAGTATAAAAATGGGTGAAAGGTCAAACCCCCATTCTAAGCCAATATGGCAAATGCTCAGCTGAATGTGAAATTCATCACCAACAGACAATCCATTAATAAAAGCCAAATCGTTTATTATAATTTAACTATAAAGTTGATGAATACATACATAGACATAAAATAAAAAACATAGGAAATATGACTTGAAACCAAGGGGCGTTTTTAACATGGACGCAATAGAAGAATTATGGTTCCAGCCCCTCGAAGACTTGCACAGATATTTACAGACTATGTGACAAAGCAGTGGGTAAAAGGAGGCATGACCGTATAGAACCACTTTGGAACTCAAGAAGCCAGGACTACCAACAACATAGAGAGATGGCACAGCAAACTGAAGAAGATGACACAGCACCCACATCCCAATATATTCACTTTAATCCAGATGTTTAAAGATATACAGAACCACAACGACATTACCCGAGTACAGAGACAGGAAGGTTGAACCCCTCTATCCCGTGCCAAGACATACCTCAACATCGACCGCAGACTCACTAGTTTGAATTTGTTTTCAACCTTACATTTGTCTGCTACATTATTCCAACTATAAAAAAACATAAAAACACAAAAAACGTATATATATTTCACAAGTGAAAAATTCGAAATTATTCAAATATGTAAATACCTATATTATATTATGAAATACTTTTTCTTATTTGATATTTTACCTATGCTAAAAACAGGCGACACTAATTTAAACACCCCTTAGAAGGCCCCTTAATCCCGTACATTAATTAGATGTTTTTTAATCCAGTAGGCGTTCGGGGAATAAACCATATCAGCAATAGATCAATCGAACACTAATTGTAATTTGTTAAAACAACATTCGTTAACGGTACTCGCCAGTAATTAGATTAATTTATTTATATACTCACTCAAAAAAATAAACACAACATCGGATAATTTTTTTAAATCATCTTTTTGCTGACAAAAACCTATAAATATTCAAATATATATACACAACATCATAATTGAACCTTAATTACAGGTCCAGGTGCAAACATTTAAGTTCATCCATCCGTGAACGACTTTGGTCGAAATCTGGAACACTATATGAATTACGAATTGCTAAAAACAAGGTCGACTTTCACGTGCAAACATGAGAACTTTTTTTAACTCAGACAATCGGTATAAAACCCCGCTATTTCTTTTCTTGACTGCATTAGTAAAATAAAATTCTGATGGGTTGACGCTATGCAAAGGTTAGACGCTGCTACCGGGAATATCGCTATCGGTCGAATAGAGGCCGGGGAATCACAGAATGCTGTTGACAGAACGTACAATGTTCATCGAAGCACAATGTCATGCCTTTGGAGACACTTTCCAGCAGCTTGGTACTACGACAAACGACTACGTTCAGGGCGTCCGCGTGTTACAACTCGGGCACAGATCATTATTCTATTTACGGAACAAGACTATATTTTGCTGCAACAGAAAAAGCTGTAAACGTCCGGAGGTTGCGCCGTAAATCACTACAGACAGTACGCAATCGTTAACGCTCTCATCGATTGCTGGCAAAAAGACCTTAAGTCGGAGACGCACTGAGACGCCAACACCGCCGAGCAAGGGTTAGATGGTGTACTATCGTTCGTGTCTGGAATTTACAGAACTGGAGAAGAGTGTGGTTCAGTGATGAGTCACGTTTTCAGCTAGAAACGAGATGGTCGCATACGAGTGTACAGGCGCCGAAATGAACGTTTTGCGCAAAAATGTGTGGTAGAAAGAGATGTTCAGCATCAATATTGAATTATGACCTATACAGGGTAAATATTATATCTGATCCATCTTGTCGCTGTGGATTATAACGCGAAGACTTAAATCATTACTTCTTTGAATGTTCGAGATATGCTAATATTAGAAATAGGTTATTTGAAAACCTTCAGTCGCTGCCAATTTACTGTCCAATAAATATAGAACTCCTTACATCTGGTAATTCGCAATTGTCTAATGAGCAGAATGAACAAGTCTGTAAGCATATATTTGAGTATATCAAAGGGTCAGAAAGGTTCCTCATAGTTTGAATCATTACTCACAAGGATTTGAATTGAAATCACACTCATCATCATCACATCCATCTCATCTATCACATCATTTGTTCTCTATTTAATTTCTTTTTTTAAAATTTTTCTTTAATATGTGTCATCAAAAGCTTTGTTATGTCTCCAACAAACATACTAGTAATATAATTTGTATTGTATTACAATGTAAACTGCTCTATCAATATATTTTTGTAACATACTGTATACTGGAGAAGACTTCAAAAGTTTGATTAACTTATGTCTTAGGCCACGCCGTATTAATTCCTTGTTCGTCGGACCGCCCGCACGTAAAATTATTTCAGAAAGAAAAAAAAACTAAATTTCTTCCGCCCGCATTAACCTGAAACCCGCCCGCGTCCAGAAACGGAAGTTGTCTTTAAATAATCTTCTCCGCGTTCTACGAATTCATCCAACTGCTCCGATAGATGGAGATTCAGTCAGAACTTAGAAGGTTAAAATACCGTTTCAGTCGTCCCCTATAAAATCAAAACCGAAAGTAAAATGTAGAAAACAATGACAGAAAACAAGAGTGTGGTTGTGGCAGCAGTTGCTACCCAGTTTAAAGTGCTGCTACCAAATACAGCATTAGAATGTCGAATGGACGACACCTTTATCGACCTAGTTACATGCATACAAGGGAAGCCTTCAACGCACGCCAATGTTTCTAACCTTAGTTATGACAACATTATGAGAATCAAAATTTAGGACAATCCCAAGCTTTTGGGCAGGGAAAATGATGGCATAATAGTTATACAGGTAGTCTTTTATTTTTTATTTTTTAATCAATCTTGAAATTATGTCTTGCCAAAAAGATTTGGAGACATAACTGAATAGTGGGTATGGGCTGTCTGTTGGTCAGTCTGTACCTATTGATAGAAAGCCAAGGCAGCATCTTTTTAGAAGTTCTTTTCTGCTATATAATTTACTAATCAATTAATTAAGTCATAAAACACTGAGAACAAGCACTTGTTTAATATCAAATACATTTTTTTTAATTTCAGTTATTTTCTTCAAAATTAAACAAAATCGCTCGCTCGCATCAGTTTAACCATGAAAACCTGGAACAAATCTTTAAAAAAAACTAAAAACATGTCGCTCGCCTTAACAAAAATTATTCGCTCCACAAAATCAGTTTTTCAACAAACAAAAAAAAAATAAATAAAAAAAATTTCGCTCGCTCGCTCCTTATTTTCAAAGTTAAAGTCCGACGAACAAGAAATTAATTCTGTGTGGCCTTATCCAATTTGCATGTTTGAGCAAATAAAATATGTTTAATCTAGAAAGATACAATTTTGGAGGAGGCAGTGTTTTGATGTGGGCCGCTATCTCTTACGCCAGGAACACACACCTTATGCATATCCAAGGCAATCTTAACGCTGTTAGGTTTTAGAGACGAAATTATACGGTCGCATTTATTTAAGAGAAATTTTTTTAACACGTCAATGCCCGACCACATGCACGTGTAACAGTACATGTATTAGAGCAACAGAATGTTAGTGTGATCCGTTGGCCATCATGATCTCCGGATCTTAACCCAAATTGAACATCTGTGGGAAGAACTGGATCGTGCGTGCGCCAACGACAACCACCGCCGCAAAATCGGCAACAATTAGAGCAGGCACTTTACTATAATGGCAAAGGATACCGCGTGTTCGTACGTTTAATTGAATCCATGCCAAGAAGAGTAAAGGCTGTGTTACAAACGAATGGTGGGCACAACAGATACTAACATTTTTTGCGTGATTTATTGACAGTATGAGACAAAATATTATTTTCCATGGTAAAAGAACTCATGAACAAGAAGTGTGACAATCTTTACATTTCTGTATCAATTATTTATATGATAAATTGTTAAAATAAATTAATTCCCATTTTTTGTATGTTACGTTTCTTTTATGGGTGAGTATATTATATATAAGATATTCTTTGGAATTTAAATTTTTGACGTTTTTTTGGCCTGTATGTCTTGTTCTATTGTTCTAATAATTTCTCATAAATTAGCATCCTCACAAGTCAGGGTTTCTGTGTTCACATGTGTCCAAGAACCCTGACAAACTTAGCCAGGAAATTTCCGGGCTAGAAGATTTTCATATGACGTCAAACATTCAAAATATCAACTAATGAAATTGCTTGAAAGAAGCAAGTGTTTCGCAGTAGTTATTCTTACTTATTCTTGAGTGGGAAGAAAACGTAACGCAACTAATAAATAACGCGTATAACAAACTATTAACACTACTGTACAAAATTAAATTATTTTCACATGGTCTATGCAACACATCCGTTTGGTTTATTTACAATCGACAATGGGATATCCTCTTACCGAGCCGCGAACGAAAGCGAGCTTTTGATTGGCTACATCGAGGTATGATGTAGCCAATCAAATTAGTGACTTCTAGCCCGAGAATTTCCTTGCTAAGTTTGTCAGTGTTTCGTGGACACATGTGGACACAGAAACCCTGACTTGTGAGAATGATAAATTCACACCTAAAGTTCATTTTATTGGTTTTATTAGGTATTAGGATAAATATACATGTATAAAATAATCCGAATTTATAAAATGAAAATTCATTGTTTAATACTTTAGCCCGTAGTCTACAAATATGACCTAGCTTTTTCACGTCGAACGAAAACCCGTCCTGTCAAGATTTTTTTCACTTTACGGATACTAAATTTCAAACTTTAAACTTGATGTTTTTGTCAACTTCGTGATCTCAACTTTAGCTGAAAGTAAACATTTGTTGCCAGACGTGTATTTTTAAAAAGGTATAAGGCCTCAATCTAGAAAAAAAGGTCAGTATGTCATCGAAATCCGGTTATGTCAAAAAAAATTATTTTACCTTTATCAAAATTTATCAAACCTTATATGTTTAGAATCTGTAGGACCTAAGCTTGAATAATATATAAACATTTCTTGACAGACAATAGATTTTATGTAAAATATTTATCATCAATTTCAGTCAATTTTTCATGCAACAAAATACCGTCATGCCAAGAATTTTTGCCTTTAAACTCATTATTTTTTTAAGCTATATGTCATTTTACAGCTTATATTTTTTTACTTTAATAATTTTACTTTAATAATCTTTTATTACTTCAAAAGTTATGACCATTTATATATAGAAAATGTCCCGTCCTGGTTTTCTTCGTCATGTTTTGAGACCAACCCACAAATTTTATTCTTTTCCGGTAAAAAATCACTCATAAGTAACATGTTCCTGCTTAATTTGTACGATGTGAATGCGTACATTCTTAATTTGTACAATGTTAATGCGTACTTTGTACGCGTTGCGATTTTGAAAAATAAGTAAAATAGCTACAAAAAGTTAGGTAAACTAGCTATGAAAGTGAAATATTTTAGAAATATACAAAGAACGAAACAATATAACGACATGAAACAAATAAAAACGTGTGGTTGATAACATGCTACTAAGCTGGAAATTGCATTTCGCAAATAAACAATGGAACAATTTACAATTGACAAAGAAATAACTGAACATGTAAGGAATTGCAAATCTACCAATTAACAAAGAACAAACGAGCATATTTTTGGCGGATATCCCCTTCCATAGTAGAAGACCAATCACAGTAGCTTTTTATATACATGTACATGTATCATAAAGGCTTCGTAACAAGCATCTCGAATTTTAGATCGAAATAAAAACACACACTTGGTATGGCCTGTCTAATAACCATTCGCTTAGAATCATCCTTGCAACTTTTAAATGAACTTTTCCCTATAAGGTCCTATGTGATGCTATGTCCTTCAGTCGGGGCTAGTTAAAATTACCAATTTCTAAATTTGCGTATAGTCTTTTGTCATATATTAAATCATAAATATATTTGAATTAAAACTTATGTTCATGACATGAGATCATTTATTTATTACAAAAGTCATCATAATCCAGATTTGTATACACAAATATAGCTTGTTATTCTGGTAGTTAATTTTTCATCTAAAATTGTATACACAAATTAGCCTTTATTCTGGTTTCCGATTTTTTTAAGCTTCGCTCAATAGCGCTATAACAGAACGATAAAGTACCAGATAAAATGGTCTCCCTCTATTATTAATTTCCGTAAAAAGAATACCAAAATATTTGTTATTTCATGAAAATTTCATATCACTCAAGCATTTTTGCAGTCCAACGTCATATTTTATCTTGATAATTTTCACTCAACTTCAATAATTTCAATTTTTTGCAAAATTCGGTTCGTTCATGCTAACTAAGTATATTTAATAGTATTTTCTCCTTTACCCATCCTTAGCAATGAAAGTGAATACAAAAGCAGCAATGTTCTTTAGAAAATTGTTGCAGAATTTAGTACAACGTAAATGCCTTCTTCTGTTAAACCACTGTGTCTATTCGACCAGGACTAAACATAAACTAATTTTTGTGTTCCATAAAATCTTCCATTACCAAAGTTGCTAATAAAAACTATATAATCTTAATATTATGGCTAGTTTTTAAAGATATGGGACAATTATGAAAAATAGATACATTCCTTTAGCCAATCATGCCAAAATTTAACGAATTCTTTGACAATTTCAGTTTGATCGCTAAAATACGCCAAAATTTGCAACCCGCTAAAATAACCCGCTATACGGTAACTGATCACTGTTACCACATCTTACAACCTTTCAATTTAATGACAAGATGAGCTATACAGGCTCAGAACCTACTTTGGATTATAAAATTACCTTGGTTGGCTTTACTGTGGTTGTATCAAATGCTTTGTTTGCAGATCTTATTGTTCTGTTTTGCGATATATATCATTAAATTGTCAAAATAACTCACAAATCAATCATTGTTGTATTGTGCCTTTTTTGCAAACTAACAAATGTTATGAACATAACACTGTAACAAGTATATAACTATAATTACCATCTGTCTAATCATCACTTTATATAACAAAAGTTTTTTTGCAATACAGGTGGAAGGACTTATAAAAAAGGTAATTAATTATACATTTACATTAAAAACTTAAATGTCTTATTAAACCACATATCATGTAACTATTGGGGATTTTTGTTTGCAAAACAGTCAAATTGTTTTGTAACATAAAGATTTTATATAGTAATCTGTTAAAAAATACTGATTGCATGACACTGACCTTTATAGTAAAGCTTTATTAGAAGCATGATTTTGTAGTGGCACTGATTAATATTATTACAGAAACATTTTGCAATGAGATGTAGAATAAATCTCAACCTGTTTTGCACATAGTATAATTACAATATAAAAATGTTATGGGTGACTTGTTACAAAACATCAAAATGGTATGTCATCAATCTTTCCGCAGCTACCTGAGAAAAAAATAGAAAGGAAAGCAAGAAACTGTTCTCATGAAATGTGCCTTCTACTCAACTGTAAATCTCCACATACAACATTTATCCTAAAACAATAATTTGTTTGTAAGCTGAAGCCTGATTGGCAAAATATAAGTCGGGGGCATATGAATTTACCCTTTACCGTCCGTGGGTCCGTCAATCCGTCCGTCCGAATAAGCTTGTCCGCCTAACTCCTCCTACAGTTTTAGGGCTACAACATTTTAGTTTTGCCGAATGTTTGTATACACAATAAAGATGTACAGGGCCAAGGATTTTAATTTTGATTAAATTTTCATCAAATTAGAGATAGTTTGACTTTTTAGGTTGAAAGCCATATTGCCCCATTATAGGGGTACATATTTTGTCTGGTCATCTCCTTCATCTTTGAACCTATTGTTTATATTTGGTAGAATGTCAAAGAATTTTGATTTTTGTGAAATATTCTTAAAACTACAGAAAGTTGGCCTTAGTTTGCAGAACAGAAAACTGTGATAGGGGTATATGTCTTGTACAGCTACCTTCTTCATTTTTAGCGCTATAGCAATTATATTTATACATTATGTTAGTACACATAAAGATGGATTGCAGGACCAAAAGATTTTGATTTTATTTTTCATAAATTTAGAGATAGTTGGACTTACGTAAGGGTTGCCGGTTGCAGCATACTGCTTATGTTGTTGGTCATGCGGTGGCATCATTTGTGTCTTACAGACACACTTTATGAAATAGTACTTTGCCACTAACATATCAACCTTTAATTCTCAGCTGCGGGGGAATACTTTTGTATAGTTTTTTAAATGATTTGTTGCATCAGTATAAACCCCTTTCAGTTACTTTGTATGATTGAAGTATATGAGGTCTTTTACAAAGGTTTTATTTTAGGGCGTCTGAACTTTAAACATATGTGGCCTCATTTCTTATTGGCTGAAAGTTTTTTAATCCTTTTTTTCTGAAAGTGCAAAGTGAAGTAGGAATAATGCCCAGGTGGTCATCATAAAATTTCTTCATTTCTTACCTGTCTGACTTTCTTGTTTTATGGTTATATACATGTATTAACAATGGACGATACAGGTTAACCTTTTAATGTGCCCCCCCTGGGTAAGTAAGGTTATCATATATTTTTGATCGCATGCCTATCAATACTGAGGTTGTGGGTTTTAGTCTCACTACCGGTCATGTGTGCTCTACTCCAATCGTAATTGACACGAATTGCAAGTTTTCCTTCCAAAGGTTAGGTTTTCTCTGGGTTCACCAATTTCCTCCACCAATAAAAACTAGATACCATGGTATAGCTGCAAAATTGATGAAAGTTGCAAGAAACACTATTCAAACATTATTATTTAATTGCAAAGTTTTACCAATAATCACAGCGCTTAAAATTCCTCATCACACAACTGTGTATTAGTATTAACATTTGAGGCATATATGAAAACTTCAGTATTCTCTGTAAAAAAGTTCCTAATTCTTCAGGACTAATTTGGCCACAATATTTATTGACATAGAAAGAGTTAATGTCAGCTCTGTTACCATGGCAGAATGTTTTGGGGCCTCTTCATCTTGATACTTGGTTCAAGCATATTATATTGCTTCTAGTATTTAAAACAGCTGACATGTATGATTGCTAACTTTCATTTCAGACTGCTTATCATAATTGCACTTTAAAAACGATTTGTAAGTATTTCTATTCACACATCTGTTCATCTTGTGAGATAAGCTGACAGAGTATCGTGTACAGTAATGGCTTGTTACTTTTGCTTTTGTAATTTAATTTTGGGTGTGAAATGGCTCATTTTTATTTTTCTTGAGTTTAATAGCGATCATTCCAGATGTGAGCTATACAGTTACATGCATGTGTGTAAAAGAGTCCATATGAACAAACCCATTTCAGATGGTAGCTGAGCTATCCGAAGCAAATGTTGTAGAAGAGCATTAAAATGTATTTAGAAGTAGACAATAATAATTTTAAAATCCATCAAATTCCAAGGTCACATTTGCTTAAAGTTTGCAATTTTTACAAACAAAAACATTTCCGGACAAAAAGTGTGCATTTGATTTCATTGAAACTTTAGGTTATTATTACATATCAGGTGGGTATGACGCCTATTGATGCTGAAAGTATTCCGTTAATAGGCATGGCCACCAGTCGACAAAAAACTTTAGAAATTTAAAAACTGTTCTGACAAATTTAAGAGAGGGTATCAGTGATCCCTAGATCAACCTTGTCTAGTAGACATATTTTAGTGTCATAATCAGTTTTGTGTCCTAAATTGCAGTCCTGCAACTCAAAAGTAACCTCGTTGATTTTATGTCTTATTAGAATCAAAAAAATTCATAGAAGACACGAATAAATACTGATTTTACATTTGGGGTGCCATTTATACAAACATTTTACCCTTCACTTACACTTGGGGTAAATTATTAGGCATAAAGGGCCAAGTAGTGATAAAATCAGTGTATATTTATTCATTTGTGAAGAATTTCTTAAATAATATTTCCTTTTGGTTATTGAAACTGACTATAACGCATCATTCACAAGGACCTTGAAAATGATTAAAACGACATTGAAAACTGTCATTGAAATTGAATGAAATTAAAATCTTTGTGACAATGAGGTAAACCTGCCACATAAATTTACCATAATGTTCTAAGCCAGAACTGCATGACATTATTGTTTTCTTCTCTGCTACATGTAGTCGATTTTGTGATTTTATTGCGGCTTCATTGTGGTTCTCCTAATTGAGTTTTTCTATCCCTTTGGTTTTCGGGTATAAATAATTTCGTTTTGGAATGGAATCTTCAATAAGACAAATATTTATAGAAAATCCTTATATTTTTCAGGTCACTGTGCTTATTATTATGATCAAAGTTACTATAAGTAAAGTTGATAAAAATTATTGTGGCTCTCAAGACCGCAAATGTGTTCTTTTGGCAGATTGAATTTTGGTTGTATAGAAATGGTCCTAAGGTGGAATGGTAATTTGTCTCTTACTGGTTTCAGATCAAAGTTAAATGTTGATCGGGTCTAATGGATTTTTATGAAATTATTGCCATAGGACCTTGCCGGTTGGGGAATAATTAGTATTGCCTAAACAGTACTTTCCTCGGGGAATGCTTTCCACACTTGTTTAATATCAAAGTTTCTAAGTGTACTGATTCTAAATCCAAGATAGCGGCCATAGTTGAAACTTTGTTGAACATAGATTTCAATGTAGAATAGAAATAAGGACAAACAGCTTCTTTTCTGACCCCATCTCACACATTTTAACCAGATAATTCACAAAAGGATAAAAGGTGGTTCTTTAATAACCTTTAACCTTGATGTCTATCTAGAATCCAAATGGCCACTTCCATAGATCATACAGGTAAATATGGTACTGGGGCCTAAGTAAATGCTTCTTAAACTGAAAAACATTCCTCTTAAATTACTAGACATGTATATTGTGGACATTTCATATGTGATAACACTTCAAAGAATACCAAACCAGTATCTTGGTTTAGTACCAAGTAAACACAGAACATGATATGCATTAATGGAAAGATTTTTGATGAAAAAATTAAAGCCTTTAAAGCTATTTATATTATGCATATTTAAAACAAACTAAGTTTGTATTGGACTGTTTAAGTTCAAATTAACAAGTCTGTTTTTTTTCAACGCATTTCTTGTACACACCTATAAGTTTAAATAATCTGTTACTTAAATATCAAGTAAGTATCTCCTCTATCCATACTTATTTATGGTGACAAAACTATAGATTTCATTTTGAATCTGATCCATTATCAATTTGTAGTAGCTACAGTATTGAAACTCCTATGACAAACAATGATCTATGTAAATCAGTCCTTAAACATAGATATAATGTACATGTATAACAAAGTTCTTTTTATTTGTTTTTCAGGTAAACGAATTGTTTTCGCTGGCAACCGTGATGCAATTGATTGTCAGCCTTCTTTTTACTCGCCAAAACCTCTTTGGTCAAATCATAGCGAAAACTGTCCATTCCGAAAGTCAATCTGTAATGAAGAAGGCCAACTAATTTCTGATAATGGGTCAACAGACACAGACAGATACTGTCGTTGCGACAATATAAACGGATATAATTATACAATCAAACCAGCTAACCTTTGTCGCTGTTCATCATCAATTGAAGACTGCTCATGTTATTTGGCACAAAGTTCAAAAAATGGTCAAGTGATATATTGGGGTTTGTTTAATTTTATATGTTTCTTACCATCAACCAGTAAAAACAATTTAGAATTATTTGAAATTAAATTAAAATGCTGTAGTTTATACTGTTTTACCCTTGTCTGTTTGTCCTTTTGTTAGTTCGACTGTCCGTCCGTCCGTAATATAAATTTCTGTCAGTTTTCTTAGCAACTATAGGACGCAGAAGCTTGATATTTTGCATATTTGCATATTCCTTTATCTTTTAGTACCATATGCTGTATAGCGATTTTATGCTCCTTGGTCATGTACTTCCTGTTTACTGAATTCCTAGATTTTTACACATAATTGACATACATGCAAAATTTCCATTGCAGTTTTCTAAGCAACTATAGGATACAGAAGCCTGATATATTGCAATATTGCTATATCCTGTAGTACTCTATGGTATATAGCCATTTCATGCTCCTTGGTCATGTACATCCTGTTTACAAAGTACTTAGATTTTTACACAAGCTGACATACATGCATTAGTTGAAAGATCACACTTGTTTCAATTCAGATGTTGGCATTTGATAATTTGATATTAAACTTGCGCATGATTAATTCCAAAGATTTCCATTGTTGTTGTTCTATCAGTTTATCTTTTGCATAATGAATGAAACATGGACCAACAAACTGTTTAATGGGAAAAAAATGTTTTACAAAACAGTAATATTGCACCAGCAGTTCTAAAAATGAAAACGAACGAATCATAAAATTTTCAGAACAGTGCCTGGAATAACATTGACCTAAAATTTTCACTGCATTTTCATGACTTGTGTAGGGCCTCGGTAGCCAAGTGATTAAGTTAGTTCGTCTACCATTGATCACGTGGTCTGTCAACACTGAGGTTGTAGTTTCAAGTCTCACTGCAGGCAGGGTGCGCTCGACTGCAATCATAATTGATTGTCAGTTTCGGTCAGGGACGGGGATTTTCTCATGGTACTCTGGCTTCCTCCTCAATAAACACTGGACGCCATAATATAGCTTAAAAATTGCTGAAAGTGGCATTAAACACCATTAAAAAACAAAGCATAACTTGTGTGGCAGAGTGTTAAAGATTGTCATACTATTTATCAGCATGTCAGCTCGGGGCTGTTTATCCGAGTCCGACTTTAGGGCAACATGTGAGACTTTAAATTTAAATAAACAAAAGATTTAGAGAAACTGCAAGGCCGACTAGTTTGAAACTTTGTAGGATTCCTATTATATATGGAAGGTGATTACCGTAATTGTCTACTGGCATCAAGCAAAACATCTAATGCAAATTTCACAAAAGTCCAGTTGTAGAAGGATTAATTTGATTCTTTTTTAGCTGTGATAGCATTCATGTTATAATATATATGAATGTATTGCTTTATTGTAATTGACTAGCTTTGATAATTTCAGGTTATAAATGTCAAAACATAAGTGGTTCAAATACGCTCACAGGTCCGGGAAAAGACAATACCAGGTTAGTGAAGAACATTTGCAATATTTATATGATCATAAGTCTTTTGATTAATTGTTAAAGTTGGCAGTAACATCATAAGATCACTCTACAATAAACATTCTGAATTGCAGAATAAATACTATCATACAGGTCTCTTGACTGTGAGTATAGAATTTATTTGACTTGGCACTATGCCTCGTGTAATAAATTCAATACTCACCACCAATAGATTAAAATTAAATATATACATGTGTATTAGGCTATTAGCATATATATATACAATATTCGTACATTTTACGAAAAAATATTTATTTTTATGAACCCTAGTAATTTAGACAAGCAAGCAACCTAAAATAAATAGTAAAACCGAATGGGCTAATTTTAATTCGACTGATGGCCCACAGAACTGCGACCAGCAGGTGGCTGATAAGGAAGTCCCTTCTGTGTGGGATGTTGTCAAGTTATCATAAAGTATCATGTTTTGAGATTGCCATGCTGCTCTTTGCATGAAAAAGAAAATTTTGTTTGTGGATTTAAAAGAGAGATGTGTCATTGAGCTAAAAAAGATTTAAGTGCTTAACCCTTACCCAAAACTCCATACTTTTCCAGTGGCAGTGCAAATTTTATTTCTGTGTATATTCTTATCCCGTTTTTTATTGTTGTAAACTAAATATAACAGTAATGCTGCACTCTGGACGTTAAGCAAACATTTAACCAGTTCAATTACTCAATCAAAATTGTTAATTTTATATTATAATATGTTGGTAAATGTCGTCTGTCTAAAGACCGTTTTACTCAGTTGGTTCATGTTTCGAACAGTATGGTTCCTGGGACCAAAAAATGATTGATTGATTAATAACGCCAGAGCAGCATTATTTCAGCTATATTCAGGCGATGAACATGAAATGGATGATAAAATGAACATGAAATGATGATGAATAAAAATGGGATAGGACACAAGGAAAAATAGGGGTAACGGATTTTAGATTGCCACTGGCAAATGGGAGGATAGATAGGGTCGGGCAATTCAGCCTCCTGTAGCGGGATCGAAATCCCTACACATAACGAATACTACAGCAGCGTTCTTTAACGTGCGAGGAACGTGGCATTTTTCCCAACACGGTGCACTAATATGGTTTGCGGTCAGGTTTTCCGTATTATGGCCTGACAACCCCAGCTTGCCAGGGGTACCCCATTCAACCACTTGGGGCACACATCCCAGTCGGTCTTTAGGCAAACCGACCTGACACGCCGGTCAGGGTACTGGGCGCTATTTAGTCGCCTTTTACGACAAGCTAGCGCGACTGCGGTCTATTCTTTTGGCCACCCGGATCCCGCACGGGGCGACCAAAAAATGTGCAATGGACATAATACCAATACTTTTTATTGAAAGTAAACATTTATGTCTGTCTTTTGTTTTTTTTAATAGAACAGAAGAAACAGTACTTGCGAATTGCCCTAAGTGTGAATATCGCTCTACATTTAGTAAGTTAAATATATTTTTAAACAATGTAATTGATTTACTAAAAGGAGTGTATTTCCTTGGCAAATTACATTTTTCTTGATTTTTGTTTTACAGTTGAAAGTGTTAAAATTATGTTTGTTTATAGGTATTCATTTATTTAACATAAAGATTTGTGTCATTATTTAGAAAATATATAGTCATAACGTTTTTGGCATCAAAATCGTGCCACATATGTGAAAGATACTTCCATTATGACTTTCTCTAGATAGCATTGGCTTCCTTTTACATTTTTCGCAAACTGTTTCAATATTATGTCATGATACCAGGAAGTCAATTTCAAGAGAAAAGAACTTTTTATAGCAAGAATTTGGTAGGTTTTCCTCTAGTCAAACATGTAGTTGATATTAGGTACATCGTAAATGAAAAAAGACGTTTACAGATTAGTTAAAGGATGTATTCCAGGCTTTTCTTCAAGACGATAAAGCAACTGTCTTGTTTATTATTTTTATTTTTGATTTTTATAAAACTGTTGACCTAAACAAGCTGTGTTTAACCATGTTCATACCATTAAGAACGAAACTAAAAGTCAATAAAATTAATTACATACAACCAAGAAAAATATGCTTCACGATTTTTGGGAAGGTTGCGTAGCAAACGTGCCCCTAGCTAACGCTCAGATACATAGAAACTACTGTGACCGGCGTGTAATAAAACCTTACGCTCGTAAACTATAGGTCACATTGGAGGAATCTATCAACTACATGAATCGGTGGACACCATTTATCTTGAACAACATTACTATACATGTCCTTTCGTATTATGTCTCATTTACTGTATAACTGATAACTAATATTACGATTTAAACTAATATTCCATGTTCATCCGCGAGAGACAGACTCGTTAAACCTTTTGGTTTTGGAAAACCACAACGCGATATTTGGCAATCCTCGTGATAGATGTTCACTGAACGGACAAATGTAGTACTGACACGTCAGTGACACCAGTCTAATACTACTTAACGACATTATTATGATTGAAGTGATTTAATGATTATTTTGTGCGATCGTGTGGTCGTCGTTTCATATGCATTCTATGTTTTACGTTTTTAATTAAATGAAAATCAACACAAAAGTGTGTGCTTTGTCGATGTACAGATTTGCAGAGCTGCGCAATTTATAAAAAATTGTAAGGTTGGGAGAATGGCATGTAGAAGTTTCGTAAATAAATACACTAGTCGAAATTGGTCACCACCCATCGTAACAAGCCAAAATACGTACCAATTGTCCGTGTATGTTTACCTCACGAAATTGCCGTGGTTTCAGACGATGTTGCATTGTTTTGCTTTAAGTATCCAATTAAATGAAAGTAAAAACGATATTTCGTTCTTCATTTTATGTGTTCCTTAAAACAAAGGAAGATGTGATCAAGTCAATGTGTTTAAGCATAAGTTTTTTGAGTGACAAATAAAACCTTTTAGCGCGCATGGTCGATCTTATGTTCCTTATGCGGTCCTACTTTAATACGCCTGCATACGCCTGCCGTAATAAATGTACGCCTGCAGTAAAAAAGTGTACGCCTGCCACTATTTGTGACTTATATTTCACCAAAAAATATTACTTTAAATAGTAAAACAAATCAGTTTGAACCTAAAAATAGTATTTTATTTATTTATTAGCCTTTTTCAACGAACACCTAATGTTATGTCATGTCCGTATGGACGCGCCTATTTACCGCGTATATACACTGAACAAAATATCAAATAAGTTTATGCAGTCCCACATTTTGACAATTTATTTATTAAATTCATTTATTGTATAATAATTTATTTTTATTAAAATAATAATTGACAAGGATTAATAGTTTTCCTACCGAAGTTTGGGGGGTTTTCTCCGGGTACTGTGGCTTCCTCCCCCAATAAAAACTGGACGCCATGATGTAGCTGGAACATTGCTGAAAGTGGCGGTACACAACATTCAAACAAATAAACAAGAATTCTACCATAGTTTGACTCCTGTTCATTTTATTCTAAGTACTAATTTATTGTTTGCTTAATTTGTCACATTTTTAGTTCCATTAGTGAATTCTACCCCGTATGTAAAGACAAGAAAAAAGTTATTATACTGATAAGCAAGGCGTTCTCACCATGTAGTAATTCTTGCAATCTTATACATTTTATATCTAAACACAAGTGTTGTCAAAGAAATAGCTTGTCAAAATAAAAAATGTAATGTCTTTACCATGTTTACAGTGTCGAATTAAAGTGAGAAAAATCCATAAATATAGATGAAATAAATCTAATTACATTGGCAAAACCTTCTTGCTGAACATGTACACATTTTTCAACTGTGAAATCATAAAGTACATGTACTGCAGCATCATGGACTTAAATAGCTGCAACCTACATTTCTACTTTCTTATACTAGTAACATGACTTCCCTGAACCAATAATTGCCAAGGATTACAAGTTTTTCTACCACAGGTCAGGGGCTTTCTCCTGGTATTCGTGAGTGAGTGAAATCTGGACGGCATGATAGTACTGGAAAGTTGCTGAAATATCTATAAACACTTTTTAACAAACAAACAAATAACATCTCTCCACCAATTATTTATACTAGAGAAATTTATGAAATAGTACGTGTTTCTAACTTATGCTATAGTTTGTATGATATTACTCCGTTAAATTTGAAAAAATAAAGCAATTACTCATGCTATATATTCACTAGTCTACATTTGACTAATTTGCAGTGACAAATTTAAGGGTCAACACCAACTTTTATTTAAATTTAAAATTACAACAATTATATGCTATATGTTTGCGCCATATAAAGTTAAGAATTTTAGGGAGAAGAAGAATAAAGCTAAATATTAAACAGAAAATGCATATTCAGTTTCGTAGATACTGCTGAAGCAGTTAAAATCAAATTAGCAGAAAAGATATGTTTAATAACAAGTTTTGATAAGACATTTGAGTGTTAATGTCTCGTGAAGTCTCTGTTTTTTATTAAAAAAACGTCAAATTTTACTTAATGTCGAATTTATTGAGAGAATATCCAACTGTGAACACTTGTTAATTAAATACGGAAATGGAAAGAAAATATTTTACTTGTGCCATTTCTAATTTGTAATAGCTCAAACGAAAAATGGGGTTAAATTCTGTCCGTTCGTTCGTCTGTTCCTAGGATTGTCCATCAGCTTGACCTTTGAGTTAGAGCTTTACTATGAAGATTAATTACTTTCTTTATAAAACTTTGTACTTTTACAAGCTGATGAGGTCTCAACACTTGCAAAATTCTGTAGGGCCTCAACCAAAAATTCATGCTTGAGTTAATTTGAAAAAGGGGCTCTTTACTAAATATAAACCGAGCAGGATATCACTGAGACACCTTCTCTTGTTTATATATAAATAAATTAATCTTATAGTACTACTGCCAGTTGAACTGCCTCTATGTGTAGAAATCCTGCTTCAGGTGCAGATTTATTGTAATTTAACATTGAATGCACTGTAAACGAAATATCTAAAGACCGTTTCCTTTAAAACGGTTTTGTTCGTGCAAGGCAAGCTTCCAAGTTATGCAGACGGACGGTACTATGATTTTATTTCGTGAACTTATAAATTTTCATTAAAACGCTTGTTGATTTTTCTTTGGTCCACAAATTTCATGACAGACAGAAGGGAGTCAATTTCTAATGGAATGTCCGGCTAGCTGTTAAGCGCTTCCAAGTCTTCATTCCTTGTCAAATATTTATGTTATTTAGATCAAATGTTTTTATCAACAATATTTTAGACAGATTTAACAATCAGCTCTGATCAGTCCAGATTTTTAGATAGGGTCAGTGTGAGCTATTCTCATCATTTTGCGTCGTCGTCGTCGTCACATTTCAATCTTCTTCTCCACAACTACATGGCCAATTTGATCCAAGCTTGGCAGGAATGTTTATTGGGTGGTTCTTTACAAAGTTTCAGTTTTTGGAGCTAATCAAATATTAAACATGGCTGCCAGAGCCTTTAATGCGTTCTGATTGGCTGAATTTCAAACATCTTCTCCTCTTAAACCGCTTTTCAGATTGATTTGCAATATTGCAGAAATGTACCTTAGATGGTCTTGTACACACGTTGAGATTCTAGTGCCGATCCAAAATCCAAGATGGTCGCCATTGCAGGTCTTAGTTTAGCATAGGACCTATGGGAAAAACATTCAAACAACTTCTTCTCAACAAATGTGCCACACACTGAAGCCAAATTATGGTGAAATGATGGTTGAATATTTATCTTATTATTTTGAGTTTTTCGAGCCAATTGCAAATTGAACATGGCTTCCAGGGCCACTAATGGGTTTACCACCAAAAATAATTCAAGGGTGGAGGAACCTTACTCGTGAGAAATGTCGATTCTCTAATACCAACTGAATGCAAAAAATAAATATATAAATATTCACCATATGTTTTTAATTTTTTTATCCAGCATCTTCAGATGGTAAATGTTTAACATATATTATTAAATTAATTAATTTCTTTCAATATTTGTGCATAGAATAATTAATTGAAGATCTTACACAACTTATCATAGTCTTTCCCTTGGTTGATAAAATACACTTTTAATGTTTTATAAAAAAAGTCTTTGATTTCTTTGTCCATAATAATTGTTTTTTAAAAGAAAATTTCAGTATTTCATAAAAAATTGTGCATAAAGAGACAGGCAATTATATGTCTCTGGTGCAACTGAGCTTGGATTATTGAAATGAACATAACAGAAGAATTGCTGTTGTTTTTTATTTTGTGACTGAATTGATCTTAGTTACATAAAAATGTCAATTAAAATGTTACAAATTCAATATAATGTCCACATGTGATACTATAAGTAAATTCTTGTTTATATCCATGTAACGCTTCTAGATGCATATTAAACGCATGTTTTCATTTCTTGCAACAAAGGCATCCCTGTTTGCGTCTGTTTAAGCTATCGTATACGTACGGGTTACCGTCTAGTTTGTTCCGTCTCCGATGCATTATTATTAAACCGGGAATGTTGACACTCGGTCTAAATTGTATCTTTTAATTTTTAAGTGGCGCTTATGAAATGAACCGTGGCGAGAAAAAATCAAGCGTGGCGGCCTTCCATGTTTAAACAGCCTGTGGGGAACCCATTGGGTTCTAATTGGCAGAAATTTCAAAAATCTTCTTTTTAAAAGCAGGATGCAGATTGATTTGAAATATTGCAACATTCATAGAAACAGCATCATCATGTAAGCTCTTTAACATTTAATATCAAAATTTGTACGAAAAGTAATGTCTTTTAAATTTTTCTGTACGTCAGGTGAGCGATACAGGCTCTAGTTATTTTCCCCTCGCCGTGAAGCGACAGAGGGACATTGTGTTGCTCTTCATCCATCCCTCCATCAGCATCACTTTGTGTATATATCTCCTCTGAAACTGCTTGACAGATTTCTTTGATAATCAGTACAATTAGTAGGATTAAAGATTATGATGTGTAGATGTGCATCTTCTACCGTCAATTTGATTCGTCAAATTTTGTAGGAGTTATGGGACCATTTCAGCAATATATCACAATGAAAATTATTCCATATTCTTTGAAACTGTTCTACGGATTGCCTTGATATTTGCTTGGATTAAGTGTTATGGTGTATGGTTATGCATACTCTACTACTATTTTTATTCAGCACATTTTGTGGGAGTTATTAGGCTCTGATCATTTAAGCAGTATTAAACAACATCGAGAGCAAATTTTATCAAGCACTTTCTGATGAAGTTTCACAGCTCTTTCTCAATTACCAAACCAAACAATTCTGATATAACAGGCTTATTATTTTTCCCATTACAAACAAAATTCCCCATTTTAGTTTCTCACACCTCTTAGTCAATTTGATACTGCAGCAGGGACATTTGGCTACATGTTGAAATCATGCTTTGAACAAATATGTGTGTTGCGACCCGTGTCGATTACAGGACGGGATTTCAGTAGGCTGGTTATACGGTCCCGATAACCTACTGAACCCTTATTTTTTCTAGACGGGAAATCGAGTTAGCCCTGACTTGCATGTCACGTCTTGCCCTTTGTAAATCCTTCTCATTTTAGCTTTTCTATTACATTTATTTCTTTTCAAACTATTCAATGAAATATATTAACTAGTCGATAGACAGCTTCCTTTAAGGATTTACAAAGAAGGCGGTGGCTGAAGGGCAAAGCTTCCTCAGCTTTATAGAGGCGACATGTTTACCGTGTGTTGCAACCCGTGATGGTGGAGGAAGGGATCATGGTGGTTGAGAGATCACTCTCTGCTGCATCCATTAGTGCGGGTCAGCGGGTTTGATTTTCAATACACCACTTTGGCCCTGACTTCAACTAGACGGGAGACCGGATGGACCCGGTTCGGTCAATCGGCTGGTCATGCCGAGCCCTTAACAAGCTTGTCGTCATTCTTCTGATCACTTGATCATATCTTGTAAATCTTACTACGAATGTTTTTTCAATTACAAGCTGTTAAGAAGGCAGTGGCTCATGGGTTAATCAAGTAGAAGAGTTTCGAACGGTTGTTTCGCCAGTTAACTCTGGCACGAAGATTGCGTTCGTTAAGAAATTCATCTATTTGAGTATACCACCCTTGGAACACTTGATGCTTTCTGCTGGTTATCCGCAGAGATCAAGCATCGCCCATGTTGGCACTCCGTGGCGGGTGGGTGACAAGGGTGGTGAACCGCGTTCTTTTATCATGGCTACACAAACACAATTGAAATTAGGTCCAAAAAAAAGAAAAAATTTTTTCCCCTTGAATAGATGGTGGATGAAGATCACTGGTCCAGATTTATTGTTTTATCAAGTGAAGATGCCAGTAAACCCTTATCTAAAGTATCTCCCTTCATTATTGAAAAATTAATCAAAGGTTGTGCAGGAGAAGTGAAGAATGTCACCAAAATGAAATCTGGTTGTCTCCTGATTGAATGCAGTAAAAACATCAGTCCTTAAATCTACTTAAACTAACAAAAATTATTGACTTGGAAATTTCGGCCTCACCTCATAGGACATTGAACTCCAGCCAAGGAATTATTAACTACCGAGATGATGACCTCGCCGAACTGACTGACGAGGAAATCTGCAAAGAATTACAGCCTCAGGGTGTAACGAAAGTGAAAAGGTTCATTTCCAACAGACAGGGTGTTCAAGTTAAACTGAACACCTTTCTGTTGAGCTTCAACGCTCCCACTGTCTCTCAGTCAATCAAGATGCGTCTTTACAGTGTTAAAGTCAGCGCCTACATACCCAACCCGGTGCGCTGCTTTAAATGCCAAGTTTGGACACGGCAAGGGACAGTGTAGAGGTACACTAATCTGTTTTAAGTGTGCGGAAGTAGGGCATGAGGGCTTTACCTGCATAAACAATCCAAAATGTGCTAATTGTGTGTGGTGAAGCCCACATGTCCTCATCAAAAGACTGTCAACATTATAAAAAAGAGAAAGAAATTCAGAAATTAAAGATAGGAAAAACATCTCTTACCCTGAGCCCCGTCGTCTGTTCAGTTCGGCGAGGAATTCCTCTACTGCTACAACGTCATATGCCAGTGTGACCAAACGCGTCTATGTTACAACCGAGACACAAAAAATGATCAAATGGCCTATTGATCAAAAAGATCCTGTTAAATTATCTTCTTGGAAATCTTCAACAACTCAAACCTCTACATCTTCATCAACTAATAAATCTAAACCACCCACCTCTTCTTCAAGCATTCCCCCCCCCAAAAAAAAGTAAATAATTCCAATAAAACTCAACAAAAAAATACCAAAATTAAGGAAAATAAAAATATCGACCGTACTCCCACGCCGAAATCTACGAAGTATCCAGTTCAGGTCCAAAATAGATTCGGCAATCTCGACGACGTATTCGACGAGACCATTTGGGGCGACAAAATGGATACACTACCCCCAGTCGATTACCAAGCGCAGATGGGCGGAGTAAAACAACTCGCAAAACAAGTATCTCCCCCATTCCACTACCCAGATAATGGATACAATAATACAATGGAATTATCGAGGTCTTAAGATTAATTTTCTTGAAATTACATTATTAGTTCAAGCCTTTCTTCCTGTTGCATTTTGCCTCCAAGAATCAACATAAAACGAGAATGATAGAGCTGCTGACGGCTCTACCATTCTTGTAAAAGATCAAGTTCTACATAGCCCTGTAGATCTCATCACCGATCTTCAGGCGGTTGCTGTTAGAACATCTTTAGACAAAACAATTACTTTATGCTCTGTGTATATCCCTCCAAATTCTTCATTAAATTTAAATCAGTTGAAACATCTTACTGATCAGCTTCCAGCCCCTTATATATTACTTTGGGACTTAACGGACACAACCCTATATGGGGCAGCAACACAATAAACGATAAAGGTAAAATTATTGAAGGCTTATTGAATCAGGAGGATCTGTGTATTTTTAATAATGGAACCAATACATATTTACATCCTGGGAATGGATCATATTCGGCTATTGATCTTAAAATAGCATATCCTTCTCTGTTGCCCAATTTCTCATGGAAAGTCCATGACGATCTCTGTGGCAGTGATCACTTGCCCATTTTCTTGGAATCTTTACACTCTTCAAACACAGAAAGAATCGCTCGGTATAAATTTGGCAAGGCCAATTGGCCTCTATTTGAACAACTCTGTATAGAGCGACTTAACTCTGACGTTTTTGAAGCTGTTTCTGATCCAATTTTAAAATTCAACGAAACACTTATTTCAATTGCTGATGAAACAATTCCTAAGACCGCGACAAATCTAAAACATCCTAGTAAACCATGGTTCGATGACAGCTGTGAGGACGGTATTAAAGACCGGAAAAAGGCCGAACGACGTTTTAATTAACATCCAACTCAAAATAATCTTAACCATTTTCGAAAGCTCGCAGGGTAACGAAACAAAGACGACGCATCTCTTGGCGTAACTTTGTTTCTAAATTGAATAACCATACCCCTATGAATAAAATTTGGAACATGATTCGTAAAATTAAAGGTAAAAACAGTAAAGCAAATGTCCATCATTTAAAGGATGGACAAGACTTGTTAACATCAGAGTCAGATATATCTAACAAATTGGCCGAAACATTTGCAAAACACTCGTCCGCTGGAAATTATCAGAATTTTCAGCGTATCAAAACTCAAAAAGAAAAATCAAAACTTAATTTCCAGTCAAAAAATCTGGAAGATTACAATACACCTTTTTCTTTGGAAGAGCTATAAACTTCTTTGAACAAATCTCACGACACAGCATGTGGTCCAGATGAGATCCATTACCAACTTCTCAAACATCTGCCACAATCTTCTCTCCAATGCTTTCTGAATCTTCTTAACAACATTTGGGAAACGGGTGACTTACCATCTATTTGGAAAATTGTCATTGTTGTGCCTATTCCTAAGCCAGGAAAAGATCACTCGTAAGCGTCCTACTATCGGCCTATAGCACTCACAAGCTGTCTTTGTAAAACCATGGAAAGAATGATCAATGATCGCCTTGTCTGGTTTTTAGAATCCAACAATCTACTTTCTAATATTCAGTGTGGTTTTAGACAAGGGCGAAGTACCCTAGATCATCTTGTACGTTTCGACACGTATAGTCGAAACGCCTTTGCAAAAATGAGCATGTTTTGGCTATCTTTTTCGATTTAGAAAAAGCGTATGACACAACATGGAAATATGGTATTTTAAAGATCTTTTTGATATAGGGTTGAAAGGTAGACTTCCTACCTTTATTTCAAACTTTTTATCTGACAGAGAATTTAAAGTTAGGGTCAATTCTACTTTATCTGACCCTTTTGAACAGGAAATGGGTGTTCCTCATGGAAGCATCCTTTCTGTCACTTTATTTAGTATCAAAATTAATAGCCTTGCTCAAGTTTTAAAAGATAATATTGATGGTTCTCTATGTTGACGACTTCCTCATATGTTACCGAGGAAAAAACATGAATAATATTGAACGTCAACTGCACTTATGTTTAAATAGAATAGAGAAATGGGCAATGGAGAATGCTTTTAAATTCTCCACTGCAAAAACCTTTGAGATGCATTTTTGTAATAAACGAAAGATGCGTCCTGACCCCGAATTAAAATTACATAATAATCCTATCAAAATTGTAAAAGAAACTACTTTTCTTGGTCTCATATTTGATTATAGGCAAACCTTTCTACCTCATATCAAAATATGAAAAAATAAATGCCTTAAAGCATTAGATATTTTAAAACTCGTATCCAGTACCGACTGGGCTGCTGAGTGCGATGTTTTACTGAATTTTTACAGATCACTGGTTCGGTCGAAATTGGATTACGGTTGCTTTGTTTATGGTTCTGCTCGCAAGTCATATGTCAAAATCCTTGATACTATACACCATCAGGGATTGCGACTATGTCTTGGAGCTTTTAGAACCACACCTGTAAATAATTTATATGTAGAAGCAAACGAGCCTTCTTTGTATCAAAGAAGAGTTAAGCTCGCTTTGCAATATGCAACCAAATTGAAGGCGTATCCTAGAAACCCGGCCCACGACTGTGTTTTCAAACCTCTTTACGAAATATTTTTGAACAACATCCAAATAAAATTCAATCTTTAGGAATCAGAATAAAACCTCATTTGAACAACTCTGGTATAAATTTAGATGAAATTGCTGCTATTGAAATTCCAAATAATCCTCCTTGGTAAAACCCCAAACCAGTATTTATTTATGATCTAAGAAAACATAAAAAGTCCGACACAAACCATTTAATAATACAAGAACATTTTGCAGAAATTAAATCTCGTTACCCTGATTATAGTACTATTTATACAGACGAGTCAAAAGACGAAGATAAAGTTGCTTCAGCCGCTGTCTTCGGAGAGCGTGTTGAAACTCGTCGTCTCCCGTCTGCCTCATCTGTATTTACTGCTGAGGCGCAAGCTATTCTTCTTGCAATGAAAATAGTTGCTTCGTCAGACGGCACAAATTTATTATCTGCTCCGATTCTCTGTCATGTCTTCTTGCTATCAAAAACTTCAAAGTTAAGAACCCTAATATTTTTAAAATTATTCAAATTTACAAAGCCCTTGTAGCTTTGGGTAAAGAGGTTGTGTTTTTCTGGATACCAAGTCATGTGGGAATTCATGGGAACACAGTCGTGGACGAGGAGGCCCAAAAGGCCTTGAATAACAATATAATTAATTGTGCCATACCTTTTACTGATTATAAAGCAATAATTTTTAAATATATTTCTCGTTTGTGGCAGAGTGGTTGGGATCTAGAGGTTCATAACAAACTTCATGAGATCCAGCCACTACTTCACAAAAATAATTTTAATTGTTTTAGGAGTCGTCGAGACCAAGTTGTTTTAACCAGCTGTTGTCTTGGTCATACCAGGACGACTCATAGTTACATTTTAAATAACGATCAACGACCCGAGTGTGTGCCATGCAACTGTCCATACACAATCAGGCATGTCTTCGACTGTGTGGACGTGGCCCACATTCGGGAACGTTTTTATACTGTGGATTCTTACTTTAATTTGTTTACAACTGTCGCTGGCGACAAAATTCTACAGTTCTTAAAAGGAATTAATTTGTATAATAAAATATAATCATGATCATAACTATGCTGTTATTTCATATTTTATTATTTTAATCACGTTATTTTTATGTGTATATACCCTCATACTATTGTGTGAGATTACAGTTTTACTATACTTCGACAGGGGTGTCTCTGATTTCTTTCTAATTACTCAACCTTATCAATTTGCAAAATTGTTCACGTCCTGAATATAGCTAGAATATTGCTTGCTGGACTTTAAACATAAATCAATCAAATCAATCAAGCTTTCTTTTATATTCTATTTCTTGTCCGTGATTTATGCGCCTTAAAAATGAAAATGATATGGAATTTTTAGGATTTCTAGGAAATATATCCCGAAGATTTATATCAACAATATCGGAAAGATGAGGTAAATGAACGGAATAGGCAGATCAGGGGCCACGGTGGCCGATTGGTTAAAGGAGTTCATCTACTATTGATCGCAGGTTCTAGTTTCACTGCGGGCAAAGTGTACTTAATTCCAATCCTAATTGACAAGGATTGCAAGTTTTCTTATTGAAGGTGGGGGTTGTCTCCGGGTACTGGGGGTTAATTCTCCAATATAAACTGGACGCCATGATATTGCTTTGAAAATTGCGGAAAGTGGTGTTAAATGTCATTTAAACAAACAAACAGATGTATATTAAGTCTTTTTGTCGATCTGCCCTTTGAACAGTTAAAAAACTATTTGATTGCCCCTGCAAAAGTTAAAGAAATGCTTTGGCTGGGGACATTGGAACACTCTTCTTTATTGTTTTTGAACTGTTAATGTTTATTACCATAAAGAGTAAATGGTTGGGGAGGGCATATTTGGATGTTTTAAAAATATCATAGCACTTAAAGATTTTTGAAGGCCTTATTGGTAAACAAAGGTAAAAAATTGTTCTATTTCACAAGGAGTATATTAAGATGCCTTTGTATTTTAAAATGATTTAGTGTGTTACAGCTGAAGGTGGCAGTAGAATTGTTTCATGGAGAATTTCCCAATGTACAAGGAACCTTGTTTGGTTTTGAAATGATTGAATGGGTAAAAGTTAAGTAAAGGTTTAAGTCAAGTTGCTATGAAAGGGTTTTTATTAACGTAGCACCTTTTTGTTTAAAAGTGTGTCGTTGTTAAGTTCGTGGGGTCCGTTTTCCATAAGTGGGGTTCATGTTTTGTATTAGAAAATAAAAAATGTATTGCAGTTCACAGACGGGGATTAGAAATACCATACAACATATATATCTATGACATGTTGTTAAGAATTGGCCTTAAAAGTATAAAATAATAATAATAGAATGTTAAATTTATAATTAGATAATTTTTATTATTAATATTTTTCAGTCTACAAAATACAGTCAAAGCTAGGTGTAGTTTTATTGACAGTTTTTGTTATTGTATTTGTAATAATACCAGGTACGTTATTTAAGATCGAGTAGAAAATTATGGTTAATTAAATAATTAAGTTAAAAAAAAATTATTAGCTCTTCTGGACTAAAAGCCATTACAGTCACTTGGCGTCCATGAAGCCAAATTAGATCACAAGAGAACGAAACTATTTTGGTGTCTTGTTGTTAAAAAGTTGGTGATTTTCAGCACCATCAGCAAACTAACTCCTTATCAAAGTTATTGTCATTATTTTTGTTTTCTGTTTTTTTTTTGTGTGTTATATTATACAGCCCTCTTAAAAATTGGTGAGTATATAGTGATGTCTGTCCCTGCATACTTCCTCATGTCCAGCTTGAGGTATGCCCATCTCTTATTCGCACCTCCTTCTACACCAATGAATGGAATGTTATGAAACATTTACCTACTCGTTTTCATATAACGACAATGTGACCTGATATTTTACATTTTGATCAGACTGACATTTGGGTTTACCCTAGCAAAACATTGACTTTTTGGCATAAAAGTAACCTTGTCTTATCTGCCACTATATCTACAACTGTTACACGAAATGGAACATATACATAATCTTTGTCGAATGCCATTGTGCGCCTGATATTTTTCCTTTTGATTGGAATGATAATTGGGGGTTAAGGCCAGGTATCAATTTGTTAACAGTGTGGGTTTTTCTAGTTTTTTTTTGCTATAAACTATAATAGATAGAGAGAAACAGAATAGAGCAAGAGTAACTGGCATTTACAGGTATACGAAAAAGTCAACATTAGAAAAGCAAAATTTTAACTTGGCAAATGGACAAAAACTATTACAAAGATTTTAATTTCAGTAAAGACTTAAACGAAATTCATATGGCTGCTACTGCCATCTATATATCAAGATTACAAAATATCATAATACAGTGTATTATCAATAAAGTTATTCCATAGCTTCTTTATCAGCATCTTTAACCTTATTGCCTGAAAGATCATATTATGGTCTTATACCAATTGATTTATTTTGGTGGCAATCAAAAGTTCATTGATAATCAACATAGAAACCTACATTTGTATAGTAATCAGATAGCCTAACCAGTTTTCAAGGAAGCTAATTGGATTTTGTATGTATATGATCGAATTACGAAATTTCCCATTGTTTCTAATTTGATATCAAGTTTTGGCCCACCGCTTTATATTTGAGGAAACGTTGGAAAGTTTTTTTATTTCGTCAGTGTTGACATGAATTGGACCATCACAATTTTTGTATGTTATTGAATTTTTGAAATGCAACATGGCTACATGACATACAACTGAATTGAATGGGGAAACATGTTTACTGTTATATACAAACTTAAAACTTTAAACATTAAAATATATAAGATACTGAAAATGTTTTCTTTCTTTTTGCATTGGTTTAAGTTTGTTTGATATTTACACCCCCTGAAACGTAAAACGTTCCCGTACGAACGTTAAACGGACAAACCAAAAACGACATACGAACGGACGCTCTTATCGTCCAGACAAACCATTTAAAAATAAACCAATCAGAGACAAGCTATACGCTTCAATCGTTCGTATGTGGGAAAACGAATGGAGACGCCTATCGTGCTTTGTAAAAATCAAGAAACGTTCGGTCATTTTCAATAAAATCTTGAGAATCAGCTGGTTTATACATGTTATAGTAAACAAATAAAAAATTGAAAAGGAATAAATAATAAAATAATTATACTTTATTTTCATTAAATCATCATTTAAATGATTTGTGACAGCTCAAACAGGTAATACACACATAAAAAACGTGACAACATAACAAGCATACGAGAAAATTGTGGGGTTGAGTATTTTTATTAAATATTCATGTTCGTAATTTGGGCTAAACATGGAAATGTTTTAATAATGGACCTATACATATTTTTTATCACAGTGTAAAAAGAAACGAGCTTAATCGTCCATTTTATTTTGATTACTAACAGTAATTATTACACATTCCCGAGGAAGCTTTTATTATTTATCTTTATTGCATATAATGAAATGTACTAAATCCAACTGTATATTTATTATGTGTTTTATATTTGTTAAACCTTATAGTTTCATCAATTAAGGGGTAATTTATTTACAAAAATTCTCTGTTGGAAAATGTTCATCAAGGTGGTTTTCAAATAACACATTTAAAATCACATTTGTAATATCACTCCCGAGACCTTTGCAAGAATATTAAAAACCATATTTAACATAAAAAAAACTACTGAGACCTTCGAGATACAATTAAAAACTAAATTAAATATATAAAATCACTACTGATACATAAGAAATGCAATCAAAAACCATAATACAAATATAAAATCAATCTTGAGACCTTAGCTATGCAGTTAAAAACCATATAACACATACAATTTCACAACAGAGACCTTAGCAATACAATTAAAAACTATATTTCACATACAAAATCAATCCTGAGACCTTAGCAATACAATTAAAAACCATATTACACATATAAAATCAGTCCTGAGACCCTAGCAATACAATTTAAAACCATATTTCACATACAAAATCACTCCTGAGACCCTAGCAATACAATTAAAAACTATATTTCTCATAGAAAATCACCCCTGAGACCTTTGCGATACAATTAAAAACCATATTACTCATATAAAAGCACTCCTGAGACCTTTGTGATACAATTAAAAACCATATTACACATATAAAATCACCCCTGAGACCTTTGCGATACAATTAAAAACCATATTTCACATATAAAATCACTCCGGAGACCCTAGCAATACAATTAAAAACCATATTTTACATGCAAAATCACTCCTGAGACCTTTGCAATACAATTAAAACCAATATTTTACATACAAAATCACTCCTGAGACCCTAGCAATACAATTAAAAACCATATTTCACATACAAAATCACTCCTGAGACCCTAGCTATACAATTAAAAACTATATTACACATAAAAAATCACTCCTGAGACCTTTGCGATACAATTAAAAACCATATTACATAATATATAAAATCACTCCTAAGACACAAGCAATACAATTAAAAACCATATTTCACATGCAAAATCACTCCTGAGACCTTTGTGATACAGTTAAAACCAATATTTCACATACAAAATCACTCCTGAGACCTTTGTGATACAATTAAAAACAATATTACACATATAAAATCACTCCTCAGACCATTGTGATACAATTAAAAACCATATTTCACATGCAAAATCACTCCTGAAACTTTTGCAATACAATTAAAAACCATATTTCACATATAAAATCACTCCTCAAACCTTTGCGATACAATTAAAAACCATATTACATATATAAAATCACTCCTGAGACCTTAGCAATACAATTAAAAACCATATTTCACATACAAAATCAATCCTGAGACCTTAGCAATACAATTAAAAACCATATTACACATATAAAATCAGTCCTGAGACCCTAGCAATACAATTTAAAACCATATTTCACATACAAAATCACTCCTGAGACCCTAGCAATACAATTAAAAACTATATTTCTCATAGAAAATCACCCCTGAGACCTTTGCGATACAATTAAAAACCATATTACTCATATAAAAGCACTCCTGAGACCTTTGCGATACAATTAAAAACCATATTACACATATAAAATCACCCCTGAGACCTTTGCGATACAATTAAAAACCATATTTCACATATACAATCACTCCTGAGACCCTAGCAATACAATTAAAAACCATATTTTACATGCAAAATCACTCCTGAGACCTTTGCAATACAATTAAAACCAATATTTTACATACAAAATCACTCCTGAGACCCTAGCAATACAATTAAAAACCATATTTCACATACAAAATCACTCCTGAGACCCTAGCTATACAATTAAAAACTATATTACACATAAAAAATCACTCCTGAGACCTTTGCGATACAATTAAAAACCATATTACATAATATATAAAATCACTCCTAAGACACTAGCAATACAATTAAAAACCATATTTCACATGCAAAATCACTCCTGAGACCTTTGTGATACAGTTAAAACCAATATTTCACATACAAAATCACTCCTGAGACCTTTGTGATACAATTAAAAACAATATTACACATATAAAATCACTCCTCAGACCATTGTGATACAATTAAAAACCATATTTCACATGCAAAATCACTCCTGAAACTTTTGCAATACAATTAAAAACCATATTTCACATATAAAATCACTCCTCAAACCTTTGCGATACAATTAAAAACCATATTACATATATAAAATCACTCCTGAGACCCTAGCAATACAATTAAAAACCATATTTTACATGCAAAATCACTCCTGAGACCTTTGCAATACAATTAAAACCAATATTTCACATACAAAATCACTCCTGAGACCCTAGCAATACAATTAAAAACCATATTTCACATACAAAATCACTCCTGAGACCGTAGCTATACAATTAAAAACTATATTACACATATAAAATCACTCCTGAGACCTTTGCGATACAATTAAAAACCATATTTTACATACAAAATCACTCCTGAGACCTTACAAGATGCAATATTAAACCATAGCACACTATAATTAACTTCTTTGACCTAACTAAGAAATGCTAAATCAGTCGTGAGACATTATATATGCAATTTAAAACCTAGGAAATGAAATGTCTGTATATCCAAACAAATATTGTGCCATCAAATTAAGATTTTATGCAAGATTATTCAGTTTTATTAAGTTTGCTGTGTAAACAGCTATTCAGTTTTTGTATCAATTGAAGACATTGTAGGGATGTTCAAAGACTTTAGGATAAAACATACATTTTTAAAAGGTTTAATGTACTAAAATAGAAAAATTTCCTATGTGTTTATAAAATTTGGAGAGTGTTCAAATAAATCATATTTATTTGTATGTAATAGACCGGGTTTCATGCTTTAAACAACAACTCAAGATTCTTTTATTTTCCAGTTTTATTATGCATCTCTGAAATAACATTAACAACTTTTAAACAAGATGCAATGATTAAGTATAATAAAGTAAATGTATTTAACAATGAAATAAGGCGTTACAATATTACAATTATAATTTGATGTATTAAATCATTAGTCGGTATAGAATTACAACATAATTTACTAAAACATCATAATATAAAACAAGTTAACGATACACATAGCTGTTTATACACTGTGTAAGCTTTTACTAACGAATTATTGTAAAGAACTTGAAACATTTCAGACTTTTTGAAATCTAGAAATTATTTGAATAAAAATACAAGTTCAAGGGAAATAACACCTTACTATATTAAACATAGGTAAAAATATAACACATACCACTTGTGGAGCGAGACACTTAACTGGTAAGGATTTGATTTCTGTTTATAAATCTATCAAATCCTACAAACAAAATATACACAAATAAATACTCTTTCTAAGCGTGTTCAAGTACACAACATAATAGAAATATTTATACATAAACAAGATAAAATATAAGAACGACGCAATTATTAATTGCGTAATTACGATTCAAATTGTACTTCTTAAATTATAATTTCGCCACATATTTATTTCATTTATACTATCGTTGTTAGTTATACGTTATAACTAACAATACTTTTGGACTAATATATAAATGTGTAAAAACTGTACTTCTCATATTGGTATCAAATATCGATCTTACTATTTATCTTATTGAAACTGTGCAAAACTTATTAAAGAAGAAAATATTAGAAAGAAATAAACTTACAGTCAAAGTCAAGTTGTCATCATAACTATACAAAAATGTTGACAAGAAATATAATGCTTCCTTCTACATCAATATGTCCGATCTATCTGACAAATTTTACAAAAACTACTCACGAAACGCGCCAATAGCTCAACTAGCCAATGGAAGTAGTCAAATGATTCTCCTATTTTTATGTAAATTTTTAATGCGCAATACAAGTAAAAATACTCGTATTGTAGATTTTTTTTCAGAACAATACTGTTCATTGGGGATAGTTTTCAAAATAAATAAACTCGTCAACTTCTACATGTTCTAGTGCAATTATAAATACTTTATTGAATCAAATATTAAATAATCCATGTATTTCTACACTTCAAATACAATACAAAATAAATACCCTGCTACATTCTCCCCCCTGTCAGCAAAATGACTTCCACGTCATTTACATTCTCCTCCCCTGCGGAACAAGAACGTGCCATCCTTGGCAAGGCATATCAGTTGCTCGACCGCATGATGTCCAATATGGTTCTGTACAATTCGTTCTCTAATCCTTTAAAATGTCCTTTCTCTGCTTGTGACTCTAACCAGTGGATTTTCATCAACCAGTCTGGATTGTGTTGCTGGGTTGCTTGTTTAGATGTAACATAGTCCTCAAGATATTTAGGTGGTCTTCTTTCTCTTTGAGGTCTCACTGGCGAATCTCGTGGCGGTGTCGGTAATATCCTTCTCCTTCTCTGTTGTCTGTCTATCGGCGGAGCTCTAGGCGTGGTGGGTTCGTCTGCCTCCAGTGATGGTTCAGTTGGCGCACTCTCATTCTCATCATGGTCAGAAGACATGGCTGCTGCATCCTGAGCAGTCGCTTCAACTGGTTCCAAATCACTAACAAGGTTTGGTTCTGTAGAATTCTCTCTATCCACAGGAAAAGCGTCCCTTTCTAAACCAGTACCCTGTTCATCTCTACTCCTGGCTCCATCATGGTCGTCACCAGAGAAACCAAGAGTTTCTGCCTCACGTCTTTCCACAGTTGGCACATCACTGTCAGTGGTGTCCTGTGTACTCCTCCTGGGTATAAATACGAAGTACTCCTGCTCCGACTCCTCGTCTGATCCCTCTTCAGTGGTCCTGTTCTCACTATCCATGTCAGACTTCGTCGTTTGTACCACAGGCTTCACACTTTTCCTATTCCGCCTGGGCGCAGGACGTCTCTGTTTATCATCAGTTGGCAGATTTCCTAAAGGCAAAAGAAGATTCCGATGCAGAGTCTTTTTTCTTCCTTCGCCGTCCTCCCTCTGAACCACATACACGGGTATTCCATCGTTAGGCTGACTAACAATCCGGTACGGTTCTTCTTCCCACCTATCTGCAAGTTTATGCTTCCCCTCGAAGGCAGCTATCTTGACTTAGACTCTGTCTCCGGGGTGCAAAACAGCTCCTTTCACTCGTTGGTCATATCCGGACTTCTGTCGTTTCTATGCAGATGAAATGTTTCTAGACGCCAAATTATAGGCTTTCCGTAGTTTGTCCTGCATGTTCTCCGCATACTTCGTTGTTGGCACTTTATTCTCAGTCTCTCCCAATCCGAACGCAATGTCGATTGGAAGTTTCGGGTGTCTTCCAAACATCAAAAAGTATGGCGAGAATCCTGTTGTTGACTGTCTGGTGCAGTTGTATGCATGGACTAAACCGGCAACATGGGACTTCCAATCTTTCTTTTGAGTATTTTCCAATGTCCCTAACATACTAAGTAATGTTCTATTGAATCTTTCCGGCATTCCATTTCCCATTGGATGGTACGGTGTTGTTCTTGACTTGGTCATACCAGTGATGTTGCACAGTTCTTTAATGATCTTTGAACCAAAGTTGGCTCCTTGATCGGAGTGTATCCTCTCGGGTAATCCATAGTAAACAACGAAGTTATTGAAGAATGCATCAGCTGTTGTCTTGGCTGTCTGATTTCGTGTTGGAATGGCACAAGCGTAACGAGTGAAGTGATCGGTGATGACAAGTATGTTTTCATATCCACCTTTCGACTTCTCTAATGACAGGTAATCCATACAAACAAGTTCCAGTGGTTGAGTCGTCTCGACGTGAATCAAAGGCGCTCTTTCGTTGGCTGGAGACTTGCGACAGATACATCTGTGACATTGGTTGATCCATTCCTCAACATCTCTTGTCATTCCGTACCATGAAAATCTGTCTCTCACCAGTGATAAAGTTTTATCTCGTCCTTGGTGACCCATATCGTCATGTGGAGCTGTTAAAACTTTTGAAATACAAGCTTCAGGTAATACAAGCTGTTGTATCTGTTGTCCATCTATGTCGACATTCCTATAAAGTGATCCATTGTGTATCTTAAACTTCTCATAGTTGTTCAAAAACCAGCTGTTACATGGTATTCGTTCAAGTCTGTCTTTTGATGGTTTTTGGTGTTGTTCTACCCAATAAATCCATTCCTTTACTATATCATCCCTCCTCTGTTCAGCTTTGATGTCAACAAGATGCTGAGATGGTAAACACTGGTCATCGCAGGATTCCATAGTTGTCATCGATAACGTCTGGACATAGGGTGTTACATGTTGCAGATTACAAATGGCTTTCACAGAGTCCACAGCAATGTTGGATGTACTGCCACGCCCGAGTAATTCTGGCAGTCTGGAAAGTGCATCTGCATCCGCGATGTTAATCCCTGGTCGATAGACGATATTAAAGTTGTAGGATGACAAAGCTGCAATCCATCGATGTCCTGTGGCATCAAGTTTAGCTGTAGTTAAAACGTAAGTCAGTGGGTTGTTGTCAGTATATACTGTAAAGGTGGTTCCATATAAGTAGTCGTGAAATTTCTCGGTTATTGCCCACTTAGGTGCCAGGAATTCCAATGTGTGGACTGGATAGTTCCTTTCTGTTTTTCTTAAACCTCTGCTGGCATAGGCGATAACTCTTTTATGTCCATCCTGTTCCTGATATAAGACAGCTCCAAGTCCTATCATAGATGCGTCTGTATGCAGCTCAAAAGGTACTCTGTAACATGGATAACCAAGAATGGGTGGAGAAGCAAGCTGAGTCTTCAATGTCTGGAAAGCGTTTTCTTGTCTTTCATCCCAAATCCATGATGTACTCGTTGGAGTCTTTGATCTTCGTTTGCTAGACTTTTTGGGTGCAGGCATCAGATCAGTTAGTGGTCTGGCAATTTTCGAAAAGTCCTTTACAAACTTGCGATAGTATCCAACGAATCCAAGAAAACTTCGCACTTCTTCAGGTGTTGTGGGTCGAGGCCAATTTATCACTTTGGCAATCTTGTCGGGATCCGGTGAAATTCCATCCTTAGAGACTATGTGTCCAATATATCTTACTTTATCTTGAAAGAAAACACACTTCTTCGGCGACAGCTTCAAGTTGTGATCCCTCAGTCTCTGGAGTACTCGTTGTAGTCTCTCAAGATGTTCTTCGTATGTCTTGGAAAAGATGATCAGGTCGTCTAGATAAATAAAACATATATCCAAGTGTAGGTCTCCAAGTATTTCTTCCATAAGTCTTTGGTATGTTGCTGGACTGTTAACCAACCCAAATGGTAGACGATTGAATTCATAGAAACCCAAAGGTCCAACGGTGAAAGCTGTTCTGGCTTTATGGGTCTCTTCTACTTCTACTTGATGATAACCACTTTTCATGTCTAGTACAGTAAAGTAATTGTTCCCTCCAAGTGCATCCAGAATCTCTTCACTTCTAGGTAGAGTGTAGGAATCTTTAATGGTAATGCTGTTTAGCTGCCTATAGTCCACACACATACGAAGCTTATTATCTTTCTTTCTGACTAGTACCACGTTAGAAGACCATGGGGAGTGTGATCGTCTTATAATCCCTGCTGCTAGTAGCTGTTGTAGATGGCTTCTAACTTCATCAAACAATGCTGGTGGGATACTTCGATGTTTCTGTTTAAATGGTCTCTCTGCTATTAAATCAATTCTGTGTTTGACTGCTGTTGTATGACCAATGTCCGTATCTGATCTGCTGAAAACATCTCTGAACTGATGAAGTAATTGCTTGGCCTTCTGAAGCTGATCCTCTGTCAAGGTATCTTTCGGAAATGTAGCCTGATTCCATGCTTCTTGCTCATATTCCTCTGGTATCTCGATGTTGGTAACTGAGACTGGTTGTAATTCGCAGAGTATGGCATTCGGTGACACTGTTACTGTTCTTGTTGTAACGTTGCTTATGTGGACTGGTATAACTCCATTACTTCCATACTGATAAGATATCAATGATGGTGCTACATCCAAATCAGAAGGTATGGCCGCTCGTGGTGTTGACTGTAACAATCCACAAACTGGATGGTAAGGTAGTTCGCGGTCCATGTATCCCTGTATGATGACATCTCTGTTCGGTGGTATCCTGATGGTCTTTCCTTCTGCACACTTTATGATGGCAAGTCTGTTGGATCTCTTGTGCAGTTCTCGCTCTCGTAGTAGTAGGCATCTAACGTCAAATACCAAGGAGTGTGTAGCTCTTCATTCTGAAGAAATCGTGGTCCAAATTTTTGTTTGACATCTGTCATTGCTGCGGTCAAGACGTTGGTACCAAGAAGCAACGGAACACTCTTGTTGTAGGTACTGTCTGGAACTACTAATAAAATGCACTGGATTGGTACATCAGCTGTCGACGAACCAGGTAACTCCAAATCTACTGTGATGTAACCAAGATATGGTAACTGCTGGCCGTCTGCACACTCGATGTTGAGAATCTTATCTAACTGATGAATGGCTTCATCACTGATGTACTGCCTGTAAAAGGATTCACCAACTGTACTAACGGTTGATCCAGTATCCAAAAGTGCTAGTGCTCGGATATTGTTGACCTTCACAGTAACTTCATTATTGGTTCCTACTAGGCTGGTTGTATCTTTTGTCTGCTGTTGGTTCATATAAGCAAATGTCTTATCTTCAGCATTAATCTGCTGGTAGTTGAAGGACTGTCTACAATGGTCGAGTCTAACTCTACATCCTATGGCAATGTGACCTTCTATTCCACATCTGTAGCAAATGATAGGCTCCTGTTGGTAGGTATTAGTTGTCGTAGTTGAGGCATGTTCATCTGGGGTAAAAGTATCATCATTCAAGTAAGGTTGTTGTCTGGCTTTCCTATGTCTTCGACGTCTTCGCTTCCGTTTTGGTATGTACAACTGATCCATAATTTAATTATATATATACAAATTCTAAATAAATAAAATGTGTCTAGTACAAAAGAAAATAAATATCAATGACCTGTTCGAGTACTTTGCCGATAAGTCGAAAAAAAACAAACGACTACAAGAGACGTTCGGTGGTAATCTACAAACAAAAATGTTTTACTAAGCAAAGGTGTCTTAAATGTACAACTCTTTTATTTCACATATACTATGTTAGTATTATGTGATTAAGTGCAATGCCCTCAGAAACAAAAACGGGATATTAATAATCAGACATACGCAATAATACAAATTAAAACAATTTAATTCACATAATTCACATTTAAGTTATAACAATCATCAAATGAAACTTGTATATGTGTAAGGCTTTACCAAGTAAAACCACGTTAATATATTTGACAAAATGTCAAAGTTCTTTTCAACTTTACTTCACTTCAAAGGATAAGTACAAAAAATTATTTCCCCAATATCAGTTTCAAAATTATGTATAAGATATGTACTCAAGAACAACCTTGAGTAATACCAAGTTACTTGTATGCTGTATGTAGCTAGACTCAATCAACGTGAACAACCTCAAATGACAAACCAATAGACTTAACTAATGACGGATTATCACCAGGACTATACCTAACACAGAAATATGAACTATCAACTGTCAACTACACGTGGTCAAGTCTTATCTAGAAGTCCAGATTTAAGAAATAAAATAGTTGTGCGGTATTAGATACTGTTCATTGGGGATAGTTTTCAAAATAAATAAACTCGTCAACTTCTAGTGCAATTATAAATACTTTATTGAATCAAATATTAAATAATCCATGTATTTCTACACTTCAAATACAATACAAAATAAATACCCTGCTACATTCTCCCCCCTGTCAGCAAAATGACTTCCACGTCATTTACATGTACAACCTGAATATTGTAGATTTACATATAACAAAGTAGACGAAGAAAGTATTTCAAATTGTTTATGTTTATATTTAATTTAAAACATGTTCATGGTTTTAATGAATTAATAGTTTTAAAATAAATATAATTTATTTGACATTTTAATGTTCAGGTTATTTTAATTTGATAAAAGAATGTAGTATTTTCTATCAGACTAACAAAGTGTAAAATATTTTCTTTTGCGAATGCTGACTAACGAATGAACCTTTATTTTTACCTGTACTGCGCATGCGGACGAACGAACGAACGGGTTTTATTTACTTGTTTTGCGCATGCGGACGGACGAACGAACGAACGGACGTACGGATGGACGAACGGAAAACGAAATACGAACGCAAAAATGGGAACGTTTTACGTTTCAGGGGGTGTAGAAGCTAATCTACAGTAGGCTAACGATTACTTGTTTAAAGCTGATCTTAACCAAAAATTTTAGAATTTGTTAATAATGTACATTTTTGCATTTTCATCTTCTGTAGAACCACAAGTTACAGTTTTATTAAGACCTCACAAATTATCTTTTTGTAAAGGAATCAGGTTTTTTCAAATGATAGACCACGCCCCTTTAAAGGTGAGATAAATAAATTGTTAAAGTGTGTTTTCGTTTTTGTTTGAGGGTTTAATTTCTTTCAGTTGTTATTGTGAGAGGTAGCATTAGTACCTGGTGAAAACATTGACCTTCAGCAATAAAACTGACCATCCATGAAGTCAAACACACCCTGCTCGCATTAAAGCTTTTGAATCCATAACATCCGTGTACATAGGCATGTGATCAATATTACATTATTTTCTACATTAACCACTGAGTCATCGAGGTCCAGTTAAGTTAAGTTTGTTCCAATTAATAGCCGTATGTAGCCCTTTCAAATGTTAGATAATAAAGAGATTGCATGATGTCAACATAGAAAAATCTACTACTCAGCTTATATAATGATAATTTCAGTCAAGCTTGGCATAATGTAGCTTTTCGTAGTGGGAATTCAAGTAGAAAAAGGGTAATGTTTGATTTAAAGGTTGGTCTTGGTGGCCGACTGGTTATAGTAGTTAGTTTACTATTGGTCACGTGCCTGTCAACACTGAGCTTTCGGGTTCAAGTCTAACTTCGGGCAGGGTTACTCGACTCCAATCTTAATTGAAAAGGATTGCCAGGTTTCCTGCCAAATGTCGCGGATTGTCTCCGGGTATTCCATGTTACTCCGCTAATAAAATACTGAACAAATGCTAATAGTGGTGTAAAACACCATTCAATCAAACTAACAAATCGATTTAAAGGCAAGGTAATTAAGAAATGGTTTTAACTATGACATCAAAAGTAAACTCTGTTTCTCCTGATACTTAGTGCTTATTTCAGTCAAACTGGGCACAAAGTGCTTATTTCAGTCAAACTGGGCACAAAGTATCCTTGTCAGATCATCATGTTCCTTGAGATTCTTGTTTATTCTTTTAGATTTTAACTACGGTATTCATAATTGCTTAAAAATATTGAAAAAACACCAATTTGCCAGCAAGAAGAGATTTAATATTTGTCTTAATTGATATTCGAAATAATACTCCCTCTAGTGTATATTTTCCGTAATTTCTGTTTTTGAGTGGCTTTAATAATATATGGAGAAAGTTTTGCTGTTATTGAGGGTCTCATGATGTAATAAGCATAAGTTATTAAATTTTAAATTTAGACAATGGTTAAGACAAATATTTTACAGGTATTATTGTTGTTCTTGTGAAAGAATTGCAGCAAGATGCTGAGCATGGTAAGTATTTGCATGGTATATGAATTCTGAAAAAGCCTGAATGTATCTTAATTGATTATGTGGTGTGTTTTAATTTCTGTATACAGCATCTAAATTCACATTTAGAGACCAAATAAAACAAAAGATCCTACACAAACAACAATTTTTTCTAAAGAAAATAAAGCTTTTATCGAGCTATACTTTTTATTAAGATTGGCAGTGCAGGGTAAAAAACTGTTGTCCTACAATTAAAGCATTTCTAAGAAACACACATAATATAAATAATAAAAGATTACTAAAGGTAAATAATAAAATCATAATATAATCGTTAAAATGTGTTTTAACAGAATGGGTTTTGATGTGTCTGGAATTTATTATGAACATAGTTGTTTCTCTCCGTTCTCGTAACTTTGTTTTGTGATACACAGTTGTCTATGAGAATATTGTTTACGTAATGGAGGAGAGTTGAATGGAGTGTCAATATTTTTAACAATACATGTTTTCGGACGTTGAAGAGGTCGTTGTCCGAGTAGTTTAAGTAGTTGGTCATTTATTATTGATCATATACCTGTTAATATTAAGGTTGAAAGATTCTAACCTTAATTGCCAAGATCTGATAGTATTTGTTCTGTAAATGGTTTAAGGTTTTCACCTGTTGTCTGTGGCTTCCTTCTCTGGCTTATGCCACCCTTCCCCACAATTGAACAGGACATCATGATTTAGGTGACAAATTGCTGAAAGAGTGATAAAAACTGTATTCAAGCAAACAACATATATCCTCAAGTTACATTTATGTTTTGACTAAGAAATAGATTATTGTGAGCGGGCTTTATACAGATCTCACATATCATTGGATTGTCCTCTTTACAGTTAATGTCTTTTATGCATATGTAGAATTCAAAATGGCCACCACACCCACATGACTTATTTTAACATAGGACTGTATGGGAAAAAGATTTAAGAAAAGCTTCTCTGAAACTGTAGAACCAATTTTTAAAACACTTATCATCAGTAGTTTGCAGAGGGTCCACTATCAATCAGATTTATGTTTTTATGCCTTTCGGAAATCTAAAATGACTGCCACCACAGGATTTAGTTTTAAAATAGCTTTTTTCCGAAACTATTGAACCAGTTGTAACCAAAACGCAAGATTCATTGGATGGTCTCAAAATTGTTTATGTTATTATTGCCTGTTAAAAATTGAAATTAAAGGAATTAGTTTTACATCTTCATTGCTTATAAAATTAGGTAAGAGCCTCTGTTTGCTAGGGTCAGCGAAGCTACTGCGAAGTCATTTTTGCACAATATTTCCTTAAATGAGTACCAATTTCCTCTCTTGAGCTTTGGGCTGAAGTACGGAAACGATAAAAAAAGATGTACCAATCTTGTTGAAGCGCAGTTATACTCAGTCTGCCTTGGCATGGTCTGTCCTTTAAACAGCCAGTTTGTTGGTGTCTTTTTGCCAAATGTGTTACGGAAGGCGAACAGTACATGTGATTGGGCGATTTCATGCCTTGACATTCCACCTTGGTTAATACCACAAACCTCATGTCGCTGTTAAAGTTGCGGCATCCTTGCGATAATGAATGCAAAAAGTGCACATGAAAATTGTGATTTCAGCTTGGAGAACAATCATAATTTGAAATATTTCGTGAATGTCTTCTCGCCAAAACAATATTTATTCTTCCATGTAACGTTTGAAGTGGTTGTTAAAGACGCAGTCAACCATAAATATTTCAATAGATGATGAAAACAGTTATGAACTTTATTTATTGCATATACAGTAAATATACTTTTAAAATATTTTGAAAATAGTGTTTTGTTTTCATTGGCACTCGGTGTATTAAAAATTATGTAAAATACAACATCTACAATGCTGTTGGTTAGGTTCTTGGAATAAGATGAAACATTTTTTGATCACATAGTTTAATACCTTTATCAATTTATAGGCACAAGTAATGGAAATCATTCAAAAGACATCATTACTAATGGCAGAAGCGATCAACAAGTAAAAAAGCCTAATGGTAAGATAATTTTGTTGTAATCTGGAAAACCAGCATCATCACTCGGTGTTAATTAAAGTTTTCGTGTTACACACTGAATGCTGCTTCTATTTGTGACACTATTAATTATATTGGAAAGCTATTTCCTATAGTCAAGATGGGACTGTACTAAAATACAATATAAATATATGATGAAATCAATCATGTTTGCTCCATCTTAAGCTATTAGTAATTATCTCATCCACAATTGTATCTGTCGATTGTTAACTCATCAGTCCAAAGAAACAATTTATTACATATCATGTAATATCGTACCTCTTGGAAGTTATTTGCATTCTGGTATTGCTGATTGACGTCAAGTGACGGCACCATATTGACTACATAAACCTTTTTTACATTCAGAAATTTACCAACAGTCGACAGACATCCATGTTGTTCATTACTTTCAACCGGTACAACAGCTCAACCAAATACAGCTCACATTTCGCAACACGGACAAAAGGCTAATTATCCTTGAAGGTACACCATTGCTGGAACGAAGAATATTAAGAGTATTGCAGCTATCTAGAAGATCTCTTTTTAGCTCACCTGGTCCGAAGGTCCATGTGAGCTTTTGATATCACTTGGAAACCGTCGCCTGTCGTCCGTCGTAAACTTTATCAAAAATCTTCTGAAACCACTGAGCCAATTTTTTTCAAACTTGGCCACAGGGTTCCTAGTTTAAAGTTTGTACCCAGGGTATTGATCAACAGACAAAGATGGCTGCTGTTACTAAAAATAGTACATGGGTGTCAACACAGGTTTCTGATCATTATCTCAAAAATTATAATAGCTATAAAGAAAACCGTTAATTCAAATTGATCAGCACATTAAGGGGATGCAGGACACTTTCACTGAAAATAATTTGCCAATGAATTTTCTTTAAACTCGCCAAATAGTTAGTTTTATATATGAGTTATCTAAATTCATAATAAAAAATAGGGGTTTCAGAGCTTATTTTCGAGGGGTTGAGCACTGAAATTTTACATTTTCATACAGATTATACAAAGAAGAGATTACAAAAGCACTATCTGTCAAAATAAATTTTCTGAATTTTATATATAATGCCAAGCAATTGGTATACATTTTAGTGATGGAAAGCAAAATAGGGGTCTCTGAGATAAATTTTTGTCAATTGGGTAAAAACGAGTCAAAAAGTGCTTAAAAATGGTATTTTTGGTCCAAATTACCTCCCTTGTTAAAAATTCCATTTTCATTATATTTGCCAATACCAAATTTCAACCATTAATAAAATGGAGTAATAAATAGGTACAAGACTTTGATTATGAATTTAAATTTTATTGAATTAAGAAATCAATAATGAAAGAAATTATTATTAAATTTACCATAAATGTTCTATCTAATTTAAAATTTTCACAAAAATTGGCGGATGGTGTCCTGTATCCCCTTAAGGTCTACAATAGTTGCTATTAGTGTGAAGTTGTGTATTAGCTTCTTGTAGGAGTTATTGCCCTTTATTGACGATTTTTGAAATTTTGTTTGGTATTTACAATATAACTTGAAAGCTAAGGGGTAGAGTGAAACTGTAAATAGCAAAAATGATCAGCAATACAAGCCCTGCAATCCAATGTATTAGTCTGAAATTGTCAGATTACTCCTAATAGGAGTTATTCCCTTAAATGGCAATTTTTTATGAAATTTTCCGTTTTTGTCCTGTAACTTGAAACCTATAGAAGCTAGATTGAAACTGTAAATTGAACATATGGTCAGCAATAAAGGCCCTACAATTCACTTAATTAGTCTGAAATTGTCAAACAACTCCTTATATTAGTAATTGCCCCTAAATGACAATGTTTTATGAAATTTTCTGTATTTGTCCCGTAACTTAAAAACTATAACAGCTAGAGTAAAACTGTAAAAGCAAAAATGATCAGCAATACAAGCCCTTCAATTCACTGTATAGTCTGAAATTGTCAGATGACTCCTTATGGGAGTTATTGCCCTTAAATGACAATTTATTTATGAAATTTTCCGTTTTTGTCAAGTAACTAGAAAACTATAGCAGCCAGATTGAAACTGTAAAATGACCAGCAATAAAAGCCCTACAATTCCCTTGATTGGTCTGAAATTGTCAGACAACTCCTTATATTAGTTATTGCCCATAAATGGCAATTTTTTATGAAATTTTCTGTTTTTGTCCTGTAACTTAAAAACTCTAACAGCTAGAGTGAAACTGCTAAAAGTAAAAATGGTCAGCAATACAAGCCCTAAAATTCACCATAGAAGTCTAAAATTGTCAGATGACTCCTTATAGTAGTAATTGCTCTTAAATTCCCTACTTGCGGTAAACAAGATTTATCTCCCATGTGCAGAGTTCTCTGTTCGTTAGAGCAGGTACTTTATAGTACCTACTGTGGGTAAAAAGTAGTTTTTTACAATATTTTTTTATTCACATATAGCAAAGCATCCTGTAAAATTTATTATGATGTGCAAACTAATTCTGCAGTTTTTTTAGTTTTACTGGAAGAGTCAGTCCACAAACATTATTTAAAAAAAATAAAAACGAGACTTTTCCCTATCTGTTCAATACTAGATACCTGATGTTATGAAAGACAACTCTTGAAAATGGGAAGTAACTCTTGTATTCCGAAAATAGGGCATTGCAATTTTTAATGAAATTTTCCGTTTTTGTCCTGTAACTAAAAAACCATAACAGCTAGAGTGAAATTATTAACAGCAAAAATGATCAGCAATAAAAGCCCTACAATTCACTTTCTGAAATTGTCAGATGACTCCTTATAATAATTATTGCCCTTAAAGGACAACTTTTTAAAGAAATTTTCCATTTTCGTCCTGTAACTTGAAACTTATAGCAGCTAGATTGAATTGCACAAATGATCAGCAATAGAAGCCCTACAAATGATTGCTAAGTCCCAAATTGCAATATGACTCTTTATAGGAGTTATTGGCCTTTAATTATGAATTTGGACAAATGAACAGTTTTTGTATTATAAATTAGTCTATAACACACCTAGTAAATTTTTTAATTTCCCTGAAGGAAAAGGCCTACAAACCATTTAATTTTCAGAAATTGTCTGATGGCACCTTATAGGAGTTGAACTTAACTAAAATTTTCAAAAAAATATTTTGTTTTTTCACAGTAACTTAAAAGCTATAACAAATAGACTGAAACTGTTCATTTCAAAAATTTAAATATAGTTGAAGTCATTTGGGTTCCAGTTGAGCGATTACAGGCTCCCGGGAGCCTCTAGTTTGGCTAATGTGACCATACTAGGAGTTCCCAGTACATAGCTGCCTAGTGCGTCCCCAGGTGGCGAATAGCCCAATCTTTGGGGGAAGTCAGTTTATAACACGGAAATATTACCACGGTTGTAGTGGGTAACGTGTTTTGAGAGTCTCATGTTATAAAAGACTTATTTCTCAAACACTAATAGTTACTCCATACTTTAACAGTGACAATCAAAATTGTGTTCTCGATAGACAACACCTTAACTTGTTAGCATCCTAAATAACCAAACATTAAATCGATCTTTTTGGCTTCTATGCCAAGCAAAAGGTCAGCAACGGATTAACAAATCACAGTCATCGAGGGACAATAATTTAGAGGCATACATTTACCGATATAGTAGTTGATAATTATTTAAAGGTTATGAATGGAGGTTCAATGTTAATTAAAATAACAAAGAATACTTTTTATTTGGATAAAAGAATAACCTGCTACTGCCAAACCTAGAGCAATGTTCTGGTTGTCCATATTAACATATAACCAAAGATTGTTTATATATTTAAAAATGCAACAAAAATAGACAACTAATATATTTTCAATTTATTGAATACATAAAAATAACAAAGAATACTTTTTTATTGGGATAAAAGAATAAACCTGCTACTGCCAAACCTAGAGCAATGTTCTGGTTGTCCACATTAACAAACATATAACCACAGATTGTTTATATATTCAAAAATGCAACAAAAATAGATAACTAATATATTTTAAATTTATTAAATGCATAAAAATAAAATGGTTCATTTTCTTTTAAGAATTATTTTGTTGTCTCAACATATTTAATTTGTCTGTGTTAAACTTAGTTCTCAGGACTTTCCATACTAGTAATGATAGTGTTAATAGAAATGTAAAGATTCTAACTACAATGGTTTATTCTATTTAAGGACAGCATGGGTCTGGAAAGACGCAAGCAGCACACGAGTTCTTCTATCTAGAAAGTAAACATTATGCAGTTGCTGCAAAGTTGTCGGCTATTGATGAATACATGCTTTTTGAATCGCTAAAGAGTCTGGCTCAAAATTTAAAAATGAATACAGAAATAAAAGAGGTTTTAACACCGGATAGACTTATAAGCATAATTGCACAGTTTTTAAATTATAATAAGGATGTTTTGTGTTTACTGTTTATTGACGATGTTGACTCGAAACATCCGACACATATACGTGTTGTTTCGGAACTTCTTAAGAAAGTAAAAAGGTTAAAAGTTATAATAGCCACTGTAGATGCCACAGTAAAAAGCATATTTGCAGATGGGCACGTAATAGAGTTTAGAGGTATGACAATTACAGAATGTCATTCTCTTTTGCAGAAAGGGTTAATTATTTACAGGAGAGATGTTGAAGCGATAGTTGAGTGCATAGGTAGTTTTCCTCTTTTTATCAATAGTGCGAGACAATATCTAATCACCACAAAAAAGTCTCCTTGGAAATACGTATCGGAAATTAAAAAGATGGATCCAATTGAAATGTATAATACCCTGGATCACAAAGACACTTTCTATGACAAAGGAATTTTCAATGCACAGAGATTGCCTCTGCAGCATATAAAACATAATATTGAGATGGTAGACAGTTCTTTGTGGGAGTTTCTTACTTTTTTACCGTTTTTTCAGTTTCATTCAATTTCTACTACAGTTTTGGAAGCTTGTTACTTCCATTTTAAGGATTGTGTATGTACAGATAAGGTGAGAAAAATAGATTTCCTTGTCGATCAGTTCCTTAAGTATTCAATATGTCATATTAATACAGCAGCAAGACCAGCTATGTTTAGTAAACACCTATCTAGAAGTAATAGTAAACCGAAGGAAGATATATTTCTGTCATTCCACGATGTTACAATTAATATACTCCAATGGATAATAAGTCAAAATAAAAATGAGCCCGACAGTAATGAGAAGCAGATGAAATGTCTTCTAAAATGGTTTAGTTTTGAAATAGATATGGATGCTAGAGCTGATACTACTTTGGAGAGAAATATGCTGTTTATCGGTCATGCAATAAAACTATTAGATATGTTTCAGAGTGATACAGTTACTGAGCCATATGTTAAGATTTATTTAGCATATCTTAATTGTGCTGTAGGCTCAAGTCTGTATTTTCAAAAGACTGATTTGGAAAAATCACATACATATTTAATGAAATCTCGGAAAATGTGTTTGAGTATAGTGCAAGACGAATCGTTCTTTACAAAATCTGTCTGTCCTTTTATCACTACTTCCTTTGAAAAAGTTAAAAAACCTGCAACTCCAGAACAAATTAAAGAGGTATCCAAATTACTTTTCGACCACCCAGGCGAAGAAAATTTTGTGCTCGAATTTAATCTACATAAAAGAAGAAGTAAGAATGATTTATGCGTATTTGATGAAATGGAACAAAATTCAAAAAGGTATAAAACCCACTATTTGAGCAGAAGCGAATATGAAACCCTGATTAAAAAAGAACTGGCAATACCTGTTGAAGATCAGTGCAAAATTTTCTTAGCTGAGCTTGCACAGCGAATTTTATATAATAATGGTAGAACACTAAAGGAGCTGTACTACATAAAACAAAAGGATACTCATGTTCGTGAAGCTTATTATGCAGAATTCAAAACAGTCTATGACTTTTGCAGTTTAATGAAAGAAAAATATCCACGCTATCGTATTTTTTCTTGCATTGAAAACGACAGAAGTGGACGAATGCTGCTACGATATAGTAAAACGAATGTAGATGCTTCTGAAATAAATGACGACGTTACGTTTTATACCGAAATGTTAATGGAACCATTCAAAATATGCTATGAATTTGGAGTTATCAAAATGTCACCAAAAGCATGTGATCGTCACATTTCTTTGCAAATTTTATTGAAAAATCTTCAACAGAAATATATGGAGGAAACGAATGAAAAGGTAAAAGCAGATATTTATAAAATTGGAATGCAATATATATGCGAGCTCGAGAAAGTTTTAGAATGTTTAGAAAGAAATAAAAGTTTTGTGTGGCTGAATCTCCCAAAATGCTATATTCAGTGCGCACAGTTTTTGCAGTTATACCTTGACACGCATGATCTTGAAAAGGCGGTAAAACTTTTTCGGAAAGCAGCAGATTTGGAAGAAAGCAGAGGGGTTCTTTGGACACGTTATCTGTGGTGTAGTTATTACGGAGAGGTTTTTTGTTTACGAAAGCTAGCTCAGGAAGATGAAGAAAGGAAAATAATTGAAAAAGTGAAGGGAAAGCTTGAGGGAACAAACAGACAACATCTTATCCAAACTTTAGTAGAAATGAAAAATAAATTTCCATACTGAGTTTTTTCTTCATGAAGGCGAATCAAAATACTTTCGGGAATCACTATGACATGTATATGCATCAGGCAGTGCTTTTCTTAAAAAGTTTTAAGTGAACTACTGGATGGCTCTGCAGCTAACATTTTTAGGTCAATGAAATTATGTTATGGTTCATTCATTCATCCATGATTTTAGTTTACCATCAAGTTTCTTTTTGATTTCACATCTTAAATAAAAGCATGTATAAAAAAATCAAAATGTTATGTGCACGTGTATGGATTCCATCTAAATTCATAAAAATTATATCCACAAGCAGTGAAAATTATTTTATCCATCAGTTATGTGCTTAATTTCCAATATGCAATTGATTTGTCCCGATTAGACGAAACGCGCGTCTGGCATAGCCAATTGTATAACCTTTGTATCTGAGATGACATTGTGTATGTTACGAGATGTCTTTTAATAATTGCACACATAAGTGATTTGTTTAAGGTCATGCAACTTAATGTACTTGTGTTTTATTTTTTTAAATGTAAAACCGACATAAATTAAACCGTTCTAAGCACTGTGCAGCAACCTTTATGGAAAGAAGACTTATAGTTTCTTAGCTTTTATTATCATAAAGAAAGAAACAAGTTCAACAGTTTACATATATAGGATTTTAATATCCGGTATATACATGTATTTCAGTTTAATATCTAATAGTATGTATTTTGATGGTAGCATACTGTAGATGTTAAACTTTCAGCAACATGCATTCTTAAAAAAATATGAAATTGGTGAACACTCAATTTTGTTTTTTTATTGTTTTAAAATTAATGTAAATGTCATAACGATAATTCTTCATTTTCTGTCACACTGGTATACTTTCTCTGTAACTGAAATTTGAATATCCTAACTGTAACTATAATGTTGAATTGAGTCTCATATTACTTATACGAATTATAATCCTTTTTCGCAGTCATAATAAGTTATAAAATGGGTTCGTGTAATGTTTTTTTACATTAAATATATATTTCTTTAAGAGTTATGGACTCATATGTATACGTTTCTTACTTACTTAAATACAACCTTTATGGAAAAAACGGGAACGAGCTCAGTAGAAAATTACTTGCATAATTTCTATAATGCCGTTAGGGATTTGGCAAAAATTTCTCCCAGATTGCTTCAAATCAAAAGGTCCTGTTACGGTTCTCACAATTTAAGGGTTCGAAATCTAAACAGTCAGAATGGTCGTACGCAATCCAAAGAAAAAAATTGGTTCTCTAATGACATGAATGAACTAAGTAAAAAATGTGCCATTTTGTGGCTATATGTGCTGTAAACGATGCAAAACAACATAGTTTTTGGATATAGATTGTTAAATTTGATAAGTAGGATAGAAGTGGGGCCGTTTCAGAAGTACAATTCCAACATGAAGCTACGAGACTTGTAGACGGTGATTATGCTGTAAATACATTGAATTATTACGAAACAGGTTTATCTTCTTTCTGCCGATTTAAAGCACAACAAAACATCATTGAATCTTGGCCATCAAATGTTGACACGGTTGTACAGTTAATAACGTAACTGCCAATGCGAAAAAAATAGATAATAAAATAAACTAACTATTACGAAGAAAATACTTTTAAGTCTAGTTTTACGATTGGTCCCGGTTGTGTTCCGTCGCTTACGACACAACACATTTTAAAATCTGCATTTACTCTAGCATTTTCACGGAGAATAGCTTATACTACCATTTAGTCAGTGAAAGTACTCCTTATGTTAAAAATTACATCCATAGGATTCGTTTAATTTGATATATTTTTAGCGCATCTGTTTACAATCTATTAATAGAAACGACACGTTTAGAAAATCGATAATGTAATACACACCCCTGCAATTACATAGATATTGAAGAAATAAACTGTTCCAGTTAAATGGAACCGTCCTGAATGTTGACCACCCCTTGAATTACATTACTGTTAGTTATACGCTTAGACTCTACCTGCTGACGTCACAGAATTTCGGTATAAAAAGCCGTGAAACCCTGTATTTTGTGTCATTCTGTTCTTGACCACCGATTTTTGCGGATCGACTGATTTAGAATTACAGTTTTGAAGCTGCACAGCCTAAACATGTAATTCTGAATAGCTCTCAGTGCTTAAGTGCAATAGGCGATAGTGCTTAGGTGACGTTCGAGTACAAGTGCTATTTGACTGTGTCTTTTCGCAAGGTCATTTGAACAAGATTGTTTAAGAGGTTTTGTTGACTTGGAAGTGTTTAGAAGGCAAAGGTGCTATTTGACTGTGTGTCATTTAGCAAGAAGTTATTTGACTAGGGTTGTTTAAGAGATTTTGTCGATTTTAAAAGTGGTTAGAAGCAAGGGTGCTGTTTAAGCTCAAGCTTTGTGATATTTAACAGTAACGTTTATTAGTTGTTGATTTGAAAAAGCGGGAGTGTTGTTTGGGATCGCATTTCAAACAGGAGTCCACAGATCAATCTGACTTACAGCAGATTCGTACCCAGGGGTTACATACCATAGCCCAGTTTCGGCTCGGTTACACGTTACAGCATTTCTGTTTCGAGTGGGCACAATCGCAGCGTCTAAATAAGGACAAATAGATCGTGTCATTTGCCGAGACCATTTAATGTTATATAGAATGTAAGATGGAATAACAGTTCTACGTTATTCGAAGGCTGAACAGGTAGGTTCATTTTTCACGCAGGTTTAAATTGAAGAAAACAGATTGTCCTACGTGTCCATATAATAATTCATAAGTGAATTTCTAGCAATGAGGCTTGACACAAAATTGCCGCTTTTTCTGTCATTATAATGGAAACTTTTTGACTCGTTACCTATTTTCCTTCGTACTTAGTAAGTCTAGTAATGCCGTAAGACATGCAGGTGTTAATTCTGAGAACTAGAAAAGTCATTCATTCCCCTTCGGTGGTGCCACAGCTATGACAGGCAAGTCTACCGATGAACTAAATAGCAATAGACGTTGGAAATCCTCTTCAAAATAGTCTTTAATTATGATAAATTAGCAATTGAAAAATTTGAAGGTCCCACATCTGTTTGGATACTGGGATCATCCATTATCAAACATGCTTGGCTCTACTCAAGATCCCGACAAACAAAATTGGGCTTGAACGCATCGTTGTGAAAAAGTTTTTACATTGGCATGAAATTATATACCATATAAACAGAAGTTTTCAGATATTTTCAAAAGAAATGTCGTTGACCCCCCCCCCTCCCAAATCATATCTGGTCTTTCATTTTGAGGATTTTGGTCCTAGACAGTAAGCAGGTCTCGAATTTTTACATTATATCTTGCTCAACGCAACAATTTTGGTCCCAAATTATGCAACACGTACGCAGATAAGATGCTCATATATCTGTCGGACTATGGACCAGTGAAAGAATTGTGCTAAATAATCTCGCAGCCACACAGTACATCCGTTTTCGGGGATAACAATCAATTACTCGTACATTTAAGCAGACTCTTTGGCCTACCGATGTCTTTCATATGTCAGAGCATGGGAACCAAATTTTTTTACATTTAATTCAAAGAGCATCAGGAGTAGTGCCGCTTCGGTTATGCTGTGGCCGAGGTCATGTTATAACATCTGGTCATGACCTATCATTAAACGAAACCGCAGCACAGTTTTAATTTGTTTTTATGTTTCGACTTCTGTTTCAGGTTCAAGGGTGAAATAAATATATGCCAAGCTTTCCTGAATGTATCTTTTACTTTGATATAGAAGTCTTATCTATATATGCTTGTTTGCCTTATTACTGTAATTGAACATTCTTGTGTGCTAATATGTTTTTTTTGTTTGAATGTTGTTTAACGCCATTTTCAGCAATTTTTCAGCTATATCATGGCGTCCAGTTTTTATTGGGGGTGGGGGGGGGGGAGGAAGCCGGAGTACCTGGAGAAAACTCCCGACCTTCGGTTCTTGTGTGCTAATATGAAAAAAATTGTGCCAAATTGTGACAATTTATACACATCTTGAATTTTTTGCGTGCATATTTTGACAATTTTTGAGTGTGCTATACATGATATTGAATTTCTTGTGTGGCATGATGATATTCGCTTGTGTGTTAAATATTTTGCCAAATAGGGTTGAACAGTTTTTTTGTATTTTGAAAATTTAAACATTGAATTTAAAATTTCTTCATCATTAAAAGATAAGCTGCGACCAAACTTGGACAACAATTGTAATTAATAAATAAATTTGTATACGTAATAAATGATGTATGTTATTACCTGCAAGCCTGAGCGATACAATTAAATTCTGTTGTTTTCTTTTATAGTCTTTTTCCTCAATAATTGATATATAGGTTGCGTATAAATAGTACATGGCAGTCTGGTAGGTGTAACCTGCCATTAACCTCAATCTCACGGTCAGGAAACTGTTAAAATTTCCGGGATTGGGTCAGTCCCTCTGAAGCCATGTATAGTAGGAAGACAATAATTTGTATATAGGTTGCTGATTAATAGTACATTCTGGTAGATGTCGCCTCAATGTCTAGTTCACATTCTATTAGCTAAAAAGTTACAGTTTTGATATGTCGTCAGTTCCTCCTTGGTATGCAGTACTAGAGGATGTCACCTGATATTGGCCTCATTACATGGTCTAGAAATTGTTTCATTTATGTATCTGCTATGCATTTACCACTCAGGCTCAAAGTTGACGTGAAACTGCGACTTTTATTTCGTATCGAGCGCCTCCAAGAGCCGTAAAAAATGTTGATGTAAATTGTAGATGTTCCAAAAGGGTGTACGTTTTGCATTTATCACTGTGCAGTTTGATGAACCCCAAAATTTCGAATCTACTTCTGATCATTAAATGCAATCAAGTCCCATAATATGCTTAATCTGGTTAATGTTTACTATGCTGTTTTACCATCCAATTCAATTAAGTTTTATTTTAATATTAAATAATCAATCATCAACATTAACATGGTATTAAAAATTGAGCCTAGACTTTCACTTCTAGAATGGTGCAAAATAATTCGCACTGCCTCTCTTTTTTAATCCTTTTTGCGGAAACAGAAAAAGCGCCTATATATTCTGATGTACTGGTAAAAATGTAACAGGGTCCTCGTTAAATGTTTATTACGAAAGCCCAGAAGGCTCATTCGATATTCGAAAATCGAGATTCAAGATTCGAAACTCGAAATTCGAAATTCGAAACTCGAAATTCGAGATTCGAAACTAGAGATTCGAAATTCAATATAGTTATAACCAATCAGATTGTGTGTAACATAATCGTCTACTAATCAGAATAGTTCTTATATAAACGTAGCCGCGTGCTATTATGTTTATTTGGTGTTTTAACCGTCGACATATTTGTAAAAGAATGACTTGTTCAACATGGCTTTGTTAAAAAAAATCAAATTTATAAGCATTATCTGTTATTTTATCAAATTAATTCAGTTCACAATAACATCTCGATTTTAGAAATCAAGAAACAATATGTAGTTGTGCATGTTACCAGGGCATTTTGGTCCTCAAATTTTGTGTGGGGGCTATCAGGGGTGGATCCAGTGGGGGCCCTCCCTTTTGACGGAAAAATTTGGTTGGATATATAGGAAATCATTAAAGCATGACCAAAGTGGGCCCCCCTTGGCCAGTCAGTGGCCCCCCTTTTCGAAATTTGTGGATCCGTCACTGGCTTATTTTGGCCCTTTGAACTTAGAAATGTGCTGAAAATACCCATTAATTATTTGTCAGCACAAATCCTCTGAAACTACTCAGAACTATACAACATTTTATAAAACTTGGTATGTAACTGGTTGATTCCTAAATTTATATGGTAGTTATGAATCTTTGAACTTTTGAAAATTTTTGTAATCCTCAATAATCATCGCTTTAACTCCATTAAAACTACTCAACCAAATTTAATGTAGTTTCGATATAACCAAGGAGTTCTGATTGGTAGAAATTATGTCACATGCAATCTGATTGGCTAAAACTACATTGAATTTCGAATTTCGAATCTCTTTTTCGAATTTCAAATCTCGAATTTCGAATCTCGAATACATAAGAACTATTCTGATTGGTAGACGATTATGTCACCCGCAATCTGATTGGTTATAACTATATTGAATTTCGAATTTCTATTCTCGAATTTTGTAGTACTTTCATAGAAAAAAAACGGGTATATTAATATTTAGTAAAAGGAACTTGTCAAAAAGTTAATTCCTAAAAAAGGTCCTGAAATTGACTTTTAAGTTTACAGTCGAGAACACCCTGCCCAAGTACGATTTGAACGCGTAGAAGAAGACTAAGTTTACCACTCGTCCACCAAGGCTCTAAACTGATCACATTTTTGAAGTGTAATATGTATCGTTAATACAGATGAAAAAAGCAAAATTTAAAATTAAATAACAAAACAATCTAAATTTAATTTGGTTAGTAAGCTGAAATCTGAATGGCCAATTCAAACGAAGGAAGCCAGGTTATACAAAATAACTTGCGTTGGTGACTGGACCTTTTTTCAAATAGTAACTTGACGGCATCGATGTTTTTACCGTTAAAGTTGTCAAATATTATCGTTTTAATTTAAAATTAAAAGGAATATATAATATATAACTTTTCATTCATGGTGGGCTATAAATCTATGTTTTGTATACAAACATAAAAATGGTATCCGTGCGTAGTTATTATATACAATAGGTAAAATATAAGATTAAATCTGGAATTTTCGTAGTTTTAAGCAACTGTAAAGGATAATTATTTTACATCAATACCCGTATGTTAGGATATCACTTGTTTTTAAGATAAGGGCATATTTTTGCATATTTCTCAACCAGGAAGATTGAAAATGAATGGCGTCTGCGTTCTCAGTTATTGATTGTATTATATTTCACATGATCGTAATTACAAAGGTCGACTCGACTGACTTTTGATAAATGTGAAAATTAAGAGATATTAATGACAAACTTCAAGTCATTTTTCTCTGTGTGTGTGTGGTTTTTTTTTCATATAAATGTGGTATGTCTTAATTGTGTAAATACTTCTGTGGGAGACAAAAATTTAAAGTTTAATCACTCCTGTTAGATTTTTGACTAGACACAATTTTAAATATTTAGTCGAAACAAAATATATTTAAAGGATTTTCTTACTTAAATTTAGAATGTTGCAACCGATGAAGACTAATGGTATGGCATGAAAAAAGAGAGAAATAAACAAATTGTTAAGGAAAGAATTCTACCATTGGGTCGCGAACCGTAATGAGGACTCGAGATAAAATGTATCATATTAATTCATTGCCGTTTACTACTTATATTTTTTCTGTACGAGGAAAGAGTATCCGTATAAGATGCAAATAACATTGTTTTGGTACCGTTTATTATTTCAATAAGTAATAATATTTGCACGATGGGTATGTGGGTAAGTACTTTTTTGCTGAAGATCAGCCAATTAATTCTAGTTCATCATAATGGTTACAATTTTGGGATTAGCGTGTTTTTTAACAAGCTGCGAAGGGACATTTGATAACCTATATTGTATGCCTTGAAAATGCCACCATCCACTTGTTGCAATCATTATAAATTAAATATCGCAAACGATTTTTGAAACTTTGTGGAAAGATAACAGAACCTCCCCTTCTAGGATTTACTACCAGCTGTAGAATAGGAGAGAGAGAGATAGTCAATGTAAGATAAATATTATTACTTCTTTCTTTTTTTTACAAAAATCATTTCATGACTATTATGGTTCATTGTCAATGTACTTAAAATGTTTGTGTCCTGAATATGAATTTGATTACTTCGAGTTTGCCCCGTAATTTTCATGACATGGACAAGTCACATGAAACATTTGGATTACGTTCACATGACAAGCATTACACGTCTACAATTTTTAATTACCATTTGACCAGAATAAAAAGAAATTTGCGGTTGTTGATTGGTTTGAAATTGATTACACGTTACATTAACTTTATTGCAATTAATTTAGTCATAATATGAGTTTTAATGTGTTTTCGTTTTTGCTATCGTATTCCAGAATAAAGAGCGAGTTGTGGGAGTGTGGGCACTACGTTTTATCACCAGGTATTTTGTCGTTTGATCCTTCAGAGTCTCTACGACATGTCTACCTACCCTTTTTGGTCGTACGGACAATGAAATGTGCTTTTGAGGGTTACGTATAGTCTTAGACAGTTTCGATAAAGGCGTGGTAACTTATTCATGTATATGCTGTAGATGTAGATTTTGTTTTTGGTATTACCATACAAAAATGCTATTCATTCAATCCGACTGCTAGAAACCTTAACAAATATGTAATTAAAAGTTGAATGTCCGTTGTTTAAAGTACTTTCCACGACCTCATTAACATCCCATATTTTATGTAAACCCGTATGTTGGAATAATACTTCAGATAAGACATGTATATTTTGCATCATACTTTAACAGGACGACAGAAAATGAATGGCGTCAGCATTCTCAGAAATTGATTCTATTCCGTTGCCAGTGATCAATAAAGTCCATGTACTGCAAAGGCCAACTCGGCTGAATATAATAATAAATATGAAAATTGAGAAGTGGACGATAAATTTCTTTGTGGGGTCGTTTCATATATTAATTTTATATATAATTTAGTACATGTATCTTAGTGCATTGGGTAAATAATGTTTAGTTTGATACTTTCTGTTAGACTGTATTTTCATACATAATTTCGAAATTAAAACACACTATGCCTACTGATGGTTTTTAAAAATTATGATATACCACTAAAATGGGAGAAAGATGGTCAAATGCAGAAAGAAATTTATGCACTATATACTAGGCTTGCAACGAGGACAAGACAAAATGGACTGTAATATATCCATATGATTACGAAAGCCCAGAAGGCTCATTCGAGATTCGAGAATCGAAATTCGAGATGCGAGAATCGAAATTCGAGATTCGAGAATCAATATAGTTATAACCAATCAGATTGCGTGTGACTTAATCGTCCACCAATCGGAATAGTTCTTATATAAACGTAGCCACGTGCTATCAAGTTGGCTGGTTTTGTGCAATATTATTGTGTTCTTTAAAATTATTTTTATTTGGGGTTTTAACCGTCCACATATTTTTCAAAGAATGACTGTTTTTAACATGTTTTTGTTAAAATAAAAATAAAATTTATTAGCTTTACAAATCAAGAAACAAGAATATACATGTACAACGGAATTCAACAAAAATTGGTGTGTAGGAAGTACACATGTTGTTGTGAATGTTACCAGGGAATTTTGATCTTCAAATTTTCGTGGGAGTTATGGCCCTTTGAACTTTAAATTTGCTGAAAATACTCATTTATCATCTTGTCGGAGCTACTCCTTTGAAACTACAGTATTGACTTTTACAGAACTTGGTATAAATTAGGTACAACATATTTAGTTGTGCATATTACCAGGGCATTTTTGTCCTCAAATTTAGTGTGGGGGCTATCAGGAGTGGATCCAGAGGGGGACTGGGCCCCCTCCCTTTTGATGGAAAAATTTGGTTGGATATATAGCAAATCATTGAAGCATGACCAAAGTGGGCCCCCCCTTTAGCCAGTCAGTGCCCCCACCCCCCTTTTTTGAAATTTGTGGATCCGCCACTGGTTTATTTTGACCCTATGAACTTAGAAATGCGCTGAAAATATTATCTTGTCAGCACAAATCATCGGAAACTACCCAGTCGCGATTAAAACCCCAAATAATAATAAAGAACACAATTATATTGCACAAAACCCGCCAACTTGATAGCACGTCGCTACAGTTATAAAATAACTATTCTGATTGGTAGACGATTTTGTCACACGCAATCTGATTGGTTATAACAATATTGAATTTCGAACTTCGAATCTCGAATTTCGGAACTCGAATCTCGAATGAGCCTTCTGGGCTTTCGTATATCATTGCTCATTGTCGTTTATTGATTATATGAATCGAGAGATAATATCTTATAAATTACAAACATTGTATGTGATTTCTCATTCTTTACTATGTCAATACAAGTGGTTTATTTTGCAGGTATATATAGTATATGGTTATGAGCCTTAAAGCATGGCCGTAGCGCAATGTGGGCAAATGCCTACTTTGAAATGATACGTAGAGCATTTGCAAGTGATTTTTGTGTTCATTAAAACTTTTTATTACATTTTACAATTATACTGGCTCCTTTATCCTTACTTCAAAGAGGGACGCGCAGGTCTTATATCGCGCTACTATATGTTGTACAAAATCATCAACAGTTTTGCAACGTTTCAGAATTCAACCCTCAAAACTATGTCTTGATAGGCCCTCACCAAATTCTATTCTTTTTTTTAAGAATCCATCAACCCATTTTGAAATGTAAATTAAATGCAAAGTTTCCCATAAACGCACTCACGCCTTCATTTTTTCTGATTTTTCAATAAAATTTGTATTAAATGCTTACACATAACAAATATCTTGATATAGATCAAAAATCAGTACATAACAACGGAGTATACTGCTTAAACTATGTCGTTGGAAGTTTTTATCCAAAAAACAAAGGTGTTTATACTTTTATTTCTTATATCTGGTTTTATAATAAATCAAAACACGAGGTGATGACACACTGACTTCCAGCAGACCTTCATTATGCTCATAACAAGTACCAATATTTCCTACATTGCGTTACCAACACAGGGATTTTCAACCTTGCATAACTGTTATAATTAAACACTTATCTTTGGAACATCTTTTGATTTTTTTTGTGTAAAAAGCATTCCTTAAGAGAGTAGGTATATGAAAGTACATTTTAATTTAATTAAGTCAATATCGTTTGACAATCAGATGCATGCTTATGATGATTATGTTAAATAGCATCTGTTTGTTTAAGCTGTTTAATGTGTTGCCCATATGTTCCCGTGTTAAGTATGTATAGGTCCCCATCTTGGTTAGAGGATCGGCTGACTGAAGTAGTTTTCTAAGAAAACATCCTAGAATTGTCGTGTCTACGTGATTTTGACTTACATTGACATTGAAGTGGTTTTGATAGCAATTATATATTAATTACCTTTGTCAAAATAAATATTGTCATACTTAACAAAAATGTGCCATATTATTTTGTTGAAATCCATAAGTACATTAATAAAATGGAATTTTAAATGGTCGAAAATTGCGCAGTAGTTTAAAGTTAAGAAAAATAACAACTGAGGACATACAAGAACAAATTGTTTGAACAAACTGGATATCATATTTGCCAAGTTTCGTTTTAATTGGCCAAAATGTTTCAGAGCAGATAAATATAAAAATGCACGAAGGAGGACTATGATCTTCAGCGGCAGCAGTAGTTTTCAATACTTAGTAATCAAACACATATTTACCTTTAAACCTAAATACATGTAGTATGGACGCAACATGCACATACTGTACCAACAACAGAATGTAAACAATGAAAAAAACATTCAAACGACCAGTCAAATATTTATCTTTGTTTATTATGCACTGCAGTCATGTAATACAGCTAATTACAAACTTAAAGCGCTACTATAGTCTGTGCCGTGAAATGTTAAGTGATTGAGGCACCCATTTTCGTTGATAAGTCATACTAACGATTACATTCTAAGCCCTCTTAAAAGTTACTGTTGCTGTAACGTCGCCAAATGTCATTGTCTGAAAAATAAGATAGAAAAACTGCTAGCAGAACGACATTGTTGTGCAATTGTTGATAATTTTAATAGTTTACTTCAACAACTTAATATAAATGTCAACAAGATACCAAGTTTATAAATTTATTATAACATATAGGATCTTACATTGGTACTCGTGGATTATCGGATTTCTCCAATCTCGATTGTCAAATTATGGAATTTTAAGTGCACGCATTATCTAAGTACGCGCCTTGGTCACGCGGTAACTGAAAGTTGTTGTGTTTTTATTATTTGTGTTAATGACGTTGTCATTTTCACCCAATCAACAAATGAGAACAAAATGTTAAACTTAATAATATAAATAAGGTTTTAGATTTCTGTTTTAGATTAGGACTGTATAGTTGGTTGTAGAGGGGATGGGCGGGGGGTCTTGCTTAATTTCTAATCTCGTCTGCACGAACAACAAACAATAAACTTCCAATCGAAACAGGGCAATGGCAAAATATCCCGAGGGAAAAGAGTAGATGTGTATTATGTACTAGTTCACAAATTGGAGATGAATACCACTATCTCTTAGAATGCGATTATTTTAACGAAAAACGTAAACAAGCACAATCCCACTACTTTATACATAGACTCAATGTTATTAAATTTTAAGAACTCATGTCAAGTAAGAGAAAGACTACTCTTAAGAAACTCTATAACTTTATAAATGCTGGTTGTGTTCTTCCAGGCTATTAGACCTGTGTAACATTTCTCTGTATGTATGTGTATATATATTGTATATAGCTGTTGTTATTTAATATTTATTGTTATATCTCTGTACTAGTGTTATGCATTGGCTTTATGAGAATAAAGATATATATACGACATGAGATCTTATTAGACCCACATTAATTGATACCATAAGAATCAAACATTACATCATGTGGAACAACACCTACATGTAAATCGTTATCGAGATAATGATAAAAAAACTGTCCGTCACTCCTTAATTAAAGGACCTACAGAGTGACATCAGAAAAAAACTGCACATGAAAATCGTGTTTAGGATTCTTTTGACCGGTACATTGTGCGCATAATGTTTTGTGTGACTGTTCCATGCTAGCAGTTTGTCCTCGTATTTGCCTTTTCTTTCTCGGCCATTTCTGTCAAGGGGCCAGACGGGATGAGGAATACCCGGAAATGACCCGATTGAAATTTATGAAGTAGTGGTCATTAATTTATTTTTTAATGTGTAAATTTGGTAATTATATGATAGGTCACATCCAAGACGTAGTGCGTGAAAGAATAGTATTTTATTTTCGTTATGTGATGCCGCTAAGAACAACAAATATATATATATACGCTAATTATCTTAATTACTTTGAGAAACATAATATCTATGTTTATATGTGTCACGGCGTCCAGTGTTTATATTAATACATGCTTGTTTATATACACAAGATTAGAAAGAGTGAAGCAGAACAATTCTCCTTATCAAATTACATCTTCTTGCAAAGTAATTAAGACATAATTAAAAGCTTGCGATGCTAGAACCGATTCGTTCCCCTATAGAGTCAAACAAAAACTAAACAAAAACCGATAATCGCAGCCGGATTACACAAGTTACTGGTGCGAGGTGTAAGGATTACTGTCGCTTCCTATTGTCACTAAAATGGTTGCAAAAAATACAAATGAAAAGTTGTTGCAAGGGGCTTCAATTACAGTAATGATCAATCCAATCAAATAATTGTCTATGTTCAGATTTAATAACTAGGTACTGGGACGGATCCAGGACTTGCCATATAGCTAATTATCTTGTCCATAGGCGGTAGAGGGGATGCATTCTTGATTTAGGTACTGGGACGGTTCCAAGACTTGGCATATAGCTAATTATCTTGTCCATAGGCGGTGGAGGGTGGATACATTCTCGCTTGTTTAGGGATTGGCTGGCGAGGTAGAGTTAGGTTACAATAGGCGCGGATCCTTGTGTGTGCATGTTTCGAAATACCCACGCTCTATTTACGATAAAAGAATCAAAGTTTTGAATTCTCCGTCCCCATCCAAAATTGCCCACCTTTTATATTATACCACGCCTGCTCAAAACTGATTTGTTTTCTTAATGTTTATTTATCTGTTATGCCCTAATTATAGCTGAAATATTGGATGATAAAAAATTTAATCAACGAGTAAAACTTACCGAAACTAGAGTATCTCCAGATACGGAACGTGTTATTAGAACTTCATTAGAACCTTCTTGTTGTGTTTCTATCATTTTATCACCCTCCATGTCCACTATGCACTTAAAAATAAATCATAAGAAATATCAATACACAATTATGTTTCAGTGATGTCACGGGATGTTTTGTCAGACGGCAAATATATTGTCCAATTCTAACACGGGCAAATTTAACGCTAAATTAGCATTATATGTTGAATTTATATAAAACATCCAACACCGAGGTTCTAGGTTCAATTCTTAAAGCAGACATGTTTCTTGTTTTTAAATTGGCCTCAGTCACCGAATTAGTTAACATATTAGTCATTTACTATTAATCATGTACCTGTCAACACTGAGGTTGCGGTTCGAGCCTCAATGCAGGCAGGGTGTGCTCGACTCCAACCTTAACTGACAAGGATTGCAATTTTTCCTGCCGAAGTGGTTTTCACCAGATATTACCGCTTCCTATCCCTAAAAGACCCATACAAATACGAAAAAAATGGATGAAAATTGCGTTAAACCACATTCCAGCAAACGAAATCTTTTTTGTAAAAGACTATGACAAAAAAGATAAAAAACAAACAAAAATTTAGCAATTTGTTATGGACAAAGTAGATGTGTTACAAATGGATATAAAGAAATAAAGTAATTCTACTTTATATCTCGCATGATATATATGTATGCTTTAAAAAATGGAATGTCGGTCTTGAATGTAAACTTTGTAAAATATTTATTACCGGTTGCTTAGTACAAATGGTTGAAATGCACAAGTGGGTCTAATTTTCAAGTCTTGATAATGCATGTACATTGTAAAATTTTATTAATGAAGAAAAAGTACACATGACATCACACATCTTATTACCTTCAATGACTGCCCTGTAAGAGATTTGGATTCGAATTCTTTTCCTATTGTGAATGTGCTGTCTTTCTCTTTGTCTCCAACTATTGTTTTTATGGTCCAACTGTCTCCATTTTGAGAAATTTCCATTGACGGCTGACTCTTTCTAGCAACCTCACGAAGATTGTCAGGTACACCTATGATAAAACCAGTTTGATCAATATACAATAATCAGATAACTGTATATAATGAACATCAATCATTGTTTTATTCTCACAATGTGTTCGATGTCGCTTTTCGCAAGGCAAAAAAAAAACAAAAAAACAAAAAAAGAAAATCCAAAAACAACCGTGACTTTATTGCTGACGTTAGCATATTAATCCTATCATTTCTATTTTTATGAAAGGATTAAAATATCGTTGTCAGACCCAAACGATTGATTTTGCGCATACGAGTTGTTTTATACATTTATTCTGAGAAATTTAAAGGAGCATAAATCTTACTGTATAGTCTTAATTTTCAACCTCGGTCTCCCTTATTCCTACCAAGTTTCATAAAATTCTGACAAGTCTTTTAGGTAAAGCGCTTACGAGTTGTTTCATACATATATTTTAAGAAAGTTCAAAGGGGCAAAAAACTCCTACAAAAATATTAGATTATAACTTCCTATCGACTTGCACAACTACATATGCTGTCCTTCATTCCTACCAGTTTCATAAACTTCTTTGCGTGGGGTAGAAAAAATCTTTTCGACAGGAAATCATGCCTTTATTTACAAATTTGCTGCTTGAATTTCTGAGACTTAAAATAATAACTGGTTAAAGCACCGATCTCACTGTAACAATTTTCTGAAGAGAACATATATTTTACTACAGAAGAAGACGGCGGAAATAGAACACATGTTTCGTCCTTCTTAATTGACCTTGATCACACTTCAGATATGCTGACTACGTTTATCACAATTTGTCAATAATTGTTGTCATATGCACATTTAAACAGTACAAGATAGAGTGCTTTGGTAAGAAGTGACATGTTATCAAATAGATAAAGGGTCACATATAGGTTATGAGAAGGAAACAGGAGTTACAGGAGCTACAAAGTCTAAATAGGCATGCGTAGGACAGCTTGACACGAAATAACAGTACGCGTCACAACGGCGTAATCGTGCCATGCACCACCTTCAATGGGAGTGTTATGTACACACCCTCTCTTAGGGATTACTTATAAGACGTTAAAGAATACTTTAGGGGTGAAAGATACAGATGAACAATTATTTATTAAGGTTAACAGCCAAATAAAATACACTGAAAACATGTTCACTGTGGAATACTTATGTATAATGCCAGGGGCGGATACAGGATTTTTGAAAGGGGGGGGGCGTAGAATAGGGATATCGGAATAGGAAGGCCACGAACAAGGCTTTTATAGTGTTCAGTAACCTTTATTTGGTACAGTATATACAACAGAGATATCATAATAAACGAATTAGTACCGTTAATGCATTAATTTATGGCGAGGACGAGCGGGAGTACATTTTTTGCCTTTGGCGCTGGTTTTTACCCTCCCTTTTCTCTTTTTTTTCTTTTCTTTTTTTAAAGGGGGAGGGGGCGTACGCCACTACGCCCCCCCCCTGGATCCGCCACTGAATGCTGTAGTATATTGATTTTATTGTGTTACAAAGTTAAAAGCGCCAAATATGTCAAATCTTCCTTGCACTATATGTGTCATTATACTGCCCAATCACAAAATAACACACATAGTCTTTCCGTCGTTAAAATATAGGAAGAACTCGACAAAACGGCATAGATGTACGCACATTCAGTAATATGAGGTATTTTTGGCCCCGCTGGGTGCATCGCTGACCGAGTGATTAATGTAGTAGGTCATCTATTTTTAATCACGTGCTTTTCGCAGGTTCGAGCCTTATTGCGGACAAAGTGTACCCGACTGCAACCTTAAATGACAGTTTTTCTAACAAAGGTCGTAGGTTTTCACCAGATATCAGGCTCCTCCCCAATAAAAATCTGGACGGTAATGCATAGCTGAAAAATTCCTGTAAGTGGAATGAAACACCTTTTAAAGAAACAAAAACCAAACTTACTGGATTGTAACCGCGAGGGAAGCAATGGGAACTCAGTAAAATAAAGCTCAAGTTACGTTCTTTTTTTCATATTCTACGTGTGTTAACATCGTTCTTGTAAATATAGTCTGTTAAATATACAACATGTGTGCGGGTTTTATGGACGCTGCACAATTTGTACAGTGAATATATTTTGTGCTGTAATAGCAATAAAACTTTATATCAAGTGAGCACATAAAACAAACTTTTATTAAACACAAAACGTCCAAATTAAACACTTTATTTTAGTCACCTGGCTTAAATTTGCTTAGTTTACGTATGTTTGTGAAACACGATTTTAATGTAGCAAATGTGGACCACTCCGGTTCCTTTAATATAAAACACGATAGCATATCATTTTGTGCAAGTAAAACGCAACGATTTTAAAGGTTTTAAGATAACGTGCATTTAACCCTAACATCAACTCTTGACAACTACAAAATGTCACAAGAATTATATAGAAAATTAATTTAATGTAATCTTATTACGCACTATGTATATCTTAACATTTTAAAACATATCTACTTTCCGCAATAAACCGCAAGTTTGTGTTTTATGTAGTAATTAATTCAAAATCTTTAAAATGTCAAAGAAATACATATTAATAAACAAAGTTTTTAAAGTTTTAAATTACTTAATACTTTTAAATCCACATAAATACTCAAAATTTAAAACAAGCTGAATCTAGATCGAAAAGGGGGGGGGAGGTTGAAATTAAATGAAATAAAAAGAATTGAAAATCAGTATTAAGCCTACCAGTTGCTTGCATATATTCCTCTAGCTGATCGGCAGATACAAAACTCCATTTTCCAACTAAAGACATTTTCACGATTGTTCCTGACTACAAAATTCAACAATGCTCCGTTCAACTTCGTAGCTAACGTCTAAGTAATTGCACGATACCACGTGACCTTTTAGTTAATCGACAGTAGCCTTTGGACGTTGATATGTTGACTACGGATATTACATTATCTATAACTGATAATTATATCATCTCAGGAAGTTTTTTTCGCATGCACTTAATGCATATTATATTGCTTATGTAAATATTACACGTTTACACATTTTCCTGTGGCAAATATATACCAGTTGTATATATTTTTGCAAACTTGTTATTAGGACAAAATAGGTAATTTTTATCAGATGAATCAGTTTTTTCTTGACTTTAGGTCATTCTTATTGATAAAATTGATTACCTTAATAATGATAATATAACTGATTTATTTGACTTCATGCATTTTAAACATGTACGCATTCTCGTTTAAAGGATTTATTTATAAATGCAATACAATGTAGTATAATTAATTACAAAATACTGGGAAAGGTTCTGGTAGCAAGCACTTAGCTTATATCAAACCATTTCCTGATCCATCACTCACAATAGTATAACATACAAATTTCTGCATACTCGTTACATATTAGTATTCAAAAGTGACAATTTTCATTTATTTTTAATAAAATGAAATAATTTTAGTGCTCCAAAGGAAGGTAATGGGAAAAAGTGTCTAATAATAATAATAACGTCAAAAGTACAAAGTATGGAATGTGCAATAAAAGAAATAATAGAAGAAACAAGAAAACTTTTGATGCAAAGCATCAGTTCGAAGCCGATTTCTTCTGCATTCTGCACGCGTTTGTCAAAATGATTTGATAATAATTTTACGGAACGCAATTTAAACCATGTTTATATGTTATTTATTTTATTCTTTGCAATTTCGAACCTTGAATATGTGTTTTTCTTTTTGCATTTGCTTCAATGCAAAATACAGATTATCTCGACAATATGGCAACTATAAGAGAAGATAATCTCAATTTTAGATTGGATTAAAAAAATTGTACATAAAGAGGACCAGATATATAAGCATAAATAATCACAGCTTGGTTTTATATAATATAAAAGCTTGCGTAGCAGGCATCTCGGATTTTCAATCGAACTACTACACACTATCTGAGGACTATCTTATGAACATTCGCTTATAAAGCAGTTGCAATTTCTAAAAAAAAAAAGGCATTTGAACTTTCCCCCAAAAAAGTTTGATGTAAAGCTAACTCCTGCAATTGTGGCTAGTTTGAACTGCTGAACAGGTAATTTTTTGTCATAATATTAAATCATAAATATACTTGAAATAAAACTAATATTCACGTGGTTCAATTAAATTATTGACAAAACATTTTTGTAGCAAAATTCTGTTCATTTACGGTAACTAAGTGCACTTCGAAGTATTTTCTCCTTTATCCATCGTTAGCAGCGAAAGTGAATACAAATATATCGCCGCCCAATAATAGGACAAACGACAAATATAAAAAAAATATGCAAGGAATAAGTCTACTAGTTGAATCGTTTGCTGTTAATGATGAACTTATGTTCATCTTCTAGCTGGAATGATCCTTACTAAGTTTAAATCTATGCCATTCTGACACATTATCCTTACTCCGATTAGTTTGCAAGCTATTTTCAAGACGAACATCCGTTTGATTTTGTTTGTTTACATGTTGTTTAACGCCACTTTCAACAATCGTTCAGCTATATCATGGCGTCCTGTTTTTATTGGAGGAGAAATACGGAGTACCAGGAGAAAAAAAACCGACCTTCGGTAGGAAAACTGGCAATACTTAAGAAGTCAGTCGAATGCACCCTGCCCGCAATGAGACTGTAACCCGCAATTTCCGTGTTGACAGACCACGTGATCAATATTAGTCAAAGTACCTTAACCTTACGCCCGAACGTAAGTGAACAAACAATAAATCAACTGCGAAAAATGGGGTGCACCGCTCGGAACAAAATCTATAAATGAGATCATTGTCGTCGTCAGATTACGAGGTTATTATAGTCCGAGGTTAATCTTATCTTATATCCTTAAATCCACAATCTAGGAGGAGAAACTGCTAGTTTAATATTTTGACATGACTGATGATCAAACCCCAGATCTTGTGACCTCTTGGCGACCATTATTGGGTCTCTTTTAGCACATTATCCACACATTACCAGAGTAGGAATGAACATTTGTCTTAAGATAATCTTGCAATGCAGTAACTCAGAAAGCGCCAGAAGTGCCGTAAACCCGTCGCCGCAAACTGCAGACTATCATGGTTCGGGATAGAAATCCGTCTATGTATTATAATAATGAACAGACTATTTCCAGATTATTATTACATAGTACAAACATGATACATATAGTGGGAGATGTCCCTAACGGATATACAATACCTATATTAAAAATAATTGATATAATCCTACAATATTTATAATCTGACTATTATTATAGTCCAGTAAAATAAGTTACCACATTTTCTACTTTAATCAAACAATTCATATGAAATTCAATTCTTGTTTTTCTATATAAAGGTCAATTGTTGCTATTATCATATTTAGAATTATATTAAATTATTCCAATAAATTGTAATGTATACCTGGTATATTCTCTGTGTAGCCAATGTAGGATTTATTTGTTTGTCTAACTATACGAATTTATATAAAACAACTATATTGTATTTTTACAAAGTCGCTTATGTCTATTAATAAAATCTGTACTTGGACGGTGCACATCCCTGCTTAGCCTGCGGGGAAGCTCGATGATTTCTTTATGGAAAAGTTACAAAAGAGTAGGTGCATTAACCGCGGAAACCCGGTTGTTGTATGCGAAACGATACTTCGCAAAGTTATGTCTTATTTCTGTGTTCAATAATTTTTCTTCCTGCAGGAAGAAATGATCAGAGGCTCTCAGGAGCCTGTAACGTTCACCTGACGAGTTTTAGTGGAGTATTTTGATATGTAATGTTTAAGTTAAACTGTTGCTGAGAAGATGTCATTTGTATTTATGTTGCCATGTTGAATCTCCAATCAGCCACAAAAAAACTCAAAATTATAAGAGAACAATTCCTGCTTCATTAATGTTATGTGTGTTAAATGGTTTCTGAGAAGAAGCCGTTTGTAAGTTTTCATATATGGTCCTGTTAAGCTATTTTGATTTTGGTCTTAAAACAAAAAGACGCTAAAACACATGGGCAGAAATGTTTTGCCAATATAATCAGAGTTTGGTAGGGACACAAACTTCGAGGAATACTAAGGAAGTAAATTGTGCGATGCATCTATCATCGAGGGTGGCTGTAATTGCAATTGAATTATTATAGTAGAATAATGCTATTTATTGTACTGAAGTGAACTATGGGACGTATTATAGCTTCATTGGGCATAATCAAAATTATGCGTATCCCATTTCAAGGGCGGGGATATCAGCGTTAACGTCTTAAATGACAAACTTTTTAATTCGGTAGGTTTAGTATTGTTAAAACAATAGCGAATTCAGTACTATTCAATATAAGATTTTTTAAATCACTCTCTTATCCATTTAACTCTCCCCTCTTCAAAACTTGCGATAGGATTTTTGTCCTTTTGAAAAATGACACCAAAGCGGTAACTAAAGCTTTGAAGACCCAGAATAACATCAAGTATCTGTATGATGTTACATGTATATGGATGTACAATTAATATGTGCTTATAAAGTACCCTATTATCAAGTATTGATTGTCATATCATATTTATATATATTATCGGAAATGTTATCTATGTTATCATCCCGAAGTCAAAGGCTTAAATCAGCAGCGATTATAGTCCCGATATGGATAAGGAAAGGTTACTATGTGTATAGAATTTCTTTATTTACGTCCACTGAGCAGTTTATTCAGGGCAAGACCTAAGTTTATAAGCAACAAATCAAACGGGGTAAAGGATGGACTAGTAGGAACACTAGAAAAAGTATGGTGTATTGGTAAGGGACGGACAATTTAGCCTTTTGTAACAGCTAAAAAAGGCATACATTTTTTGAAATCAACAAAGGGGTCTTTATCGTGTAAGGAACATAGCACTCTCCGAACAAATTACGCACAGTGGTCCACGGCCAGGCTTTCCGTATTGTAACCTGGCACCCCCCTAAAAAAAGAGAGGGTCTCCTCTAACTGCCTGGGCTTTAAGAAATAATACACAACAAACAATGCTATTAATATTTTGTTTTCATTCATTCAATAAACGTGTTTGTCGTCCTCTAATATTCCGATAAATCTTTTAGATGCGGCCAATTTATCTTCTGCTATTGCCAAGTAAATTGAACTGACAAGTTCCTTTTGACGGCGACTCACGACAGACCCGTTAACGTGTGATCAGGCCACCTTGCATGCGTTTGAGGGAAAATTAATATGTCCAATTTTGCTTGTATCACGTATTCAAAATTGACGAAAAATATGATAAACTAGTCCAAAATAAGTTTAAATAATTTTTAACTAAATTGCCCCCCCCCCCCCCGGGCTGGAAAATAACATGGTGGTAAACAAAATCGACACAAATTAGCTACATGTATTTACCAAATGCATGTAAGCTAGAATATTCGGATAGTTCTTTATATAAATGGATAAGCTGATTGTAAAATGGCAGTACTTCGGCTGTATTCAGAACAAGAATAAGTTAATAAACAATAATTTAATTTGCTTTGTTAGCTGAAAACTGATTGGTTAATTTAATCGGGCAAGCCATATTATAAGATATAACTTGCGTGACATATGACCTATTCTTACGCCGTTAAAATTCAGATAGTTCAATAGCGTCATTTTTTTTACCATAAAAATTGTTAAGATTTATAGTTAAAATTAAATTGTATGGAATATTTTTAATTTCTGAACAGGTTATACGATATAATATGGTTTGTGTCTGTTTACACAATTCATAAACCGCGGTTTATTTGGCGTAAACAGACCAAACCAAAATATTATATTATATGTGGCAAATGGGATGTACATAAGAAAAGATATCTTGACTGCCACTGGCAAAGTATAGTAAGAGTGGGCATTTGAGACTTATGTATCGGCTATTATGTAGAGTATAACAGGAGACGCTTACGTGCAAGAAGCCTTGCTATCATAAAAATGAGTCAATTGACTGTTATTGTTTCATTACCATTGTTTTTATAGTGTGTTTACCGTATCCATCCCGGTGATAAGACGTTGAGAAACTCGGCAAGCGAATGCAAGTTTAACGCGCTTACCAATTGCAAGTTGCTAAAGCAATGAGCACGTATGTTTATTGAACGTTTGCAAATTGCCAGATCATCGAAGAATTTGACTGTCATTCTTTAGAGTAACATTTTTGCTGTGAATTGAAGTTTTTGTATGAAAGACACACTTAAAGCTCATTTTTACTTATGACAAACTCCTTAGGACTTTATAACTAAAATCACAGGAAAAGTAATCTTAAAAGAATGTTTACTCCATTATATGAACGGCAAGGTCAACATATTGAATTTGGTTAAGGGGAATGGAAAGTTCAATATCCCGTTGTTTGTAGATGAGCATGAGAAAATTAAAAAAATCTTTTATATATCTATACGTATATGTAATAAATGTTCTGGATTGGAAACATTATGTAGGTGAAACCATGTACTCCAAAATGCACAATGTTACAAAATAATGATACAACAGTACGATATTTGTTAAAACGTGAAAGAAAAAAAAACCCCTCATAATTAGCACAGCCTTTGTGTATTTTACATTTCTGCATGTTATATAAATTCTACTTTAAAATATGTTAAAGAAGTAAACGGGAAACCATGTATTTTGTAAACATAAATTTAACAAGATATGATAAAGTTAAACTTACTGTTTTTTACAGAATATTTAATGACACTACAAATCTTAATAATATGAACACGTTCAATATATGTAAAACAATCCCAGAAATATCTACATATAAAAATTCTAGCTTATAAAGTGTTCGAGCTTTAAGCAAGACAAGCCATGTGCGCCGCATGCAGAATTAAACAAATGTGTGGCTTATTCACCGTCCTGTAAATTCCGGAAAATTTGAAGAAAATATAAATTCGGAAAATGTTGACACTGTAAATACATTTATATGAAGGTAGTAACAAAATACCGAACAGTGAGGAAGCTGTCACAAATGACAATCCACAAATCAAAGTCCGCGAAAGCAGCAAACTTCAGAACTAACAGCCAAATATAAAGTAACTGTGAAGCAATGGTTTTGACTTGGTACAGGCATTTCATAAGAAATGGTGGGATAAACCAGGTTTTATGGCATGCCAAACCTATCGCTTCCATTATTGTACTATGTGAGTTGGTTTATTGATTAAAATTGATGGGTTTCATATATCACTAGTCAGTAATATGTGTATCTAATAATAATCGTAGCACAATCACAGTACACTGAAATATATTTATTAAAGTTAGCTGAAAGCATGTACACAGGTAGCAAGTGTTTTTGTTTACAAATAAAAACACGTGGATTCAGTTGGGTTGTTTGTATATTATGCATTATTTGCATATGGATTCTTATTTTAAATACAGTAATGTGAATTTGTTTACGGGTAGATGAGTAGTCTCGTGCATTTCATGCACTTTTTGGCCAGACGAGTCGTATTTATACGGGTATAGATGAGTTGCATATTTATTCGAAGTTTGCCATTCTACCGGTTTAGCAGCTTTCATGTCCGACACAGATAGACTACTAAATTCCGACCATGAACAATTTGGAGGTGACGCTGCTCCTGATAACCCTATTAGGACTCACGGTTCTGTTGAATCTTCAAGTCATGCCAATGATCTTGTTGATACTTTCCACCTTTTTAAAACTTACCTCGATGGAAAGATTACTTCTCGTAAACATGACCTTAATGCAGGAAATGAGTTCTTTGCTAAGAAGCTCAAAGAAGATTGTGCTGTTAAACTCAAAGGTGAGGGTAAACCAAGTACAGTTTTCATTTAATTAGACTGCCATCTAGTTTCCTCTGCTCCTATTGCTCAACCTACGGATGCTGTTTTTCGAAAATCACTACAGCCGCCCTTTCGTTCCAACAGAAAAATGGATCCAACGCCATACGACAGTAATACAGTTTATGATAAGTATTTGTTACAAAATCGTATGTCAGAGCTATTTCAAATGTTTTACTGATCACGTTAAATATCTTGAAAATCTAGAAAACGGTTCAATTGCTGCAGGTGTGGAACACAGTTTACGTAAGCATATTGATTTTTGGTCTTCTATTGGCGCATCAAAATTTGTAATTGACGCTATTCAAAACGGTTATGTAATTCCTTGTATTACAACTTCGCCACCTATGTCTTTTAAAAATAACAAATCGGCCATATTGCATTCAGAATTTGTTGATGAAGCCATTGAGGATCTTATAGAATAGGGCTGTGTTGTACAAACCTCCTTTCATTCATTTTTTTGTTGTATACCCACTCAGAGTAGCGGTACAGAGTTCGGGAAAAAAACCGATTAATTCTTGACCTGAGTGAATTAAACAATTTTGTTAAAAAGACAAGATCAAATTTGAGGATTGGAAAATTGCTTTAAACTATTTTACTAAAGATTCTTATCAGTTCAAATTTGACTTGAAATGCGGCTACTTTCATTATGATATTTGTTACAACCAACAGACGTATTTAGGTTTTAAATGGAGGAATAATTTTTATTGTTTTACAGTTTTAGCCTGGATTGTCATCGGCGCCATACCTGTTCACTAAATGTCTTCGTCCTTTTGTGAAACACTGGCGTGAAAATAGATATAGTAATACTTAGATGATGGATTTGGTATTGCCAAAGATAAAATTTCTGCAATACACAATTCTTCGTTTGTTAAAAAATCGATAGAAAATGTCAGCCTTCTTATTAATACTGAGAAATAAGTTTTTGAACCAGTTCAAAAGTTAGAATGGTTAGAATTGGTGTGGAATTTGGTTGATTTTTCTACAAGTATAACTGACAGAAGGATTAACGACACTTTAATATCGTTAGATAACATTTTGAAAATATTCCCTTTCTTTACAGCACGCCAATTAGCACAGATCACACGTAAAATCATGTCAATGTCACCCGTCATCGGCGATCTTACTTGTTTAATGTCCTGTTATTTGTATCATGCTATTGACCAAAGATCAAAATGGGGCAGTTTCTTAAAGAAAATCGGATATTCAATTTTTTGATACGCATGCTTCTTTGTTTATAGAAAAAAGTAAAACTGATAAATTTAGAGAAGGAAATACTGTTCTTAGCCAACGTTGCTAATGCTTCGGATTTCATTTTTAGAAGTCTAACATATTTTAAGAAATTAAATATGTACAAACTGTGAGGTGTCAAACATTTATCTTACTTGAGCTAGAGAAATACTGCTTTAAGCATTAGAATCTGTTGGTTTGGACAAAAATAAAATTGAGCCTTCATAGTTTAAGGTCTGGCGGAGCCACTGCCGCTGCGAATGCAGGTATTAATGATAGATTATTAAAAAACACGGACGATGGGCATCAGACACGGCCAAAGATTGTTATGTAAAAGAAAATCTTTCTAACAAATTGTCAGTGTCACAACAAATAGGAATTTAGTTAATTATTCAATTCTGCTTTGGCTTTCTTTGTCGTTCGAAAAGCTGCTACATCAGATGGCATACTTAATCCTATACATGTGTTGAGTTTTATTTAATAAATAATTTATAATCGTTTGAGCTTGGCGAATAAGAATATAAATATATTTTATTAAAGTTAGCTGAAAGCATGTACACAGGTAGCAAGTGTTTTTGTTTACAAATAAAAACTCGTGGATTCAGTTGGGTTGCTTGTATATTTATGCATTATTTGCATATGGATTCTTATCTTAAATACAGTAATGTGAATTTGTTTACGGGTAGATGAGTAGTCTCGTGCATTTCATGCACTTTTTGGCGGGACGAGTCGTATTTATACGGGTATAGATGAGTTGCATATTTATTCGAAGTTTGCCATTCTACCGGCTTAGCAGCTTTCATGTTTGAGATACCCGCCACCCACCCATTATAATGATTTACTTATAATCGTATATATATTTAATTCGATTAAATTTTCTCTTGTAGATAATTACTGATGTTTTTGTAATGTCATTGATGCTAATGGTGTATAGTGTATATGAATGACATTGTTGTTTTGCGTTATTTTAAAAATGTATAAAATAAAAGCTGCTACACCAGATGGCATACTTAATCCTATACATGTGTTGAGTTTTATTTAATAAATAATTTATATTCGTCTGAGCTCGGCGAATACGAATATAACATACAATACAATTTCTTCCACGAAAACTGAAGAAGATAGCGGTACAAATTCATATACTCCATGTGATGCCTCAATTTTTGTCGCGGAGGCATAAAGATAAGTTATTAGTTGCTGATGCCAATTTTTTACTCGAGCCTAACTCAAATGTTTGGCTGTTGTTTTTCGATGAATGAAAAAAAGTGTGTGTTCGTTTTTACTTATTCAAATTTTCAGTAATTATTGATTATCATATATGTGGTACATTTTCTCTGTATTATGTATTCGGGTACATCGGGAGTCATCGCAGATAAAGACGGCAGACATACGATTCCCCGTGCCAGACAGCGGGAAATCTGAAGGTCGTACAGAAAACATCGCCATTTAAGTCCAGTCTCAGACGATAGACGATAGTATTGATAAGACGCTCATAAAGGTTATTTGAGTTCTTGGTAGGTTTCCCTTTAAGGTCGGTTGCGAACTTCGGTCAATCATACGGTAAATAGCGCTGGCGTGCAGACTTTGAAGCGGAAACAAATAAAAATATAATAATAATAAATGACCTGACATCGCTTGTCATTAGAAATTGTCCACGTTAACTGATACTCAGAACATTATTGCTGAGAATTTTGTCTGTGAGTACTGGGGTGATTTAAGACAAATATTATTACAATTTTGAGCAAGTTTTGGAAGAATTTTTGCTACCAAACTAAAACACATTAAGTAAAAATCTTCTTGTACGACAAGTATAAAATACTGTGCAGTTACTACAAATTTATTCTAAAATTCTTAAGGTTTCTAAAGTCAGGAGAAATTGTTGGAAATTTTTAGTAAAATTTCAAAGCACAGTTGCAAATTATGTATACTACGTTCAAACAGTGCATTGAAAATTACAAATTGCGCATAAATGTGTATAACCTTGACGATTTGGTTGGTTTGCCATCGTTGGGTAAGGCTACAGCTTATCGCATATGGGAGGTACGGAAAACAACAGAAATTACTCCCGAAAATTTGTCAACCAAAAGAAACATTAAAATGAAGAAAATTCTCCTCATGACTGATTTTTCAACATCGCATGAACATGCGGACAGCTTGGTTGAGGATTAAGACGACATTGATAACGCCGAGGGTACGGTAAATCAAGGGACAAAACTTCTTAAAAACCAACACATCAGTAATTGATCAAGATCTTAATTGTATTGAGGAGGAACATGGATATGAAGCCAGGTACCCACCAGAGTCTACCCCTGCAGTACAGTCTTATCAGCCTTCACAAGGCCTGCCTTGTGAGCCATCGCAGATTTAAGCACCCATTGACCGAAACCGACCATACACCGAACTTTCTATCGATAATTTCAATACATCCGCAAGTGTAGGCAACAAACTCAATCATTGCCAAAGACCCAGTTGAGAGCTGATATGCATACAGATATGATGCCAATACTAACTTGTGATTATCGCAGAACACCAGCCTATACATATCCTACTAGAACAGGCAGCCTTTCCAACGGTTGCAACAAAAAATCGCCCTATAAACTCAACATAGACAACCACACCCTGTACGAGATTTGGTGAACAACTTGTACGAATCCAAGTATTTTACTGGCCATAGATAATCAGCGCGTTTGTCTGGTCTCCGGTTAGGGAGCCCAGACAAACGCGCTCTCATCCATCTATGCTCAAATAGTTGGTTTGATGGGACTGACCATGGCGAAGACTGGTCAGCTTTTTTGATAAAATTTGAAATTTTTAAACTTAAAGCTAAAACTGAAAATGCAGGTGACCGAGGCGAATGCCAATGAGACGGAACAGTGAGATTAGCTATTGATTATAGAAAGTTGAATGTAGTAACTAAGAAAGAGGTATATCTACTTCCTCTTTATTGAGGAATGTATTGACACATTGGCTAGTAACGAATGGTATAGCAAGATAGATGCTAACAGCGCCTACTAACAGGTTAGGATGAAGAACGAGGACAAACACAAGACAGAATTTATAACCAAATATGGACTTTTTCAGTTCACTAGAATTGGGTTTGGTTTATGTAATGCGCCGGCAACCTACGCCCGAACCATGCAACTTGTCCTCATAGGCTTAACCTGGGAAATCGTTTTGACATTTCTCGGCGACATCCTTGTAATGGGAAAACAGGGCGTGTTTGAATAGCTTTCATTAGACTATTGAAAACGTAAAATATCGTGGTTTGCAGCACGATGGGATTTTTAAAAAGTTATGCAACCAAAACTAAATTTTCTCATTTATTTCTTTCAAAATAAGAAAAACACCAGTAAATTTCAGAGCCTGATAATATTGGAAAATTTTTCTCATAAGTAACCGCTTAAGTTAAAAAACCCACAAACTTGTACATCTCGATTGATTGATTGATTGATTGATGTTTTACGTCCAGCAAGCAATATTTCAGCTATATTCAGGACGTGAAAGTAATAATAATTTGATTATTTAATATTTTTCAAAATTGTTCATCTCTCCCTTAGTTCTAAAACATTATCTCATACAATAATATGAGCATATATACAGATAAAAGGCAAGTAAAACAATAAAAATATAGATAACAAATTGCCGGAAAAATTAAATTTTACTGTACAAATTAATTTCCTTTAAAAATTTTAAAATTGTGTCGCCTGCGACCGTTGTAAACAAACTACTGTACGTATTTACAGTATAAAAACGTTCCCGAATGTGGGCCACGTCCACACAGTCCCTCAAGACATGCTTGATGGTGTATGGACTAATGCATGGCACACATTCGGGTTGTGGCTCATTGTTTAAAATATAACTATGTGTCGTCCTGGTATGACCAAGACGACACCGTGTTAAAACAACTTGGTCTCTACGACCTCTAAAACTCTTAAAATTACTTGTGTGCAGTAGTGGCTGGACCTCATGAAGTTTATTATGAACTTGGAGATTCCAACCACTCTGCCACAAATTAGAAATATATTTAAAAATTAATGGTTTAAAACGGTACAAGGAATATTACAGTTAATAATAGTATCCTTTAGGGCATTTTTAGCCTCCTGATCCACGACTGTGTTTCCACGGATTCCGACATGACTGGGAATCCAGAAGAAGATAATCTCTTTCCCCAAAGCAACAAGAGATTTGTAAATTTGAATAATTATAAAAATATTAGAATTTTTAATTTTGAAATGTTCAATAGCCAGAAGACAAGACAAGGAATCGGAGCAGACAATAAATTTGCATTCGTCTGACGAAGCTACTATTTTCATCGCAAGAAGAATAGCTTGCGCCTCTGCTGTAAATACAGATGAGGCAGACGGAAGCCGGCGAGTTTCAACACGCTCCCCGTAAACAGCGGCCGAGGCGACTTTATCACCGTCTTTTGACCCGTCTGTATAAATAGTGCCATAGTCAGGGTAACAAGATTTAATTTCTGCATAATGTTGTTGTATTATTAAAGGGTTTGTGTCGGACTATTTATGTTTTCTTAGATCATAAATAAATATCGGTTTGGGGTTTAACCACGGGGGATTATGTGGAATTTCGATTGCAGCAATTTCATCTAAATTTATACCGGAATTTTCCAAATGAGATTTAATGCGGAGGCCAAAAGGTTGAATTTTGTTTGGATGTTTTTCGAAAATGTTTTGATAAAGAGGTTTGAAAACACAGTCGTGGGCGGGGTTGTTAGGATATGCTTTTAATTTGGTTGCATATTGCAAAGCGAGCTTTATTCTTCTTTGATACAAAGAAGGCTCGTTTGCTTCTACAAACAAACTTTCAACAGGCGTGGTTCTGAAAGCTCCAAGGCATAGTCGCAATCCTTGATGGTGTATAGTATCAAGGATTTTGACATATGACTTGCGAGCAGAACCATAGATAAAAAAACCATAATCCAATTTAGATCGAACCAGCGATCTATATAGATTAAGTAAAACATCGCATTCAGCACCCCAGTCGGTGCTGGCAACGACTTTTAAAATATCTAATGCCTTTAGGCATTTATTTTTTAACATTTTGATATGGGGTAGAAAGGTTAGCCTTGAATCAAATATCAGACCAAGAAAAGTAGTTTCTTTTACAATTTTAATTCGAGATCAGGATGCATCTTTCGTTTAATACAAAAATGCATCCCAACTGTTTTTCCAGTGGAGAATTTAAAACCATTCTCAATCGCCCATTTCTCTATTCTATTTAAACATAACTGCAGTTGGCGTTCAATATTATTCATGTTTTTTCCTCGATAACAAATTAAAAAATCGTCAACATAAAGAGAACCATCAATATTATCTTTCAAGACTTGAGCAAGGCTATTAATTTTAATACTGAATAAAGTAACAGAAAGGATGCTACCTTGAGGAACACCCATTTCTTGTTCAAAAGGGTCAGATAGAGTTGAATTCACAGGAACTTTATTCTCTCTATCAGACAAAAAATTTGAAATGAAGGTAGGAAGTCTACCTTTCAACCCCATATCAAAAAGATCTTTTAAAATGCCATATTTCCATGTTGTGTTGTAAGCTTTTTCTAGATCGAAAAAGATCGACACCACATGTGCATTTTTGGCAAATGCGTTTCTTATGTATGTTTCGAAACGCACCAGATGATCTAGGGTAATTCGCCCTTGTCTAAATCCACATTGGATATTGGACAGAAGGTTGTTTGATTCTAAAAACCAGACAAGGCGATCATTGATCATCCTTTCCATGGTTTTACAAAGACAGCTTGTGAGGGCTATAGGCCGATAGTTGGACGCTTCCGAGTGATCTTTTCCTGGTTTTGGAATAGGCACAACAGTAGCCATTTTCCAAATAGATGGTAAGTCACCCGTTTCCCAAATGTTGTTAAGAAGATTCAGAAGACATTGGAGAGACGATTGTGGCAGATGTTTGAGAAGTTGATAATGGATGTCATCTGGACCACATGCTGTATCGTGAGATTTGTTCAAAGAATTGTGTAGCTCTTCCAAAGAAAAAGGTTTATTATAATCTTCTAAATTTTTTGACTGGAAATTAAGTTTTGATTTTTCTTTTTGAATTTTGATCCGCTGAAAATTGGGATGATAATTTTCAGCAGAGGAGTGTGTTGCAAATGTTTCGGCCAATTTATTTGATATGTCTGACTCTGATGTTAACAAGTCTTGTCCATCCTTTAAATGATGGACATTGGCTTTACTGTTTTTACCTTAAATTTTACGAATCATGTTCCAAATTTTATTCATAGGGGTATGGTTATTTAATTTAGAAACAAAGTTACGCCAAGAGGTGCGTCGTCTTTGTTTCGTTACCCTGCGAGCTTTCGCTCGAAAAATTCGGAAATGGTTAAGATTATTTTGAGTTGGGTGTTTATTAAAGCGTCGTTCGGCCTTTTTCCGGTCTTTAATAGCGTCCTCACAGCTGTCATCGAACCATGGTTTACTAGAATGTTTTGGATTTGTCGAGGTCTTAGGAATTGTTTCATCAGCAATTAAAATAAGTGTTTCATTGAATTTTAAAATTGGATCAGAAATGGTTTCAAAAGTATCCGAGTTGAGTCGTTCTATACAGAGTTGTTCAAATAGAGGCCAATTGGCCTTGCCAAATTTATACCGAGCGACTCGTTCTGTGTTTGAAGAGTGTAAAGATTCCAAGAGAATGGGAAAGTGATCACTGCCACAGAGATCGTCATGGACTTTCCATGAAAAAGCGGGCAACAGAGAAGAATCTGCTATTGTAAGATCAATAGCCGAATATGATCCATTCCCAGGATGTAAATATGTATTGGTTCCATCATTAAAAATACACAGATCCTCCCGATTCATTAAGCCTTCAATAATTTTACCTTTTTCGTTTATTGTGTTACTACCCCATAGAGGGTTGTGTGCGTTGAGGTCCCCAAATAATATATATGGGGCTGGTAACTGATCAGTAATGTGTTTCAACTGATTTAAATTTAATGAAGAATTCGGTGGTATATACACAGAGCATAAAGTAATTGTTTTGTCTAATGATATTCTTACAGCAACCGCCTGAAGATCAGTGTTGAGATCTACAGGGCTATGTAGAACTTGATCTTTTACAAGAATGGTAGAGCCGCCAGCAGCTCTATCATTCTCGTCTACATATGTGCTGTATATAGAGTAGTTTTTTTAAGATATGTTATCACTTCGCTCTAGGTGGGATTCTTGGAGGCAAAATGCAATAGGAAGAAAGGCTTGAACTAATAATGTAATTTCCAGAAAATTAATCTTAAGACCTCGACAATTCCATTGTATTATTGTACCCATTATGGTCTGCGAATAGGGGAATAGTTGACAGTTTTTTTGGGGCTATTCCGCCGGTTTCTGCTGGGGGATCTACTTTTAGATCCAGTATCTGGGGGTAGTGTATCCATGGGATCGCCCCAGATAGTAGTGTCTAGTTGATCTAGACTACCAAACCTGTTGTGGACCTTAATGGGATCCCGCAGCAGTTTTGGAGTACGATCTCCTTTTTGATTTGAGTTTTTATTCGAGTTAGAAGAATTGGAATTGGTATTTTTTGATTTTTTTTTGGGCTTCTTGAAGAATTGGTTGAGGATTGAGAGGGTGCTGAAGACGTAGCAGTTTGAGATTTTGCTAAAGACGTAGCAGTTTGAGAGGGTGCTGAAGACGTAGCAGTTTGAGAAGATGAAGATTTTCGTGATGATTTAATGATTTTGTCTGTTGTTGTTACTGTTAATTTTGAAGGTTCCTGTTTGTCAATAGGCCAGGTGATGATTGTCTGCGTTTCAACTGAAGTGAGAACGCGTTTGGCCACACTGGCGTATGACGTTGATGCAGGAGACGAGGGATCATTTGTTGTATTATACAGACGAGCCTCAGGGTAAGAGATGTTCTTTTCAGTTTTTATTTTTTGAATTTCTTTTTCCTTTTTAAAGTGCTGACAGTCCTTGGATGAGGACATGTGAGCTTCACCACAATTGGCACACTTTGGAGTTTTAGTGCAGGTGAAGCCCTCATGTCCTTCTTCTGCACACTTAAAACAAATCTGGTGACCTCTACACTGTCCCTTTCCGTGGCCGAACTTTTGACACTTAAAGCAGCGCACGGGGTTGGAAATGTATGCGCTGACTTTAGCTTTGTAGAGACCAATCTTGATGGATTCGGGAACAGTGGGTGTATTGAAATTCAATAGAAAGGTGTTCAGTTTTACCTGAACACCCTGTCTGTGAGCAATAAATCTTTTCACTTTTGTAACACCCTGAGGCTCTAGTTCTAAACAGATTTCGTCGTCCGAAAATTCCGATAGATCTTCGCCTCGGTAACGAATAATCCCTTGACTCGAGTTTAGAGTTCTGTGGGGAGAGCTAGATATTTCTAAATCAACAATTTTTGAAAGTTTTAGTAAATTTGAAGACTGTTGTTTTCTATTACATTCAATGAAAGGAGATACTTTTGCCAAAGGTTTAGTTGGGTCTTTGCTAGATAAAACAATAAATTTAGGCCAATTTTCTTCAAAAACCAATTCTTCAAGAGGAAAGTCATTTTGTCTTTTTTTTTGGACCTTTTTGTGCTAAAGGGGGTGTTTCGGAAGCCATGATTAGAAAAATGCGGTTCACCACCCTTGTCACCTACCCGCCACGGAGTGCCAACATGGGCGATGCCTAGAGTCTGCGGATCTCCAGCAGAAAGCATCAGGTGTTCCAAGGGTGGTATACTCAAACAGACGAATTTCTCAATGAACGCATGCCTCGTGCCCGGGGTTACCTGGCGATACAACCGTTCGAAACTCGGTCTACTTGATTGACCAATGAGCCACCGCCTTCTTAACAGCCTGGTACTGAACAATTTTGGTGTAAGATTCACAAGATAAAATCAAGTGACAAGAAGAATGACGACAAGCTTGTTAAGGGCTCGGCGTGACCAGCCGATTGACCGAACCGGGTCCATCCGGTCTCCCGTCTAGTTGAAGTCAGGGCCAAAGTGGTGTATTGAAAATCAAACCGCTGACCCGCACTAATGGATGCAGCAGAGAGTGATCTCTCAACCACCAGGATCCCTTCCTCCACCATCACGGGTTGCAACACAGGGCAAACATGTCGCCTCTATAAAGCTGAGGAAGCTTTGCCCTTCAGCCACCGCCTTCTTTGCAAATCCTGTAAGGAAGCCGTCTATCAAATTGTATATATATTTCGTGGATCAGTTTGAAGGAAAATAATGTAATAGAGTAGCTTGAATGAGAAGGATTCACAAAGGGCAAGACGTGACATGCCGATTCATCGAAGTCAGGGCTAACTCGATTTCCCGTCTAGAAAAAGTAAGGGTTCAGTAGGTTATCGGGACCGTTTACCTGGCCTACTGAAATCCCGTCCTGTAATCGACACGGGTCGCAACACACGGAAAGTGTTGCCTCTGTTAGCAGACTCTTACTGCAGGCTGAGGAAGCCGTGGGCCTATTCTCCTGTGCCCCGGGTCCCACACGGGGTTATACATCTCGAAGAGGTATTCAGTTTATTCATAAGTACAACAGAGTGGAATGAAATACATTCGGATATTGTAAATACTGATTTAAATTCTTATCATTGTTATCAAATTATAATTCAGCATTTGGTTTTAATTTGGTTTATATTGTAAATATGATGTTCGGGATGTATCACGGATTGTCGACAGTGTTTCAGGTTTTTGTGTCTAAAAATAAAGTTGTAGTAGCGCAGACGTTTGTTTTTGTCTCTCCGATTAATAGTTCGGAGAGACAAAAACAAACGTCTGCGCTACTACAACTTTGCTGTGCTCGATTAATAGTTCGGAACACTCCTAACAGCAAGAACCGAAATCGAGTGACTCGGCGGAACCGCTGTGCGAAACATGTTCTACCTGTTCCTACTTCAGATGTGGTGTGGTCAGAACACAAAGTTGGTGTAGATAAGAATCACGTTTATAAGTAAATTATATGCTGTAGTACTGTGCTTATATTGATTGATTGTTTGTTGTTAAACGTCCAGCAAGCAATATTTCAGCTATATTCAGGACGTGAAAATTACAATTTTAAATTAGTAGTACTTCATGCCTCCCTTTTATACTAAAACGTGATCTCATACAATAATATGGGAATATATACATATAAAAATGGAACTTAAAACAATAAAAGATATGAAGCATCACACTTAGTAGTGAAATTAAATTTTATTGAATAAATTAATTTCTTTTAAAACCTTTAAAATTGTGTCGCCTGCGACAGTTTTATATAAATTAAAATACGTATCTGCACTATAGAAACGTTCCCGAATGTGGGCCACGTCCACACAGTCCATCAAGACATGCTTAATGGTGTATGGACTGTTGCATGGCACACATTCGGGTCGTGGCTCATTGTTTAAAATATAACTATGTGTCGTCCTGGTATGACCAAGACGACATCTTGTTAAAACAACTTGGTCTCTTCAACCACTAAAACATTTAAAATTAATTGTGTGCAGTAGTGGCTGGATCTCATGAAGTTTATTATGAACTTGGAGATCCCAACCACTCTGCCACAAATTAGAAACATATTTAAAAATCAACGCTTTAAAATCGGTAAAAGGAATATTACAGTTAATGATAGTATCCTTTAGTGCATATTTAGCCTCCTGATCCCCAACTGTGTTTCCTACGGATTCCGACATGACTGAGAATCCAGAAAAAGATAATCTCTTTTCCCAAAGCCACAAGAGATTTGTAGATTTGAATAATTTTTAAAATGAAAGGATTTTTAATTTTGAAATTTTCAATAGCCAGTACACAAGACAGGGAATAGGAGCAGACAATAAATTTGCATTCGTCTGACGAAGCCACTATTTTCATCGCCAGAACAATAGCTTGCGCCTCCGCTGTAAATACAGATGAGGCAGACGGAAGGCGGCGAGTTTGTGTCGGACTTTTTATGTTTTCTTAGATCATAAATAAATATCGGTTTGGGGTTTAACCACGGGGGATTAAGCGGGATTTCGATTGCAGCAATTTCATCTAAATTTATACAAGAGTTTTCCAAACGAGATTTAATTCGGAGACCAAAAGGTTGAATTTTGTTTGGATGTTTTTCGAAAATATTTTGATAAAGAGGTTTGAAAACACAGTCGTGGGCGTGGTTGCCAGAATATGCCTTTAATTTGGTTGCATACGGCAAAGCGAACTTTATTCTTCTTTGATACAAAGAAGGCTCGCCTGCTTCTATATATAAGCTGTCTATAGGTGTGGTTATGAAAGCTCCAAGGCATAGTCGCAATTCTTGATGGTGTATAGTATCAAGGATTTTGACATATGACTTATGAGCAGAACCATAAATAAAGCAACCGTAATCCAATTTAGATCGAACCAGCGATCTATATAGATTAAGTAAAACATCGCACTCAGCACCCCAGTCGGTGCATGCAACGACTTATAAAATATCTAATGCCTTTAGTCATTTATTTTTTTAACATTTTGATATGGGGTAGAAAGGTTAGCCTTGAATCAAATATAAGACCAAGAAAAGTAGTTTCTTTTACAATTTTAATAGGATTATTATATAATTTTAATTCGGGATCAGGATGGATCTTTCGTTTATTACAAAAATGCATCCCAACGGTTTTTTCACTAGAGAATTTAAAACCATTCTTCATTGGCCATTTCTCTATTCTATATAAACATAACTGAAGTTGACGTTCAATATTATTCATGTTTTTTCCTAGGTAACATATGAGGAAGTCGTCAACATATAGAGAACCATCAATATTATCTTTTAAAACTTTAGCAAGGCTATTAATTTTGATACTGAATAAAGTGACAGAAAGGATGCTCCCCTGGGAATACCCATTTTCTGTTCAAAGGGGTCAGATAAAGTAGAATTGAACCTAACTTTAAATTCTCTGTCAGATAAAAAATTTGAAATAAAGGTAGGAAGTCTACCTTTCAACCCCATATCAAAAAGATCTTTTAAAATACCATATTTCCATGTTGTGTCATATGCTTTTTCTAAATCGAAAAAGATAGACACAACATGTTATTTTTTTGCAAAGGCGTTTCGAATATACGTTTCGAAACGTACAAGGTGATTAAGGGTACTTCGCCCCTTGGCTGAAACCACATTGGATATTAGAAAGTAGATTGTTGGAAAACCAGACAAGGCGATCGTTGATAATCCTTTCCATGGTTTTATAAAGACAGATTGTGAGGGCTATAGGCCGATAGTTGGACGCTTCTGAGTGATCTTTTCCTGGTTTTGGAATAGGCACAACAGTGGCAATTTTCCAAATAGATGGTAAGTCACCCGTTTCCCAAATGTTGTTAAGAAGATTCAGAAGGCATTGGAGAGAAGATTGTGGCAGATGTTTGAGAAGCTGATAATGGATGTCATCTGGACCACATGCTGTATCGTGAGATTTGTTCAAAGAAGTTTTTAGCTCTTCCAAAGAAAAAGGTTTGTTATAATCTTCTTAATTTTTTGACAGGAAATTAAGTTTTGAATTTTCTTTTTGAATTTTGATCCGCTGAAAATTGAGATGATAATTTTCAGCAGAGGAGTGTTTTGCAAATGTTTCGGCCAATTTATTAGATATGTCTGACTCTGATGTTAAAAGTCTTGTATATCCTTTAAATGATGGACATTTGCTTTACTGTTTTTACCTTTAATTTTACGAATCATGTTCCAAATTTTATTCAATTTTATTCATAGGGGAATGGTTATTTAATCTAGACACAAAGTTACGCAAGAGGTCCGTCGTCTTTGTTTCGTTACCCTGCGAGCCCGAAAAATTCAGTATTGGTTAAGATTATTTTGAGTTGGGTGTTTATTAAAGCGTCGTTCAGCCTTTTTCCGGTCTTTAATAGCGTCCTCACAGCTGTCATCGAACCATGGTTTACAAAGATGTTTTGGATTTGTCTAAGTCTTAGGAATTGTTTTTTCAGCAATTGAAATAAGTGTTTCATTGAATTTTAAAATTGGATCAGAAATAGCCTCAAAAGTATCCGAGTTAAGTCGCTCTATACAGAGTTGTTCAAATAGAGGGCAATTGGCTTTGTTAAATTTATACCGAGCGGCTCGTTCTGTGATAGAAGAGTGCAAAGATTCCAAAATAATGGGAAAATGATCAGAAATCGGGCAACAGAGAAGGATCTGCTATCGTAAGATTAATAGCCGAATGTGATCAATTCGCGGGATGTAAATATGTATTGGTTCCATCATTAACAATACACAGATCTTCCTGATTCATTAAGCCTGCAATAATTTTACCTTTATCGTTTATTGTGTTACTGCCCCATAAAGGGTTGTGTCCGTTAAAGTCCCTAAGTAATATATAAGGGACCGGAAGCTGATCAGTAAGATGTTTCAACTGATTTAAATTTAATGAAGAATTCAAAGAGATATACACAGAGCATGAAGTAATTGTTTTGTCTAAAGATATTCTAACAGCAACCGCCTGAAGATCAGTGTTGAGATCAACAGGGCTATGTAGAACTTGACATTTACAAGAACGGTAGAGCCGCCAGCAGCTCTATTATTCTCGTCTACATATGTGCTATATATAGAGAAGTTTTTTAAAGATATGTTATCACTTCGTTTTGGTGGGATTCTTGGAGCCAAAATGCAACAGGAAGAAAGGCTTGAACTAATGTAGTGAATTCTTCCGGTAACTACCACAGCCATCACCGAGGTTTCTCGGGATTCATCGTAGACTCAACACTAAGCCTCCTTTTGGAATAAAGATCTCTCTAGAGTCAACACGGCTGTGACAAGATTAACCCGCGGGCCAGTTCGAAATTAGATGATAAGAGAAGACGAGACGATCAGACGATAAGAGGAGACGATACGAAAAGACTAGGTAGAGGCGGCGAATAATAAGTGTCAGGTATATTACAAACATTCAGGTCACGATCCCTGGAGACACAATATCAATTGGTAGTGCGGGTGACTGAATTGTTTGACATACACAACACGAAAAAATTCTCAGCAGACTGCAACTGCATCCGCCATAAAACCACGTGTTCGCCTTTTTGATGAAATCGAACACAGATTGATTTGAAGATAAAAAGTGACGAGAGTCATAAAATAAAAGACATAGATGTTAATTTCATGAAAGTTGAAAACAATTACACACAAAAATATACAATTTGATATGACAATATAAACATCATTTGGCATCATTGTCCCATACATATTTTCTGAAATATATATATATGTATTGTGTGTCAAAGTAAAATCAGTAAAATCGATTTTACATTTAAAGTAATCAATCATTGGTTTAAAGTTATATTTATTGACAAGATATCAGAAAATATAGAGAGCATGGCTGAATCTATGCACAAATTACAAATTAATGTGTGTAGCTATGATGACTTGTTGGGTCTGCCGTCGGTGGGAAAAGCGACAGCCTTTAGAATATGGGAGTTGAGAAAAACCTCCGACATAACCCCAGAATTGTTGGCGACCATACCGCACATTAAGTTTAAATCTTGAGCCAATTCATGAAGACGATATGGTAGCCATCGCAGAACAACAACAAGAAATGTTGGATGAGCTAGAAAGAATCCAACAGACAAGCACACAGTTGTTACAACAACACATGAAAGTCGAAGACATTCATTCATCGAAGGCATCCACACAAAGACCACCAAATTTTGATATTGTTGAAGACCATGGATATGCGATGCCAGTCGACAACAATACACCGATTATTACAAATCCTAGAAGGGAGAAGTTCGTTACATCAACACGACAACAAGTGACCCAGCAAACCACAACCCTGTCCATGGCTAGACAAGTGAGTAGGATAAAGACCACTCCTTTTCAAGAGAGGGAAGAGGAACCAAGAGAATCAGCGCCAATAATGACACACCGGAACATTCAGTCGACCAGACCAAGTCAACAGTGTATACCCAAACCAGGCCTTACTGTTGGCAGACATGTACCAACCCAGTCTTACACCCCCACAAGACACACAACAGTGACACCAGTTCGCAGAGACAATTTAGTTGGACCTCCCTCAGACCTGATGGAAACACCAATACCACATCAGTCTCTCATCGCAGACACTCGACCAATGTCCTACAGTTCACGACAATCACAACCACAACCACAACCAACAATGGTTAAATCTTTCAAATTTGATGGAACCTAACAAAAGCGAAGACTGGTCATCTTATCTGGTGAAATTTGAGATATTTGCTGACTCAAATGGAATGACATAGAACGAAGAAATCAGCTGTGCTGGTGTCGAACCGGGGCAGTCATACAGAAAATGGAACAACGCTTCAACCATGCCAACGAGATGGAAACACTTCAAGTACAGTTCCACAGTGCGCGACAAAGCCCCACAGAAACCACAGATAAATGGGCAGATAGGCTTTCCAGTTTGGCCGACAAAGCTTTCCGGGATGTTCCAGATCATTATATTCAGACCCAGATCATCACCAAATTTTTGCAGGCCCTCAAATATAAAGAGGCGGGAAAATCAGCTTCTATGCTGAAACCTAAGACCTTTTTAGGAAGCCTGCCAGCTAGTTAAACTCAGCCAACATTTTGACACTTCAATTTATGGGTCAAAAGGTAAAACTCAGTATCTTGAACCACTGTGTCAAACAGTTAGACAAAAGGAGGATAATAAACCCACCATGGAGGAACAAATAGCAAGGTTAGTAGATTGTTTGTTTGTTTGAATGGTGTTTTAACGCCACTTTCAGCAATTTTTCAGCTATTTCATGGCGTCCAGTTTTTATTGGGGGAGGAAGCCGGAGTACCCGGAGAGAACCCCCGACCTGCGGTAGGAAAACTGGCAATCCTAGTCAATTAAGATTGGAGTCGAGTACACCCTGCCTGCAGTGAGAATCGAACCCGCAATCTCAGTGTTGACACACCACGTGATAATTGGTAGACGAACTACCTTGACTACTCGGCCACCGAGGCCCCAAGGTTAGTAGAGAGCATGTCCATATTTCAAGAAACAACTAATGCCGCCCTCCAGGAATTACAAAAGAAAGTTTCCAATGCACAGTCAAAACAGTATGGTTAAGAAAAGGGAGGAACATTTAGATGTTACAACTGTAGAGGGCATGGCCATATTTCAAGACACTGCTTAAAGCCAACTCAGCAAACAGACAAAGGCCAGAGAAAAAATGAAAGAACAGAGAAACCTTTAAACAAGTAAAGGTCGGTCAGAGTGGGATAAAACCGACCCATGCTGAAAATTATCAACCACCATTAAATAATATTGCAGAAAAAGTTAAAGAACAGAAGCATGAGAGCTGAAATAAGAGAAAAAATTGAGATTGCCCTGGTTACCACACCTTCACCAGTCCACGTCGATATTCCTGTACCAATGGAATCCCTCATCGAAGTAAATTCAACAATAACTCAGCAAAAGCAAGGGACACAATAATCCACTTTGGCGAACACCCATGGCAATACGAAATTGAAAAGTGAAGAAAACTTGAAAGCAATGTTGACATGATATCAGCCAACACAGAGAAGCCAGAACAGAGACTAGAAGACCCTAACAGTACACAAAACCTGATTGACAAAGAGATTCCGGATGAGATCATGGATAGTTTGGGAAGAACATTGTCTGTTATGAAGACGGGAGATGCAAAAATGCTTCGAGTTCCTGTATACATGAATAACAACAGATGGTCACAGTCTTAGACTCTGCGGCAAAAATGACAATCATTTCAGATAGGACTTATGAAAAATTAGATGAGAAACCACCGGTTTTGTGCAAATCACTCATGCATGGGGCAGGAAGAGGAATGAAGATGACTATCCTGATGGTAGGTCCTGTTGAATTGAAACTGGGAAGCAGAGTTTACCAATTAGAAGTTTGTGTAGCACCCATAGATGATGACATGTTACTTGGGTTAGACTTCCAAGATAAACAGGAAGCAGTGATGGATTTAAAGAGGAATAAAAGAACTTTGTCCCTTAATGCAGAAGAACTTAGAATATATTATGGAGCAGGACGAGCAGTACCCATTGTTGCGAAGATCTCTTTACCTCGTAGAACTGTAGTCCCTGCTAACTCAGTAGTCCATGTCCAGGGAGAGCTATATTCCAACCATGAAAGTTTTATCGTAGAACAACCATTGGAGGACACAACACCTCTAATAATGCCAAGATGCTTCTATGAATCAGGTAGTCCTACTCTATGTATTATAAATACATCTGACAACCCATAAAAATTAAAGAAAGGCAGAGTCATAGCTCAAGCTTGCAGAGTGGAGGAGATGGAATCTGAAGAGACAGTACGAGCCCTTAAGGTCGCTCTTACCAGGGAGCATACAGAATTAAATGAAGACTTGGGTAAGTTAGTGGGTTCAGCTAGAACACAATTGTCTGAGGAGGAGGGAGAGGCACTACAGCAAATAATTGAGAAGTACCAAGATGTATTTTCAAAAGACCAATTTGATTTTGGTCAATTTCATCAGGTAGAACATACAATCGACACCGGGTCAGCGAAACCAATCCATCAAAGGTGGACACGCACACCAGTTGAGTTTGAGGAAGACGAGAAAAACACCTCCAGAAACTTCTAGATACCGGAGTGATAGAACCTTCAACCTCAGAGTGGGCCTCTCCTCCGGTCCTGATCCGCAAACGTGACGGTTCGGTAAGATATGCCATAGATTACCGAAAGCTGAATGAAGTGACGAAGAAGGAAATTTTCCCTTTGTCTCTAATCGAAGAATGCATCGATTCACTTTCCGGAAACGAATGGTTTACCAAGCTCGATGCCAATAGTGCCTACTATCAGGTAAAGATGAAGGATGAAGACAAGCCAAAGACGGCATTCATAACTAAACATGGGTTATTCCAGTTCACCAGAATGAGTTTTGGACTGTGCAATGCGCCAGCCACATACGCAAGAGCAATGCAGTTGGTATTGAGGGGATTAAGCTGGGAAATTGTACTAGCTTTCCTTGACGACATTTTGGTTATTGGTAAGGATTTTAAATCGCACCATGAAAATTTAAAGAGGGTTCTTCAGAGATTCCAAGAGTATGGTATAAAGCTAAAACCATCAAAATGTGAGCTATGTACCAGGGAGACAACATTTTTAGGCAGACAGATAGACAAAAATGGATTGCCCATTGGAGATGACTATGTAGAGACAATAAAGAAATGGAAAGCACCCGAAACACCAAAGCAGGTAGAACAATTCCTGGGATTTGTAAACTACCATCGGACATTTATCAAGGATCTGTCCAAAATGTCCACACCACTGACAGAGATTATAAAGAAGAAGTCACGGAAATGGGGACCAGAACAACAAGGGGCATATGAACAGCTTAAAAAGCCACTCCAAAGTACACCAGTCCTGACCATTCCAAACAAGGATGAAATGTTCATTTTGGACACAGATGCCTCGGATAAAGCCATTGGGGCAGAGCTTATCCAAGTTCAAAATGGACAAGAAAGAACGATAGCTTATGGCAGTTTTACTTTGACACCAGCCCAGCGCCGTTATTGTATCACTCGTAAGGAACTCCTAGCTGTTGTCCGGTTCACTCAACACTTTAGACACCACCTATAAGGAAGGGGATTTATTGTGAGAACAGACCATAATAGCTTGAGATGGTTGATGAACTTTTGTTACCCTCAGGGACAGCTAGCGAGGTGGCCTGAGGTGCTAAGCCAATACCACATGGAAGTTCGTCACAGAAGTGGGTCAAAGCATACGAATGCAGATGTTCTGTCCAGGTACCAAGTAGACAACCCATGCAAGGAGATGTCAATCCATGTGGCACCGATAGATTTACCATGCCGAGGGTGCTCCCACTGCATGAATGTTCATCGTAGTTAGAATATCTTCGCCAGGGAAATAGATGATACAGTAGAGTTGTCCAAGATTCGAGTACAACAAAGTACAGTGAGTATTGACAGAGAGACAAGGTCCCAGCTAGTTCAAGACTTGTTACAAATAGACATTGACAGATTAGGAACTTTGGTTATAGATTTAGCAGCCTTAGGCAAAGACATAAAAAATCCTATCTATAATGTAGCTAAGAGAAGAATAATGAAAGATAAGTTACTTACTGAAATTAGTAAAGTTAAACAAGAAACTGAATCTTGTGCTAACAAGTTACAAAATACTTTTGTACCAACTTCTGAAGTTTATCTTACAAAATTTAAAGATGGTTTATACAAACAGTTAAAATTAGTTTTAAGACAATATTAAGCATTCGAAAGTAGATACAGTAGCTGGAAAAAGACAGCTAGACAGAAGAGTAAGGGAGATACCAAAGGTCCTAAATTAATAATGGCCATAGAGGAAACCGTGAGAGATGAGACTCTTGAGTATCCAGGTTTGGAAACTGATAACCTTAAAATGTTATTTCATGAAGGGGACAGAAACGAAGACTCCGATCTTGGAGTAGACCAGTGCATTGAAATTGTAAAGGGGTGTCAGGTACAAATGGTAACTACCAGACGAGGGAGGAAACTGCAAGAGGAAAGCAGACAACAACCCCCTAAAACTGAAAGTAGAGAGCTAAAAGAGCCAATCAGTGTTAAACTCATAGAAGACAAGGAAACCAGAGTTGACACCCAGATGATAAATGAGGTAGAGATAAAGGACACAGGTTGTTACCTTGAGCGATATTCGCCTGAGGTTATCATCGAAGCTCAGAACAACGAGGATGACTTGAAGTTGATACTTCACTTGTTACAGAGAGGGGAAGCGCCATCACAAGACCAAATAGCAATAAGTAGTCCAGCAGCAAAGAAATATCTGGTCAATAAAGAGTTTTTCTACCTTAACCCTGAAGGTCTGTTGTATAATTCTTCAAAGAATGGACTAAAACGATTAGTGGTACCAAAAAATTACCAAGAAGAGCTGACTAGTCTCAACCACGATTTTGTATGTGCATGACACCAAGGAATACAACCCGAGAAAGAATCAAGGCAAGGTATTATTGGTATCGCATGAATGAGTTTATAGAGCAGTTTGTAAAGGCTTCTCAGAAATGTAATAAGTACGAAAAACCACCACGAAAAGCCAAGGCACCAATGACAAAGTTCCATGCCGGTGCTCCAATGGAAATAGTACACCTAGATTTCCTTGGACCCCTCACTTAAACGCCCAGAGGGAACACTAACATATTAGTCATGGTGGATCAGTTTACTAAATGATGTGAAATTATCCCACTTCCATCGCAGAAGGCAGAAATCACAGCCAAGGCAGCAGTCATCGAGTTCTTCGCTAGATTCGGATGTCCTTTTACCATCCACGCAGACCAAGGTAAAAATTTCGAGGGAAAACTATTTAAAGCTTATGTGAGTTGCTCAGGATTTATAAGACCAGAACTACTCCTTACAGACCATCTGATAATGGGCAAGTAGAGAGATATAATAGAACCTTGATGGATGCCGTTAGATGTTGTGTAAGTGAGTCAACAAGAATGGGATGAATATCTTCCCCAGTTAGCCTGTGCGATAAGATCTTCAAAAAGGATAACAGGAATGACACCGAACAAGATGATGTTGGGAAGAGAAGTGAACCTCCCAGCTGATCTTGTATTCAAACCAAGCTCAGATGAACAGTTTGAGGATGCAGAAGACTATGTGAGAAAGCTAACAACTAGTATGCAGGAAGCTCACAAAATTGCAAGGGAAACTTTACAGACAAGGAAAGAGTTGATGAAAAGAGATTATTATATAAACATGAGAAAGTACGAGTATAATCTAGGGGATGTAGTTTATATATTGGATACAGCACACATTAAGGGACGAATGAAAAAGCTGGATGCACCATGGCAAGGACCAGGAATTGTGGTACAGAAGATGTCCTCATATGTGTATAGAGTACATATGCGAACAAGAGTTGTAGTGATCCACCATGATCGAGTGAAACAATGCAGGGATAAAGAACTACCAGATTGGTTATTGGTATTTCGTCGTAGATTGTCAGCATCACAAGTATATAGGGTCCACTGTATTGTATTTGTTCCAGTTTAGATAATGTTAGATTTATGATCCAATGTGACGGTTGCAAAGACTGGATGCATGGAGAATGTGTTCAAATGACGCCAGAAGTTGGAGAGAAATTACAGAACTACTTTTGCCCACGGTGTCAGACCCCATGGTTGTACACCTCTGGGATACAACACAAGTCATCGTAGCTAACAGTAAACTTCCATTTCAGGTTGAGAAATACAGACGAAATGGAAGACGAAGTGAAGAAGGATGGAAATGAAAATTACATCAGGAAGGTTGAGTTGAGCGATAGTAGTTCAGGTGAGGAGGAGAAAAGACCATGGAAAAAGTCCTGTAGGGAGGTAGAGGTCAAGGAGGCGAATATGATGGAGTTGCCAGGAGAGGAGGAGGAAGACACTATGCCACCCAGAGGACGCAAGGCTAACTGTCCATTGAGTAATTGCCAATATCAGACCAGAGGGCTGCGAAACCATGTGAATCAAATGCACCTGCCCAAAATAATGTGGGATTACCATTCTCCCCCAGTTAAGCTCGAAAAGTTCCCAAAGACGAATGAGATACGAGGGGAGGTATTGCGGTTCCTGGCCAAGCAGCTAGCAAAGAGTGAGACAATCTTAGACTTGCTGAGATGGTGTACCCAACAGCCCGAATTTATTCCCAGGAAGGCAGTGATATTGGGTCGGCACATTGAGCAGATGAGGAGCCTGTATGACACTTTACTATGGAGGAGACCTACAACAGGTATACCTTGAAACCTCCAAACCACACCAGTGTGCTGATCCACTGGAGGTACCAGGTAGCTATGCTACAGAGACTGCCTGAGGAAGCAGTAGAGACATACCTGAACTTGGGGAGAGACTTTATGAATAACCCCAATAATTTGTAAGCCCAGCTGGAAGGAAGAGAAAGAGAGGGGAATCGTCCACAAGTATAAGACCTGTTGTGCACAGGAGACAGCAGAGTGGGACGAGGGTGACGACTTGGGAGAGGACAAGAGAAAGGTGGTTACTGTGGATGTGTGTGGCAACCCAGACGAGATAGCTGATCACCAGATCAAGGATGTGGAGGAAGAAGGAGGGACAGTAACCATCGGCGACATGAGGTATACTCTGGTGTTGAAGGGTTCTACCCTTGACATCAGAGGAGTCCTACATCGTAGAACACCATCAACCCAAGCCGAAAGTGGACAGAGGTCAGAGAAGCTTGACACATCTAGATGGGAAGCTTGGGATGTCTTTGATTCCCACCTCCATTTGTATAGGACTAGTAAGAGGTTGCTGGGTAATGTGCAACTGGGTATGGAAGACTGGATCCAAAACCAGATGGGAAGGCCCCCAAGAGTCCCAGTATCCTCTCACAGTTCTAACAGTCCCATCTACCTTGGGGAGACAGCCAGGGCAGTGGCAAGAATCAGAGGAGAGTCGGTGGAAAAAGTTTGTAGAACCACTACGGTTAATGCAGCTTCCTTATTTGGACTGCATTAACTTCCGCCTAGAAATTAACAACAGATTCAGATGTATGGTATGCATAGTTTAAGTTTGAACCAAATTTTTTTAACCAAGTTGATATAAAAAAACTTATCAACCAATTTGAGAGGCTGGAACGCCATATTTTATTTACTTAATAAGCAGACAGATGTAAATAGGATAAAGTAATTGTTTTGTAAAGAATTCACTGAGAGATTACGAGCAAGCAAGCCCACCTTGATGTCCAGCGGATAGCCTCCGACCTTTTTAAGAGGGGGAGAGTGTAGTGAATTCTTCCGGTAACTACCACGGCCATCACCGAGGTTTCTCGGGATTCATCGTAGACTAAACACTAAGCCTCCTTTTGGAATAAAGACCTCTCTAGAGTCTACACGGCTGTGACAGGATTAACCCGCCAGTTCGAAGTTAGATGATAAGAGAAGACGAGACGATCAGACGATAAGAGGAGACGACACGAAGAGACTAGGAAGAGGCGGCGAATAATAAGTGTCAGGTATATTACATTCAGGTCACGATCCCTAGAAACACAATACTAATAAAGTAATTTCAAGAAAATTAATCTCAAGACCTCGACAATTCCATTGTATTATTGTATCCATTATGTCCTGCGAATAGGGGAATAGTTGACAGTTTTTTTGGGGCTATTCCGCCTGTTTCTGCTGGGGGATTTAGTTTTAGATCCAGTATCTGGGGGTAGTGTATCCATGGCATCGCCCCAGATAGTGGTGTCTAGATGATCTAGACTTCCAAATCTGTTGTGGACCTTAATGGGATCCCGAAGCAGTTTTGGAGTAAGATCTCCATTTTAATTTGAGTTTTTATTAGAATTTGGAGAATTTGAGTTGGAAATAGTATTTGTTGAATTTTTTTGGGGCTGCTTGATGAATAAGTTGATGATGTAGATGGTGCCGAAGATGAAGCAGTTTGAGAGGATGAAGATTTCCGGGAAGATTGAATTATTTTGTTTGTTGTTTGAACTGGTAATTTGAAAGGTTCTTTTTTGTCAAAAGGCCAGGAGATAATTGTCTGCGTTTCAACTGTAGCGAGAACGGGTTTGGCGACACTGGCGTATGACGTTGATGCAGGAGATGAGAGATTGTTTGAATTGAAGAGGCGACGTGCCTCAGGGTATGTTATATTTTTTTCAGTTTTTAATTTTTGAATTTCTTTTTCTTTTTTGAAGTGAGCACAATCCTTGGATGAGGACATGTGGGCTTCACCACAATTGGCATACTTTGGATTATTTGTGCAGGTAAAGCCCTCATGTCCTACCTCTGCACATTTAAAGCATACCAAGGAGCCTCTACATCGTCCTTTTCCGTGGCCAAATTTCTGACATTTAAAGCAGTGTACATGATTTGGAATGTATGCGCTGACTTTAATATTGTACAGTTCAATTTTGATTGATTTAGGGACAGATGGAGTATTGAAATTTAAAAGAAAGGTATTAAGTTTAATTTGTTGATTTTGTCTTTTTGCAATAAATCTTTTTACTTTTGCCTTAGGTTTCAGTTCAAAGCAAATTTCTTCATCTCTCAGTTCAGAGAGGTCATCTCTGTTATGAATAGTACCCTGACAGGAATTTAATGATCTATGAGGCGTTGATGTAATTTTTAAATCTAAAATTTTATGTAGTTGTAATAAATTTACAAATTGCTGTTTTTCAGAAACGTGAATAAGTAAAGAGCCAGATTTAATTTTAGTGACGTTTTTAACGTCTCCTGCCCAACCCTTGATGGTTTTTTCTATGACAAAAGGAGAAATTTTACATAAAGGTTTGTTAGAATCTTTACTAGTTAATACAATAAATCTTGTCCAGTGTTCATCATCAACTATGTCTTCAAGCGGAATTTCATTTTGTTCTTTTTTTGGACTTGTTTGTATTAAAGGTGCATCGGAAGCCATGATGCAAAAAATGTTTCACCACCCTTGTCACCCACCCGCCTCGGAGTGCCAACAGGGGCGATGCCTTGTGTCCTCCACCATCACCGGTTGCAACACACGGCAAACATGTCGCCTCTACAAACCTGAGGAAGCTTTGCCCTTCAGCCACCGCCTTCTTTGCAAATCCTGTATGGAAGCCGTCTATCAAATTGTATATAGATTTCGTGGATCAGTTTGAAGGAAAATAATGTAATAGAGTAGCTTAAATGAGAAGGATTCAGAAAGGGCAAGACGTGACATGCCGATTCATCGATGTAAAGGCTAACTCGATTTCATGTCTAAAAAAAGTAATGGTTCAGTAGGTTATCGGGACCGTTTACCCGGCCTACTAAATTCCCGTCCTGTAATCAACACGGCAAGTGTTGCCTCTGTTAGCAGACTCTTACTGCAGGCTGAGGAAGCAGTGGGCCTATTCTCCTGTGCACCGGGTCCCACACGGGGTTGCTTATATATATACGGAAAGACTGATGTCAAAAGACAAGAGATAATTTTTATTAGGTTGTCATAAACGATGCTTCATGTAGTTTATCACAGGCTCTATTATTACGGATAACCCCCTCTCTTTTGATAGTATTCTCCCGGTTTTATGGAAACAAGTGTTCGAGTAAATGATATACCATTATCCAAATAGGTGGGTGGCAATTGGGTACAATTTTCCCATTTCCCGAAAATTTTCTTTATTTTCTCCCATTTTCGTTTTTATGACTTTTTGTCCATTTCCCAGAAATTTTAGGTCCCTTTCCCCATTTCTCCAAATTAACCTGTTCCGAATGTTTGTCTTTCCCAATTTAAAGAAATCCACATTTTCCCATTTCCAAAAAGCGTGTCTGGCCGCCGACCCTTTTCAAACTGACATCATTACATATAACAAATCCAGATACAGTTGCAATAAATGATTGTTGATTAGCATAAAATGGCAAGAAGAAAACCGAAAATGAATAGAATATAAACATTACATAGAACCAGAAACACTGATCTCAATTTTATATTGCTCTACATAAAGGTATATATAATACACTGTTTTTTTTCAGCCAAGCAATTTTCAAATTGACTATCGATGACACGAATTTTGAAATCAGCGTTGATTATGACGATCCTCTTTACCTAGGTTTGAAGTCAACTGGTATGAGCAGTCTAAAATTGTGAAAAATACAAATCAGATAGAAATAAGATTCAGACACTCCTCAAAGGATCTAGCTTTAGGTAATACAAAGAATCAGTATAAATTACAGAATAATCATTAGTTTTCTAGTTATCCTTAATACACATTTGTAAAGAATTCTACATTTTTTAGGAATTTTGGCTCTCAGACCCGGACATTTTTCTGTCCCTAAAGATACGCATATACATTGAAGGTGATTAAGTTTACTTAATTGTCAATGCTACTATTCATAATGATGTACAGGTGAAATTATCACACAACTGGTTTACTGTACAGTTAAAGAGATGAATTCAGAGAATTGTGGACTAAATTTGATTGATTGATTAATGTTTAACGCCCAGCAAACAATATTTCAGCAGCTATTTAGGACGTGAACAATTTTTTAAATTGATAACGTTCAAAAGTTAGAAACAACCCTGTCGAAATATAGTTAAATGGTACTCAAACAATAGTATAAGGGTTTATACACATAAAAAAAAATTAAAATGATTAAAATAATGAAATATGATATAACAGCATAGTTATGGTATTAGATAATATTTTATTATACAAATTAATTTCTCTAAGAACTAGAATTTTGTCGCCAGCGACAGTTGTAAACAAATTAAAGTACGAATCCACAGTATAAAAACGTTCCGGAATGTGGGCCACGTCAATACAGTCAATTGATTGATTGATTGTTTGTTGTTTAACGTCCAGCAAGCAATATGTCAGCTTTATTCAGGACGTGAAAATAACAATTTTTAAATTATTAGTATTTCTAAATTAGTTGTATTTCGTGCCTCCCTTTTATAGTAAAACGTGATCTCATACAATAATATGAGAATATATACAGATTAAAATTGGTACTTAAAACAATAAAAGATATGAAGCATCACACTTAGTAGTGAAATTCAATTTTTTTGAATAAATTAATTTCTTTTAAAAACTTTAAAATTGTGTCGAGTTCGACAGTTTTATATAAATTAAAATACGTATCTGTACTATAGAAACGTTCCTGAATGTGGGCCACGTCCACGCAGTCCATCAAGACATGCTTAATGGTGTATGGACTGTTGCATGGCACACATTCGGGTCGTGGCTCATTGTTTAAAATATAACTATGTGTCGTCCTGGTATGACCAAGACGACATCTTGTTAAAACAACTTGGTCTCTTCGACCTCTAAAACATTTAAAATTATTTGTGTGCAGTAGTGGCTGGAAATAAACAACATGGTTGACTGTATACGGACTGTTGCATGGCAAACACTTGGGTCGTGTTTCACCATTCAACATATAATTCTGCGTCGTCCTGCCAAGACGACATCGTGTTAAAACTACATAGACTCTACGACATGAAAAAGTTTTTTTGTGGCGAATTAGTGTTTGAATCTCATGAAGTTTATTATGAACTTCCGAGATCCCAACCACTCTGCCATCAACGATAAATATATTTTAAAACAAAGGACTTAAAATCACGAAAAGGCATTTTACAGTTGATGATGTTACTATTTAAGGCACTCCTAGCTTCCCTGTCTACGACTGTGTTTCCACATGACTGGGAATCGAGAAAAACACAACCGCCTTCCCCACAATTTGTCTAGATCTTGTAAATTTGAATAATTTGTAAAACAAAGGGATTTTTAACAGTTTGTTATTTTCTATGGCAAGAATCCACGATAAAGAATTGGAGCAGACGAGAAATTTATGATCCACTGACGATGCAACAATTTTTAGTGCAAGAAGAATGAATTGGGCTTCTGCACTATAAAGAAGAGAAAGGAAGACAGCGAGTTCAGCGGCTAAACCAAATTGATCACCGTCCCTCGATGCATCCGTATAAATTGTGCTACGGTCAGAAAAGCAAGATTTAATCTCTGCAAACTGTTGCTAAATGATAAAGGTGTCATATATAAATACTGGTTTCGCATCCCTTGATGGTGAAAGGTATCAAGGATTTTGACATATGACTTGCGATCTGGACCATAAATAAAATGGGGAAAAAAAGGTGAGTTTAGAATCGAATATCAAACCAAGCAAATCCGATAATGTGGAATTTACCCGAACTATAAATTCTCTGTTAGTTCAACCTCTTGACATACTTATTATACCCTACGCAACGAAGTTGCAGAGGGTTTAATGTTTTTGACTGGTCGTCCGTGTGTGGTCACAGTTTGTGGACGCCACTCCTCTGAAACCATTCAATAGAATTTAACGAAACTTGGTATGCAAGAAGAACACCAAATGTAGTTGTGCATATTAGCAGGAAATTTTGATCCACAAATTTTGTGTGAGTTATGGCCCTTTGAACTTGGAAATTTGCCGAAAACCCTGATTCATCAGCTTGTGGACGCAACTCCTCTTAAACCACTCATCAGAATTTAACGAAATGTGGTATGCATGTAGTTGTGCATATTACCAGGAATTTAACGAATTTTGGTATGCAAGAAGTACACCATATGTAGTTGTGCATATTAGGAGGAAATTTTGATCCACAAATTTTTGTGTGAGTTATGGCCTTTGAACTTGGAAATTTGCCGAAAACCCTGATTCATCAGTTTGTGGACGCACTTCTCACGCATCAGAATTTAACGAAATTTGGTATGCATGTAGTTGTGCATATTACCAGTAGTTTTTGATCCACAAGTTTTCGTGTGACTTATAGCCCTTTGGACTTTCCCGGAAACCCTTATTCATAAGCTTGTAGACGCAACTACTCTGAAACCACTCATCAATTTAACGAAACTTGGTATGCATGTAGCTGTGCATATTACCAGGAATTTTTTATCTGCAATTTTTGTGGGAGTTATGGCTCATTGCGGAAAATCCTGATTTTTTCATCTTGTTGATGTAACTCTTTTGAAACTACTAAACAAAATTTAATGATGATGATTATTTTTTAAGCGAAATTTTCAATCGAGACATTTAATTGCGGTTATCCTTAAGTTGTTATTCCCTGAATTTTACAAGCTGATCTTTTCACAGAGAAGAAAAACTGTGTAAGTATAGAATTTTTTTTCCTTGTAAAGTGTGTAGCTTGTCTGCTTGTTGCATGGCATAAGATGGCACTAATCAAGTCATGTGTAAAGTAATTTCCTTTAATTTTAAAGCACACAAACTAACGAAAACAGTTACATGAGTTTTAATAATTTGCACTCTTTCTACCAGATCGGCAGGGGGATAAGTTTGTGCATAGAGAAGCAATTCAGTCTTTGAAAGCATCTTGTTTTACACATGGCTTGAGCAAGAATATTATATCAATGCATGTCCTCCATTTCAATTTTGCTCAAAGTTTTACTCAATAACTCTTTATAGTTTTTTTTCCTTATTTCCATTGTATATTTTTCAATCTCATTTCATCAATCATCATTATATATCAAACTAATATATATAATGATTTGCCTACTTTGGTATGGTATTCTTGGCATGGCCCGCTCCCTCATAGTAGTGCTGGTCAAGTTGCATTCAACTCTTTTCACCTGTACTACCATTTGTACTGAATGGTTGTAGTTGCATGCAATATCACTTATAATTATGCAAGCTAAATGTTTTTAATTATCAAACGATTTCTCACACTTCCTAAATCCTTGTCTAACTTCATACATTGAAATCATAATCTTTACTAAAAATCATTTGATCATCTTTTATTGTAAATATACATCATATACATGTTGAATGCGGACTGACTGAAGGATAATGCATGATTAGGCCCTAAAGGGCTGGTATGGCTACAGAAGCTGGTGTTTATTTTAATCTAGCCGAAAAAATACAGTTGCAGCTGGATTTAAAAAAAAGTTTCTTGACAAAAAAAAACAAATTCGGTAGAAGACATTTTGTTTTCTGCTTTCTAAAAATTTGTGGCACATGATGGAAGGACTACTGATATAACTTAGGCCAAAAAAACCATATGTGTCTCCTGATACCCTAACTACCCTATTTTTTCATACCCTAACATTTTCATTGCCATTTTTGCTTAAGCACCTCTAAACTTTAATTCTAGTCTCCATTTACTAAAGGTAAAAACAAATGTAAAAAAATTAATGCATACCTACCTTTCTATTTTTTTTCAGACATTTAATAGGAAACACACATACATTTTGTTTGGCCTTATAATGCATGCATATTCATATGCTTTCGTTATTACAAAAATTGATGTGTCCTAGAGTTCCCTTTTTTTCCACAGATGATGACATCTACAAGCACCCCTAAAATAATGGCAGAAACATCCGAATGAACTCCAGATAAAAAAGGAAAATTGAAGTTTTTTAAAAAATCCATAAAGCGACTCCGGAAGAACGTGATAGTCGTATTACCTCTGGGTTAGATTTCCTAGAAAAAAACAATGAGTAGGAACGGTTAAAAGATCATATGTGCCCTTTATGAAGCTGAAAACGCCAGAAACAAACAAAAATGTGAGGACTGCAAACCAATTTGAAGGTATCAGGACTGCAAGACAAAAAAGGAAAGCAATTAATTTTTGTAATCAGCAGCAAAAAATCAAAAGATCAAAAAATTGAGGAGATTGTAATTGGTAAAAGTGAAGAAAATGAGGAGGGATATCAAAGATATGAACATATTTAATCAAACCATAATGGTCCTCTCTCGATAACACTTGGAATGCCAACAATTGTAAATCCAAATAGCAATGTAGCCATTTCATTAGTTCTCCGTCATATTGGATTAAACTGGTTGTGAAGATCGAGAGTGGGCATTTGTTGTGATGGTAGACCACATAGTTTATATCATAAACTACTAGATGAATGTCGATCACTTCAAGAGGGGAATACAAGAAGTCTAATCACACTGACCTACCACAATCATGTGCAAGAGAATTTAACTGGATTTACATGCGAATCGGAGCAGATCATCTTGCAATGAATGCATTTAAAGCCTTTTTAAACATAACTGGGTCCATTATTTAGAGAAAATGTCAGAGATCTTGGGATTCACTTCAGAAAATGCTAAACATTTTTCAAAATCTTGCAAAATCCCCATGTTGATTGGCAGTTGCTTCTCACCTTTCATACCTCAGGATTGAGAAAAATGGTTTTGTCATTCATAAGAAGCTTACAAAATGCAAAAACAGAAGCAACTGTTGAGAATTATTTCAAATTTTATAAACAATTTCTATCCCACAATCCAGCCCCGTGAGGGATCCGGGTGGCTAAAAGAATAGACCGCAGTCGCGCTAGCTTGTCGTAAAAGGCGACTAAATAGCGCCCAGTATCCTGACCGGCGTGTCAGGTCGGTTTGCCTAAAGACCGACTGGGATGTGTGCCCTAGGTGGTTGAATGGGGTACCCCTGGCAATCTGGGGTTGTCGGGCCATAATACTGAAAACCTGACCGCAAACCATATTAGTGCACCGTGTTGGGAAAATGCCACGTTCCTCGCACGTTAAAGAACGCTGCTCTAGTATTCGCTATGAGTAGGGATTTCGATCCCGCTACAGGAGGCTAAATTGCCCGACCCTATCCATCCTCCCATTTGCCAGTGGCAATCTAAAATCCGTTACCCCTATTTTTCCTTGTGTCCCATCCCATTTTCATTCATATCCTTTCATGTTCATTTTATCATCCATTTCATGTTCATCGCCTGAATATAGCTGAAATATTGCTGCTCGGGCGTTAAACACCATTAATCAATATCCCACAATCCAAATCATGCCTATTTACATCTACAGCTTTGCAGATTTTCCCACGGCCTTTATTAATTTACGAATGGGCATTCTGCGAAATAATGCAGTTTGTTAAAAGTACTAAATTCATTTCAAAGAGTTGTTTTCTGGTCGCAATCACCCTCACTACCAGAACATTCAATTATTGACTGTATTCAATACAAGTACATGTCTGATGTTGTTAAAAAAGTTTGGGATAGAAATGTATCTTTTACTGTAAGTGGAAATCAAACAAAAAAACAAGACCTTGATTTCATTTTGGAGGAAAAAATAAAGCAATCAAACAGTATCTACCAACTGAAAGCGTCCCATCAGACGAGACATGGAAATCTATCTGCTGTAATTTGAGCTTCTTCGAAACCCTACAAGAAAAAATCTCATGTCTACTTAATCTCCAACCCCATAAAGAGTATGGTACTAAAACTATTGATATATCCGGAAAAATCAACTATTTCAGACCATTTCTGCGAAAACATCTGACAACCATGACTGACTCCCATGTTTCTGTAGACGGAAAACAGCTTCATCCCAATTTGATCAACTTGTTAGAATACTCAACCCTTAATACGACAGGCAAAAATAAATGAGAACATCCTTGGAATCAAAACTGAAGCACATACTTTACAACCAGTTTTCATAACAAATGAAGAGGAGATTTGTACCAAAAAAGATGACAAAAGCTGAATTAACTGTGAATATTAAGGCTATGATCAAAGAACTAAACAGAGACTTGAAAACCCACTAAACTACGGTTCTGGAAAATTTAGTTGATGGCATCACAAATAAAGACATTTCTTACTCTGTACTTTGAGCTTCAGGATGTAGAATCATCTTCATAAGAAGAACTGGATCCATGATCAAGGTAAACCAAACCAATCACTTGTAAAAGTACTTTAATATCCATTTTCATTTTGAAATTGAATCAAACGTCATGTTATTTTGTAAAAAAAACTTGTTATTTACGAACAAATCCTTCCTGACAAGACACGAAAATATACATGCAATGTCTGAATAAGCCAATTAACTAATAATGATATATTGATTATATATATATATTTATTGATGGTATTCATTATCCTTTGTATTTTGATGGATTGATTGATTGACTGATTAATGGTGTTTAACGCCCGAGCAGCATAATTTCAGCTATATTCAGGCGATGAACATGAAATGATGATGAATGAAAATGGGATGGGACACAAGGAAAAATAGGGGTAACGGATTTTACATTGCCACTGGCAAATGGCAGGATGGATAGGGTCGGGCAATTTAGCCTCCTGTAGCGGGATCGAAATCCCTACTCATAGCGAATACTACATCAGCGTTCTTTAAAGTGCGAGGAACGTGGCATTTTCCCAACACGGTGCACAAATATGGTTTGCGGTCAGGTTTTCCGTATTATGGCCTGACAACCCCAGCTTGCCAGGGGTACCCCATTCAACCACCTGGGGCACACATCCCAGTCGGTCTTTAGGCAAACCGACCTGACACGCCGGTCAGGGTACTGGGCGCTATTTAGTCGCCTTTTACGACAAGCTAGCGCGACTGCGGTCTATTCTTTTAGCCACCTGGATCCCGCACGGGGCTATTTTGATGGATATTATATTGTTAGAATTGTAAAGACACGTAAAACAATGCCAATACTGACCTAGAAAAAATGTTGATATACGTGTAAAATAATGTAAAAAAAATAATATCTTGTTGAACTTTAGAAATAAGCAAAAATATAGAATGCAATGTAGCTAATGAAAAGTTTAACAGAAATATAAATTAAGTATATTCAAGGCTAGAAATAAGAATCAAAAATACTCAATTTAGCCAATTATTTATGAGAAATTTAATAAGGGAAAGATAGTAAAAAAAAAACCGGATTATTAAGATTATTTTTACTTTGTTACTAAAACGGTACTTTAAAGTTATAATTACATTTACTTTTAAGATATTGATTAATTGATTTGATGTCTGCTTAACGTCCAGCGAGCAGTATTTCAGCTGTATTCAGGACGCGAACAAGTTAACAAACAATAAATCAACAGAAAATGGGGGTGGGATGGGTCACAGGTAATACAATTTTAATTGCCACTGGAAAAGTATAGTTTTGGGCAGTGGCGGAAAATTTAGCCTTTTGTAGCGGGTACAATGAGCATACTCATTTTCGAAATCTACAAAAGGGGTCTTATTGTGCAAGGAGCGTGGCACTCTCCAAACACGTTACCCACTACGGTCCGCTGTCAGGCTTTCTGTATCATGACCTGACAACCCCCCAACGAGAGGGTCTTCCCTATCTGTCACCCGGGGACGCGCTGGGCTGCTCTGTGGGTCGAGCACTGGGAACCCTCCCAGTATGTTCCCAGTACTTTTAAGATAGGATGTATGTATAAACAACACTTGTAATACAACAATCATAAACCTTTTTTCATTTACTGGTCCATGCTTTTTGATAAATATGTCAGTTTGATTGATTGATTGATTGATTGATTGATTGATTGATTGATGTTTAACGTCCAGCAAGCAATATTTCAGCTATATTCAGGACGTGAGCAATTTTATAAATTGATGTTTAATAATTAGAAAGTTGGCATAGAAACAACCCTGTCGAAATATAGTAAAACTGTAATCTCACACAATAGTATGAAGGTATATACACATAAAAATAACGTGATTAAAATAATAAAATATGAAATAACAGCATAGTTATGATACAAGATTATATTTTATTATACAAATTAATTTCTTTTAAGAACTGTAGAATTTTGTCGCCAGCGACATTTGTAAACAAATTTAAGTAAGAATCCACAGTATAAAAACGTTCCCGAATGTGGGCCACGTCCACACAGTCCATCAAGACATGCCTGATTGTGTATGGACAGTTGCATGGCACACACTCAGGTCGTTGATCGTTATTTAAAATATAACTATGAGTCGTCCTGGTATGACCAAGACGACACCTGGTTATAACAACTTGGTCTCGACGACTTCTAAAACAATTAAAATTATTTTTGTGAAGTAGTGGCTGGATCTCATGAAGTTTGTTATGAACCTCTAGATCCCAACCACTCTGCCACAAACGAGAAATATATTTAAAAATTAATGCTTTAAAATCAGTAAAAGGTATGGCACAATTAATTATATTGTTATTTAAGGCCTCTTTGGCCTCCTCGTCCACGACTGTGTTCCCATGGATTCCCACATGACTTGGGATCCAGAAAAACACAACCTCTTTACCCAAAGCTACAAGGGCTTTGTAAATTTGAATAATTTTTAAAATATTAGGGTTCATAACTTTGAAGTTTTCAATAGCAAGAAGACATGACAGAGAATCGGAGCAGATAATAAATTTGTGTTCGTCTGACGAAGCAACTATTTTCATTGCAAGAAGAATAGCTTGCGCCTCAGCAGTAAATACAGATGAGGCAGACGGGAGACGACGAGTTTCAACACGCTCTCCGTAGACAGCGGCCGAAGCAACTTTATCTTCGTCTTTTGACCCGTCTGTATAAATAGTACTATAATCAGGATAACACGATTTAATTTCTGCAAAATGTTGTTGTATTATTAAATGGTTTGTGTCGGACTTTTTATGTTTTCTTAGATCATAAATAAAGACTGGTTTGGGGTTTAACCAAGGAGGATTATGTGGAATTTCAATAGCAGCAATTTCATCTAAATTTATACCAGAGTTGTTCAAATGAGGTTTTATTCTGATTCCAAAAGGTTGAATTTTATTTGGATGTTTTTCAAAAATATTTTCGTAAAGAGGTTTGAAAACACAGTCATGGGCCGGGTTGCCAGGATACGCCTTCAATTTGGTTGCATATTGCAAAGCGAGCTTAACTCTTCTTTGATACAAAGACGGCTCGCTTGCTTCTACATATAAACTATTTACAGGTGTGGTTCTAAAAGCTCCAAGACATAGTCGCAATCCCTGATGGTGTATAGTATCAAGGATTTTGACATACGACTTGCGAGCAGAACCATAAATAAAGCAACCGTAATCCAATTTCGATCGAACAAGCGATCTGTAAAGATTCAGTAAAACATCGCACTCAGCACCCCAGTCGGTACTGGATACGACTTTTAAAATATCTAATGCTTTAAGGCATTTATTTTTTAACATTTTGATATGGGGTAGAAAGGATAGCCTAGAATCAAATATGAGACCAAGAAAAGTAGTTTCTTTTACAATTTTGATAGGATTATTATATAATTTTAATTCGGGGTCAGGATGCATCTTTCGTTTATTACAAAAATGCATCCCAACGGTTTTTGCAGTGGAGAATTTAAAACCATTCTCCATTGCCCATTTCTCTATTCTATTTAAACATAACTGCAGTTGACGTTCAATATTATTCATGTTTTTTCCTCGGTAACATATGAGGAAGTCGTCAACATAAAGAGAACCATCAATATTATCTTTCAAAACCTGAGCAAGGCTATTAATTTTGATACTAAATAAAGTGACAGAAAGGATGCTTCCCTGAGGAACACCCATTTCCTGTTCAAAAGGGTCAGATAAAGTAGAATTGACCCTAACTTTAAATTCTGTCAGATAAAAAGTTTGAAATAAAGGTAGGAGGTCTACCTTTCAACCCCATATCAAAAAGATCTTTTAAAATACCATATTTCCATGTTGTGTCATACGCTTTTTCTAAATCGAAAAAGATAGACACAACATGCTCATTTTTTGCAAAGGCGTTTCGAATATACGTTTCGAAACGTACAAGATGATCTAGGGTACTTCGCCCTTGTCTAAAACCACACTGAATATTAGAAAGTAGATTGTTGGATTCTAAAAACCAGACAAGGCGATCATTGATCATCCTTTCCAGGGTTTTACAAAGACAGCTTGTGAGTGCTATAGGCCGATAGTTGGACGCTTCCGAGTGATCTTTTCCTGGCTTTGGAATAGGCACAACAGTGGCCATTTTCCATATAGATGGTAAGTCACCTGTTTCCCAAATGTTGTTAAGAAGATTCAGAAGGCATTGGAGAGAAGATTGTGGCAGATGTTTGAGAAGTTGGTAATGGATGTCATCTGGACCACATGCTGTGTCGTGAGATTTGTTCAAAGAAGTTTTTAACTCTTCCAAAGAAAAAGGTGCATTGTAATCTTCCAAATTTTTTGACTGGAAATTAAGTTTTAATCTTTCTTTTTGAGTTTTGATACGCTGAAAATCCGGATGATAATTTCCAGCGGACGAGTGTTTTGCAATAATAATAATGCTTTTTAATAAATATGTAAATTTGAATAAAATTGTTATTTTAATTGATTGATTGATTGATGTTTAACGTCCAGCAAGCAATATTTCAGCTATATTCAGGACGTGAGCAATTTTATAAATTGATGATGTTTAATAATTAGAAAGTTGGCATAGAAACAACCCTGTCGAAATATAGTAAAACTGTAATCTCACACAATAGTATGAGGGTATATACACATAAAAATAACGTGATTAAAATAATAAAATATGAAATAACAGCATAGTTATGATACAAGATTATATTTTATTATACAAATTAATTTCTTTTAAGAACTGTAGAATTTTGTCGCCAGCGACAGTTGTAAACAAATTAAAGTAAGAATCCACAGTATAAAAACGTTCCCGAATGTGGGCCACGTCCACACAGTCCATCAAGACATGCCTGATTGTGTATGGACAGTTGCATGGCACACACTCGGGTCGTTGATCGTTATTTAAAATATAACTATGAGTCGTCCTGGTATGACCAAAACGACACCTGGTTATAACAACTTGGTATCGACGACTTCTAAAACAATTAAAATTATTTTTGTGAAGTAGTGGCTGGATCTCATGAAGTTTGTTATGAACCTCTAGATCCCAACCACTCTGCCACAAACGAGAAATATATTTAAAAATTAATGCTTTACAATCAGTAAAAGGTATGGCACAATTAATTATATTGTTATTCAAGGCCTTTTTGGCCTCCTCGTCCACGACTGTGTTCCCATGGATTCCCACATGACTTGGGATCCAGAAAAACACAACCTCTTTACCCAAAGCTACAAGGGCTTTGTAAATTTGAATAATTTTTAAAATATTAGGGTTCATAACTTTGAAGTTTTCAATAGCAAGAAGACATGACAGAGAATCGGAGCAGATAATAAATTTGTGCTCGTCTGACGAAGCAACTATTTTCATTGCAAGAAGAATAGCTTGCGCCTCAGCAGTAAATACAGATGAGGCAGACGGGAGACGACGAGTTTCAACACGCTCTCCGAAGACAGCGGCTGAAGCAACTTTATCTTCGTCTTTTGACCCGTCTGTATAAATAGTACTATAATCAGGATAACACGATTTAATTTCTGCAAAATGTTGTTGTATTATTAAATGGTTTGTGTCGGACTTTTTATGTTTTCTTAGATCATAAATAAAGACTGGTTTGGGGTTTAACCAAGGAGGATTATGTGTAATTTCAATAGCAGCAATTTCATCTAAATTTATACCAGAGTTGTTCAAATGAGGTTTTATTCTGATTCCAAAAGGTTGAATTTTATTTGGATGTTTTTCAAAAATATTTTCGTAAAGAGGTTTGAAAACACAGTCATGGGCCGGGTTGCCAGGATACGCCTTCAATTTGGTTGCATATTGCAAAGCGAGCTTAACTCTTCTTTGATACAAAGACGGCTCGCTTGCTTCTACATATAAACTATTTACAGGTGTGGTTCTAAAAGCTCCAAGACATAGTCGCAATCCCTGATGGTGTATAGTATCAAGGATTTTGACATACGACTTGCGAGCAGAACCATAAATAAAGCAACCGTAATCCAATTTCGATCGAACAAGCGATCTGTAAAGATTCAGTAAAACATCGCACTCAGCACCCCAGTCGGTACTGGATACGACTTTTAAAATATCTAATGCTTTAAGGCATTTATTTTTTAACATTTTGATATGGGGTAGAAAGGATAGCCTAGAATCAAATATGAGAACAAGAAAAGTAGTTTCTTTTACAATTTTGATAGGATTATTATATAATTTTAATTCGGGGTCAGGATGCATCTTTCGTTTATTACAAAAATGCATCCCAACGGTTTTTGCAGTGGAGAATTTAAAACCATTCTCCATTGCCCATTTCTCTATTCTATTTAAACATAACTGCAGTTGACGTTCAATATTATTCATGTTTTTTCCTCGGTAACATATGAGGAAGTCGTCAACATAAAGAGAACCATCAATATTATCTTTCAAAACCTGAGCAAGGCTATTAATTTTGATACTAAATAAAGTGACAGAAAGGATGCTTCCCTGAGGAACACCCATTTCCTGTTCAAAAGGGTCAGATAAAGTAGAATTGACCCTTACTTTAAATTCTCTGTCAGATAAAAAGTTTGAAATAAAGGTAGGAAGTCTACCTTTCAACCCCATATCAAAAAGATCTTTTAAAATACCATATTTCCATGTTGTGTCATACGCTTTTTCTAAATCGAAAAAGATAGACACAACATGCTCATTTTTTGCAAAGGCGTTTCGAATATACGTTTCGAAACGTACAAGATGATCTAGGGTACTTCGCCCTTGTCTAAAACCACACTGAATATTTGAAAGTAGATTGTTGGATTCTAAAAACCAGACAAGGCGATCATTGATCATCCTTTCCAGGGTTTTACAAAGACAGCTTGTGAGTGCTATAGGCCGATAGTTGGACGCTTCCGAGTGATCTTTTCCTGGCTTTGGAATAGGCACAACAGTGGCCATTTTCCATATAGATGGTAAGTCACCCGTTTCCCAAATGTTGTTAAGAAGATTCAGAAGGCATTGGAGAGAAGATTGTGGCAGATGTTTGAGAAGTTGGTAATGGATGTCATCTGGACCACATGCTGTGTCGTGAGATTTGTTCAAAGAAGTTTTTAACTCTTCCAAAGAAAAAGGTGCATTGTAATCTTCCAAATTTTTTGACTGGAAATTAAGTTTTAATCTTTCTTTTTGAGTTTTGATACGCTGAAAATCCGGATGATAATTTCTAGCGGACGAGTGTTTTGCAATAATAATAATGCTTTTTAATAAATATGTAAATTTGAATAAAATTGTTATTTTAATTGATTGATTGATGTTTAACGTCCAGCAAGCAATATTTCAGCTATATTCAGGACGTGAGCAATTTTATAAATTGATGATGTTTAATAATTAGAAAGTTGGCATAGAAACAACCCTGTCGAAATATAGTAAAACTGTAATCTCACACAATAGTATGAGGGTATATACACATAAAAATAACGTGATTAAAATAATAAAATATGAAATAACAGCATAGTTATGATACAAGATTATATTTTATTATACAAATTAATTTCTTTTAAGAACTGTAGAATTTTGTCGCCAGCGACAGTTGTAAACAAATTAAAGTAAGAATCCACAGTATAAAAACGTTCCCGAATGTGGGCCACGTCCACACAGTCCATCAAGACATGCCTGATTGTGTATGGACAGTTGCATGGCACACACTCGGGTCGTTGATCGTTATTTAAAATATAACTATGAGTCGTCCTGGTATGACCAAAACGACACCTGGTTATAACAACTTGGTATCGACGACTTCTAAAACAATTAAAATTATTTTTGTGAAGTAGTGGCTGGATCTCATGAAGTTTGTTATGAACCTCTAGATCCCAACCACTCTGCCACAAACGAGAAATATATTTAAAAATTAATGCTTTACAATCAGTAAAAGGTATGGCACAATTAATTATATTGTTATTCAAGGCCTTTTTGGCCTCCTCGTCCACGACTGTGTTCCCATGGATTCCCACATGACTTGGGATCCAGAAAAACACAACCTCTTTACCCAAAGCTACAAGGGCTTTGTAAATTTGAATAATTTTTAAAATATTAGGGTTCATAACTTTGAAGTTTTCAATAGCAAGAAGGCATGACAGAGAATCGGAGCAGATAATAAATTTGTGCTCGTCTGACGAAGCAACTATTTTCATTGCAAGAAGAATAGCTTGCGCCTCAGCAGTAAATACAGATGAGGCAGACGGGAGACGACGAGTTTCAACACGCTCTCCGAAGACAGCGGCTGAAGCAACTTTATCTTCGTCTTTTGACCCGTCTGTATAAATAGTACTATTATCAGGATAACACGATTTAATTTCTGCAAAATGTTGTTGTATTATTAAATGGTTTGTGTCGGACTTTTTATGTTTTCTTAGATCATAAATAAATACTGGTTTGGGGTTTAACCAAGGAGGATTATGTGGAATTTCAATAGCAGCAATTTCATCTAAATTTATACCAGAGTTGTTCAAATGAGGTTTTATTCTGATACCAAAAGGTTGAATTTTATTTGGATGTTTTTCAAAAATATTTTCGTAAAGAGGTTTGAAAACACAGTCGTGGGCCGGGTTGCCAGGATACGCCTTCAATTTGGTTGCATATTGCAAAGCGAGCTTAACTCTTCTTTGATACAAAGAAGGCTCGTTTGCTTCTACATATAAACTATTTACAGGTGTGGTTCTAAAAGCTCCAAGACATAGTCGCAATCCTTGATGGTGTATAGTATCAAGGATTTTGACATACGACTTGCGAGCAGAACCATAAATAAAGCAACCGTAATCCAATTTCGATCGAACCAGCGATCTGTAAAGATTCAGTAAAACATCGCACTCAGCACCCCAGTCGCTACTGGATACGACGTTTAAAATATCTAATGCTTTAAGGCATTTATTTTTTAACATTTTGATATGGGGTAGAAAGGTTAGCCTAGAATCAAATATGAGACCAAGAAAAGTAGTTTCTTTTACAATTTTGATAGGATTATTATATAATTTTAATTCGGGGTCAGGATGCATCTTTCGTTTATTACAAAAATGCATCCCAACGGTTTTTGCAGTGGAGAATTTAAAACCATTCTCCATTGCCCATTTCTCTATTCTATTTAAACATAACTGCAGTTGACGTTCAATATTATTCATGTTTTTTCCTCGGTAACATATGAGGAAGTCGTCAACATAAAGAGAACCATCAATATTATCTTTCAAAACCTGAGCAAGGCTATTAATTTTGATACTAAATAAAGTGACAGAAAGGATGCTTCCCTGAGGAACACCCATTTCCTGTTCAAAAGGGTCAGATAAAGTAGAATTGACCCTAACTTTAAATTCTCTGTCAGATAAAAAGTTTGAAATAAAGGTAGGAAGTCTACCTTTCAACCCCATATCAAAAAGATCTTTTAAAATACCATATTTCCATGTTGTGTCATACGCTTTTTCTAAATCGAAAAAGATAGACACAACATGCTCATTTTTTGCAAAGGCGTTTCGAATATACGTTTCGAAACGTACAAGATGATCTAGGGTACTTCGCCCTTGTCTAAAACCACACTGAATATTAGAAAGTAGATTGTTGGATTCTAAAAACCAGACAAGGCGATCATTGATCATCCTTTCCAGGGTTTTACAAAGACAGCTTGTGAGTGCTATAGGCCGATAGTTGGACGCTTCCGAGTGATCTTTTCCTGGCTTTGGAATAGGCACAACAGTGGCCATTTTCCATATAGATGGTAAGTCACCCGTTTCCCAAATGTTGTTAAGAAGATTCAGAAGGCATTGGAGAGAAGATTGTGGCAGATGTTTGAGAAGTTGGTAATGGATGTCATCTGGACCACATGCTGTGTCGTGAGATTTGTTCAAAGAAGTTTTTATCTCTTCCAAAGAAAAAGGTGTATTGTAATCTTCCAAATTTTTTGACTGGAAATTAAGTTTTGATTTTTCTTTTCGAGTTTTGATACGCTGAAAATCCGGATTATAATTTCCAGCGGACGAGTGTTTTGCAAATGTTTCGGCCAATTTGTTAGATATATCTGACTCTGATGATAAACAAGTCTTGTCCATCCTTTAAATGATGGACATTTGCTTTACTGTTTTTACCTTTAATTTTACGAATCATGTTCCAAATTTTATTCATAGGGGTATGGTTATTTAGTTTAGAAACAAAGTTACGCAAGAGGTGCGTCGTCTTTGTTTCGTTACCCTGCGAGCTTTCGCTCGAAAAATTCGGAAATTGTTAAGATTATTTTGAGTTGGATGTTTATTAAAGCGTCGTTCGGCCTTTTTCCGGTCTTTAATAGCGTCCTCACAGCTGTCATCGAACCATGGTTTACTAGGATGTTTTGGATTTGTCGAGGTCTTAGGAATTGTTTCATCAGCAATTGAAATAAGTGTTTCATTGAATTTTAAAATTGGATTAGAAACATCTTCAAAAACGTCCGAGTTAAGTCGCTCTATACAGAGTTGTTCAAATACAGGCCAATTGGCCTTGCCAAATTTATACCGAGCGATTCTTTCGGTGTTTGAAGAGTGTAAAGATTCCAAGATAATAGGAAAGTGATCACTGCCACAGAGATCGTCATGGACTTTCCATGAGAAATCGGGCAACAGAGAAGGATCTGCTATTGTAAGATCAATAGCCGAATATGATCCATTCCCAGGATGTAAATAAGTATTGGTTCCATCATTAAAAATACACAGATCCTCCTGATTCATTAAGCCTTCAATAATTTTACCTTTATCGTTTATTGTGTTACTGCCCCATAAAGGGTTGTGTCCGTTGAAGTCCCCAAGTAATATATATGGGACCGGAAGCTGATCAGTAAGATGTGTCAACTGATTTAAATTTAATGAAGAATTCGGAGGGATATACACAGAGCATAAAGTAATTGTTTTGTCTAAAGATATTCTAACAGCAACCGCCTGAAGATCAGTGTTGAGATCTACAGGGCTATGTAGAACTTGATCTTTTACAAGAATGGTAGAGCCGCCAGCAGCTCTATCATTCTCGTCTACATATGTGCTGTATATAGAGTAGTTTTTTAAAGATATGTTATCACTTCGTTTTAGGTGGGATTCTTGGAGGCAAAATGCAACAGGAAGAAAGGCTTGAACTAATAATGTAATTTCAAGAAAATTAATCTTAAGACCTCGACAATTCCATTGTATTATGGTATCCATTATGGTCTGCGAATAGGGGAATAGTTGACAGTTTTTTTGGGGCTATTCCGCCGGTTTCTGCTGGGGGATCTACTTTTAGATCCAGTATCTGGGGGTAGTGTATCCATGGGATCGCCCCAGATAGTAGTGTCTAGATTATCTAGACTTCCAAACCTGTTGTGGATCTTAATGGGATCCCGAAGCAGCTTTGAAGTTCTATCTCCTTTTTTATTAGCGGTTGCATTTGAATTAGAGTTAAGATTTGAATTTTTGGGGGTGCTTGAAGAAGAAGTTGATGGTTTATTTTGATTTGATGTCGAAGAAGTAGAAGTTTGAGATGAGGAAGATTTCCGGGATGAAATGATTTTGTCAGTTGTTTCAACTGGAAGTCGTTCTGGGTCTTTTTTACCAATAGGCCAGGTGATCATTGTTTGCGTTTCCGATGTTACATAAACGCGTTTGGTCACGCTGGCGTATGATGTGGCAGAAGATGATGGATTGCTCGCCGAACTGTACAGACGACGAGCCTCAGGGTAGGTGATGTTTTTTTCGGTTTTTAATTTTTGAATTTCCTTTTTTTTCTAAAGTGCTGACAGTCTTTTGAGGAGGACATGTGGGCTTCACCACAGTTAGCACATTTTGGAGTTTTAGTGCAGGTAAAGCCCTCATGTCCTGGCTCTGCACACTTAAAACATACGAGTGTTCCTTTACACTGTCCTTTTCCGTGTCCGAATTTCTGACATTTAAAGCAGCGCACAGGGTTGGGAATATATGCGCTGACTTAATATTTTGGAGACCTATTTTGATTGATTGGGGGACAGTTGGAGAGTTAAAATTTAGAAGGAAGGTGTTCAGTTTAACCTGAACACCTTGCCTGTTGGCAATAAATCTTTTAACTTTTGTAATACCCTGAGGTTGTAATTCTGTACAGATCTCGTCGTCAGTAAGCTCGGCGAGATCGTCGTCGCGATAATGAATGATTCCTTGACTTGAGTTTAATGTTCAATGGGGGGAAGCCGAAATTTCTAAATCTATAATTTTTGAAAGTTTTAACAAGTTCAAGGATTGGTGTTTTTTGTTGCATTCAATGAGAAGACCACCAGATTTCATCTTAGTGACATTCTTAACATCTCCTGCACAACCTTTTATAACTTTTTCAATAACGAATGGAGAGACTTTAGTAATTGGTTTACTGGGATCTTTGCTGGATAATACAATAAATCTTGACCAGAAATCTTCATCAACAATCTCTTCAAGCGGTAAGTCATTTTTTCTTTTTTTTGGACATGTTACATTTAATGTTTTAGAAGCCATGATGAAAAGAATGCGGTTCACCACCCTTGTCACCCACCCGCCACGGAGTGCCAACAGGGGCGATGCTTGGTCTCTGCGGATAACCAGCAGAAAGCATCAGGTGTTCCAAGGGTGGTATACTCAAACAGACGAATTTCTTTGCGAACGCAAGCCTCCTGCCAGAGCTAACTGGCGAAACAACCGTTCGAAACTAGGTCTACTTGATTGACCCATGAGCCACCGCCTTCTTAACAGCCTGTTACTGAACAACTTTCGTAGTAAGATACACAAGATAAAATCAAGTGACAAGAAGAATGACGACAAGCTTGTTAAGGGCTCGGCGTGACCAGCCGATTGACCGAACCGGGTCCATCCGGCCTCCCGTCTAGTTGAAGTTAGGGCCAAAGTGGTGTATTGAAAATCGAAACCCGCTGACCCGCACTAATGGATGCAGCAGTGAGTGATCTCTCAACCACCAGGATCCCTTCCTCCACCATCACGGGTTGCAACACACGGCAAACATGTCGCCTCTATAAAGCTGAGGAAGCTTTGCCCTTCAGCCACCGCCTTCTTTGTGAATCCTTAAAGGAAGCTGTCTATCAACTGGTTAATACATTTCATGGAATAGTTTGAAAAGAAATAAATGTTATAGAAAAGCTAAAATGAGAAGGATTCACAAAGGGCAAGACGTGACATGCCGATTCATCGAAGTCAGGGCTAACTCGATTTCCCGTCTAGAAAAAGTAAGGGTTCAGTAGGTTATCGGGATCGTTTACCCGGCCTACTGAAATCCCGTCCTGTAATCGACACGGGTCGCAACACACGGCAAGTGTTGCCTCTGTTAGTAGACTCTTACTGCAGGCTGAGGAAGCCGTGGGCCTATTCTCCTGTGCCCCGGGGCCCACACGGGATTTGTTATTTTAAAGTTATTATTATTTTTTAATGAATGTACTAAGGTTAAATTTGATGGAAAGCCGGGGAAAAGTAAGGATTATAATACTGAAGAGGAAGTCCTTTTAGCATTAAGAATCAGTGAAAGAAAGATAAAGTCAAATGCCTTTAACCAAATTAATAAACAAATAAAAATACTTACAGATTTGAAAACAACTGAAATACAAATTGTATTTTGAGTAAGTGACATTGTCCAGCAGAGACAACTTACTAAATTTTTTGGAAAGGGTTGATTGATTGGAAGTCTGCTTTACGTCCAGCAAGCAGTATTTCAGCTATATTCTGGACGGGAACAAGTTGACAAACAATAAATCAACGGAAAATGGGGGTGGGATGGATAACAGGGAATAGAATTTTGACTAACACTGGAAAAGTATAGTTTTGGGTAGTGGCGGAAAATTTAGCCTTTTGTAGCGGGTACAATGAGCCTACTTTTCTTCGAAATCTACAAAAGGGGTCTTGTTGTGCAAGGAGCGTGGCACTCTCCAAACACGTTACCCACTACGGTCCGCTGTCAGGCTTTCCGTATCATGACCTGACAAGCCCCAAACGAGAGGGTTTTCCTATCTGCCACCCTGGGACGCGCTGGGCTGCTCTGTGGGTCGAGCACTGGGAACCCGCCCAGTATGTTCCCAGTACTTTTAAGATAGGATGTATGTATAAGCAACACTTGTAATACTACAATCATAAACAAACCTTTTTTCATTTACTGGTCCATGCTTTTTAATAAATATGTCAATTTGAATAAAATTTTTATTTTAAGGTTATTATTTTTTAATGAATGTACTCAGGTTAAATTTGATGGAAAGCCGGGAAAAAGTAAGGATTATAATACTGAAGAGGAAGCCCTTTTCGCATTAAGAAACACTGAAAGAAAAATAAAGTCAAATCACTCAAATGCCCTTAGCCAAATTAAAAAACAAATACAAAGACTTACATATTTGAAAACAATTGAAATAACAATTGTGTTTAGTGTAAGTGACATCGTCCAGCAGAGACAATTTATTAAATTTTGTGGATAGGGTGGATTGATTGGAAGTCTGCTTTACGTCCAGCAAGCAGTATTTCAGCTATATTTTGGACGGGAACAAGTTGACAAACAATAAGTCAACGGAAAATGGGGGTGGGATGTATCACAGGGAATAGATTGATTGATTGATTGATTGTTGTTTTACGTCCAGCAAGCAATATTTCAGCTATATTCAGGACGTGAAATCAAGAATATCCCTCCTTAAATGATAAAACTTGATCTCATACAATACAATGAGCATATATACAGATAAAATGAAAATTAAAACAATAAAATATATCGATATCAAAATTTAAAGACAAATTAAATTTTGCTGTATAAATTAATTTCTTTTAAAAACTGTAAAATTTTGTCGCCAGCAACAATTGTAAATAAATTATAATATGAATTAACCGAATAAAAACGTTCCCGAATGGGTGCCACGTCAATACAGTCCATCAAGACATGCTTGATGGTATATGGACAGTGGCATGGCACACACTCTGGTGTTGGCTCGTTATTTAAAATAAAACTATGTGTCGTCCTGGTATGACCAAGACGACACCTGGTTAAAACAACTTGGTCTCTTCGACGATCTCTATAACAATTAAAATTACCTTTGCGCAATTGTGGCTGGATCTCATGAAGTTTATTATGAACTTGGAGATCCCAGCCACTCTGCCACAAAGTAGAGATATATTTAAAAATGTAAGGTTTAAAATCATTAAAAGGAACTGAACACAAAATAATTTCATCATTTAAGGCCTTCTTGGCTTCCTGGTCAACAACTGTGTTTCCATGGATTCCCACATGACTGGGAATCCAGAAAAACACAACCTCTTTACCAACAGTAACAAGACATTTATAAGTTTCAAGTATTTTTAAAATAAATGGATTTTTTGTTTTCGAATTTTCAATAGAAAGAAGACAAGACAAAGAGTCGGAACAGATGATAAATTTACACTCATCTGACGTAGCGACAATTTTCAGTGCAAGAAGAATTGCTTGAGCTTCTGCACTAAATACAGAGGATGCAGAAGGAAGACGGCGAGTCTCAACACGCTCTCCGAAGACAGCGGCTGATGCAACTTTATCACCGTCCTTCGATCCGTCTGTATAAATTGCACTATGGTCAGGATAGTAAGATTTTATCTCTGCAAAATGTTGTTGTAATAATAGAGGGTTGGTGTCGGACTTTTTAAATCTTCTAAGTTCATAATTAAATGTAGGTTTCGGATTTAACCAAGGGGGATTTTTAGGAATTTCAATAGTGGCAATTTCATCTACATTTACACCAGAATTTTCCAAATGAGGTTTTATTCTCAGTCCAAAAGGTTTAATTTTATTTGAGTTTTTTTCAAAAACGGATCTGTAAAGAGGTTTGAAAACACAGTCGTGAGCAGGATTGCCAGGATAAGCCTTTAATTTGGTTGCATATTGCAAACCGAGCTTAATTCTTCTTTGATACAAAGAAGGCTCGTTTGCTTCAACATATAAACTATCAACAGGTGTGGTTCTGAAAGCTCCAAGGCATAGTCGCAATCCTTGATGGTGTATAGTATCAAGGATTTTGACATATGACTTGCGAGCTGAACCATAAATAAAGCAACCGTAATCCAATTTCGATCGAACCAGCGATCTATATAGATTGAGTAAAACATCACATTCAGCACCCCAGTCGGTGCTGGATACGACTTTTAAATTATCTAATGCCTTTAGGCATTTATTTTTTAACATTTTGATATGGGGAAGAAAGGTTAGCCTTGAATCAAATATGAGACCAAGAAAAGTAGTTTCTTTTACAATTTTGATAGGATTATTATATAATTTTAATTCAGGATCAGGATGCATCTTACGTTTATTACAAAAATGCATCCCAACAGTTTTTGCAGTGGAGAATTTAAAACCATTCTCCATTGCCCATTTCTCTATTCTCTTTAAACACAACTGCAGCTGACGTTCGATATTATTCATACTTTTCCCTCGGTAACATATGAGGAAGTCGTCAACATATAGAGAACCATCAATATTATCTTTTAAAACTTGAGCAAGGCTATTAATTTTAATACTAAATAAAGTGACAGAGAGGATGCTGCCCTGGGGAACACCCATTTCCTGTACAAAAGGGTCAGATAACGTAGAATTGACCCTAACTTTAAATTCTCTGTCAGATAAAAAGTTTGAGATAAAGGTAGGAAGTCTACCTTTCAACCCCATATCAAAAAGATCTTTTAAAATACCATATTTCCACGTTGTGTCATATGCTTTTTCTAAATCGAAAAAGATAGACACAACATGTTCGTTTTTGGCAAATGCGTTTCGAATATATGTTTCGAAACGCACCAGATGATCAATAGTACTACGACCTTGTCTGAATCCACACTGAATATTCGAGATTAGGTTGTTCGATTCTAAAAACCAGACAAGGCGATCGTTGATCATCCTTTCCATGGTTTTACAAAGACAGCTTGTGAGGGCTATAGGCCGATAGTTGGACGCTTCCGAGTGATCTTTTCCTGGTTTTGGAATAGGCACAACAGTGGCCATTTTCCAAATAGATGGTAAGTCACCCGTTTCCCAAATGTTGTTAAGAAGACTTAGAAGACATTGGAGAGAAGATTGTGGCAGATGTTTGAGAAGTTGATAATGGATGTCATCTGGACCACATGCTGTATCGTGAGATTTGTTCAATGAAGTTTTTAGCTCTTCCAAAGAAAAAGGTTTATTATAATCTTCTAAATTTTTTGACTGGAAATTAAGCTTTGATTTTTCTTTTTGAATTTTGATCCGCTGAAAAGTGGGATGATAATTTTCAGCAGAGGAGTGTGTTGCAAATGTTTCGGCCAATTTATTTGATATGTCTGACTCTGATGTTAACAAGTCTTGTCCATCCTTTATATGATGGACATTTGCTTTACTGTTTTTACCTTTAATTTTGCGAATCATGTTCCAAATTTTATTCATGGGGGTACGGCCATTCAGTTTAGAAACAAAGTTACGCCAAGAAGTGCGTCGTCTTTGCTTCGTTACCCTGCGAGCGAAAAATTCGGAAATGGTTCAGATTATTTTGAGTTGGGTGTTTATTAAAGCGTCGTTCGGCCTTTTTCCGGTCTTTAATAGCGTCCCCACAGCTGTCATCGAACCATGGTTTACTAGGATGTTTTGGATTTGTCGAGGTCTTAGGAATTGTTTCATCAGCAATTGAAATAAGTGTTTCATTGAATTTTAAAATTGGATCAGAAATAGTTTCAAAAGTATCCGAGTTAAGTCGCTCTATACAGAGTTGTTCAAATAGAGGCCAATTGGCCTTGCCAAATTTATACCGAGCGACTCGTTCTGTGTTTGAAGAGTGTAAAGATTCCAAGATAATGGGAAAATGATCACTGCCACAGAGATCGTCATGGACTTTCCATGAGAAATCGGGCAACAGAGAAGGATCTGCTATTGTAAGATCAATAGCCGAATATGATCCATTCCCAGGATGTAAATAAGAATTTGATCCATCATTAAAAATACACAGATCTTCCTGATTCATTAAGCCTTCAATAATTTTACCTTTATCGTTTATTGTGTTACTGCCCCATAAAGGGTTGTGTGCGTTGAAGTCCCCAAATAATATATATGGGGCTGGTAACTGATCAGTAAGATGTTTCAACTGATTTAAATTTAATGAAGAATTCGGTGGTATATACACAGAGCATAAAGTAATTGTTTTGTCTAATGATATTCTAACAGCAACCGCCTGCAGATCAGTGTCGAGATCTACAGGGCTATGTAGAACTTGATCTTTTACAAGAATGGTAGAGCCGCCAGCAGCTCTATCACTCTCGTCTACATATGTGCTGTATATAGAATAGTTTTTTAAAGATATCTTATCACTTCGTTTTAGGTGGGATTCTTGGAGGCAAAATGCAACAGGTAGAAAGGCTTGAACTAATAATGTAATTTCAAGAAAATTAATCTTAAGACCTCGACAATTCCATTGTATTATTGTACCCATTATGGTCTGCGAATAGGGGAATAGTTAACAGTTTTTTTGGGGCTATTCCGCCGGTTTCTGCTGGGGGATCTACTTTTAGATCCAGTATCTGGGGGTAGTGTATCCATGGGATCGCCCCAGATAGTAGTGTCTAGATGATCTAGACTTCCAAACCTGTTGTGGACCTTAATGGGATCCCGCAGCAGTTTTGGAGTACGATCTCCTTTTTGATTTGAGTTTTTATTTGAGTTAGAAGAATTTAAATTGGAGTTGGTATTTTTTGAATTTTTTTTTGGGCTTCTTGAAGAATTGGTTGAGGATTGAGAGGGTGCTGAAGACGTAGCTGTTTGAGAGGGTGCTGAAGACGTAGCAGTTTGAGAAGATGAAGATTTTCGTGAAGATTGAATGATTTTGTCTGTTGTTTTGACTGGTAATTTCGAAGGTTCCTGTTTGTCAATGGGCCAGGTGATGATGGTCTGCGTTTCAACTGAAGTGAGAACGCGTTTGGCAACACTGGCATATGACGTTGATGCAGGAGACGAGGGATTATTCGCTGTATTATACAGACGACGAGCCTCAGGGTAAGAGATGTTTTTTTCAGTTTTTATTTTTTGAATTTCTTTTTCCTTTTTAAAATGCTGACAGTCCTTAGATGAGGACATGTGGGCTTCACCACAATTAGCACACTTTGGAGTTTTAGTGCAGGTGAAGCCCTCATGTCCTTCTTCTGCACACTTAAAACAAACCAGGTGACCTCTGCACTGTCCCTTTCCGTGGCCGAACTTTTGACACTTAAAGCAGCGCACAGGGTTAGAGATGTATGCGCTGACTTTAGCTTTGTAGAGACCAATCTTGATGGATTCAGGGACAGTGGGTGTGTTGAAATTCAACAGAAAGGTGTTCAGTTTTACCTGAACACCCTGTCTGTTAGCAATAAATCTTTTTACTTTTGTAACACCATGAGGCTCTAGTTCTGAACAGATTTCGTCGTCTGACAATTCCGAGAGGTCTTCGCCTCGGTAACGAATAATCCCTTGACTTGAGTTTAACGTTCTGTGGGGTGAGCTAGTTATATCTAAATCTACAATTTTGGAAAGTTTCAGTAAATTGAGCGATTGTTGTTTTCTACTGCATTCTATTAGCAGGGAACCGGACTTCATTTTGGTGACGTTTTTAACGTCTCCTGCACAAGCTTTGATAGATTTTTCAATGATAAATGGAGATATTTTTGCCAAAGGTTTAGTTGCGTCTTTACTAGATAATACAATAAATTTAGGCCAACTTTCGTCAACAACCAAATCTTCAAGAGGAAAATCATTTTTTCTTTTTTTTGGACCTTTTTGTGTTAAAGGGGGTGTTTCGGAAGCCATGATAAGAAAATTACGGTTCACCACCCTTGTCACCCACCCGCCACGGAGTGCCAACATGGGCGATGCCTAGAGTCTGCTGATCTCCAGCAGAAAGCATCAGGTGTTCCAAGGGTGGTATACTCAAACAGACGAATTTCTCTATGAACGCATGCCTCGTGCCCGGGGTTACCTGGCGATACAACCGTTCGAAACTCTGTCTACTTGATTGACCCATGAGCCACCGCCTTCTTAACAGCCTGTTACTGAACAACTTTCGTAGTAAGATACACAAGATAAAATCAAGTGACAAGAAGAATGACGACAAGCTTGTTAAGGGCTCGGCATGACCAGCCGATTGACCGAACCGGGTCCATCCGGCCTCCCGTCTAGTTGAAGTTAGGGCCAAAGTGGTGTATTGAAAATCGAAACCCGCTGACCCGCACTAATGGATGCAGCAGTGAGTGATCTCTCAACCACCAGGATCCCTTCCTCCACCATCACGGGTTGCAACACACGGCAAACATGTCGCCTCTATAAAGCTGAGGAAGCTTTGCCCTTCAGCCACCGCCTTCTTTGTGAATCCTTAAAGGAAGCTGTCTATCAACTGGTTAATACATTTCATGGAATAGTTTGAAAAGAAATAAATGTTATAGAAAAGCTAAAATGAGAAGAATTCACAAAGGGCAAGACGTGACATGCCGATTCATCTAAGTCAGGGCTAACTCGATTTCCCGTCTAGAAAAAGTAAGGGTTCAGTAGGTTATCGGGACCGTTTACCCGGCCTACTGAAATCCCGTCCTGTAATCGACACGGGTCGCAACACACGGCAAGTGTTGCCTCTGTTAGCAGACTCTTACTGCAGGCTGAGGAAGCCGTGGGCCTATTCTCCTGTGCCCCGGGTCCCACACGGGGTCACAGGGAATAGAATTTTGACTGCCACTGGAAAAGTATAGTTTTGGGTCGTGGCGGAAAATTTAGCCTTTTGTAGCGGTTACAATGACCCTACTCATTTTCGAAATCTAAAAAAGGGGTCTTAATGTGCAAGGAGCGTGGCACTCTCCAAACACGTTACCCACTACGGTCCGCTGTCAGGCTTTCCGTATCATGACCTGACAAGCCCCCAACGAGAGGGTCTTTCCTATCTGCCAACCTGGGACGCGCTGGGCTGCTCTGTGGGTGGAGCACTCGGAACCCTCCCAGTATGTTCCCAGTACTTTTAAGATAGGATGTATGTATAAGCAACATGTGTAATACTACAATCATAAACCTTTTTTCATTTTCTGGTCCATGCTTTTTAATAAATATGTCAATTTGAATAAAATTTTTATTTTAAAGTTATTATTTTTTAATAAAAGTACTCAGGTTAAATTTAATGGAAAGCCGGGAAAAAGTAAGGATTATAATACTGAAGAGGAAGCCCTTTTCGCATTAAGAAACAGTGAAAGAAAAATAAAGTCAAATGCCCTTAACCAAATTAAAAAACAAATACAAAGACTTGCATATTTGAAAACAATTCAAATATCAATAGTGTTTTGTGTAAGTGACATTGTCCAGCAGAGACAACTTATTAAATTTTGTGGATGGGGTTGATTGATTGGATGTCTGCTTTACGTCCAGCAAGCAGTATTTCAGCGATATTCTGGACGGGAACAGGTTGACAAACAATAAATCAACGGAAAATGGGGATGGGATTGATCACGGAATAGAATTTTTGACTGCCAGTGGAAAAGTATAGAGTTTTGGGTAGTGTTGGAAAATGTATCCCTTTGTAGCGGCTACAATGTGCCTACTCTTTTTCAAAATCTACAAATGGGGTCTTTATCGTGCAAGGAGTGTGGCACTCTCCAAACACGTTACCCACTACGGTCCGCGGTCAGGCATTCCGTATTATGACCTGACAACCCCCAACGAGAGGGTCTCCCCTATCCTCCAGCCGGGGACGCACTGGGCTGCTCTGTGTGGTCGAGAACTGGGAACCCTAACAGTATGGTCCCAGTGGAAAAGGTTTATTCCTAATAAATCTTAAAAAATGTAGACCAATTCTATCTGCAGCAGACTTACAAAAATTCCAATCATTTAAAGAGGATTATTTGCCAAAATCTAAAGGAACTAAATATCTAAATATAACATTTGTGTCACCAACAAAGCTGTCATGTGCGCCACGGGTTTCAAAAGATTTGTCCAAAAAAAGGAAAGGTTAATGGATGTAGAGGTGGTGACAGAACATGCAGGAGAGAACTCTTTTTTAATGGGTAACTCATAACGATACACACTATTTTTACTAAATATTCTTGGTATTCTAATTCAAGATATTCTAACATTCTTAAAATGATATATACATGTAGTAAATTATAAATGTTTTAGCATTATCTGTCACATTAAACAGTTTTAATCAAATGGTGCTGATTTTATAGCACAACCAACATTCCAAATTTAACCAAATACAAATGAAAGTACCCATATACTTGTAAGTTTAAAAAAAAATAAACCATTCAGATTCAAACTGACAAAATAAAAGAGAATTTAATTAAACATGGACTGAGAATATAAATTATAACTGTTTACAAAATGAATAGAATTTTGACTGCCACTGGATTGATTGATTGATTAATGGTGTTTAACGCCCGAGCAGCAATATTTCAGCTATATTCAGGCGATGAACATGAAATGGATGATAAAATGAACATGAAATGATGATGAATGAAAATGAGATGGGACACAAGGAAAAATAGGGGTAACGGATTTTAGATTGCCACTGGCAAATGGGAGGATGGATAGGGTCGGGCAATTTAGCCTCCTGTAGCGGGATCGAAATCCCTACTCATAGCGAATACTACAGCAGCGTTCTTTAACGTGCCAGGAACGTGGCATTTTTCCCAACACGGTGCACTAATATGGTTTGCGGTCAGGTTTTCCGTATTATGACCTGACAACCCCAGATTGCCAGGGGTACCCCATTCAACCACCTGGGGCACACATCCCAGTCGGTCTTTAGGCAAACCGACCTGACACGCCGGTCAGGGTACTGGGCGCTATTTAGTCGCCTTTTACGACAAGCTACGTTACCCACTAAGGTCCGCTGTCAGGCTTTCCGTATCATGACCTGACATCCCCCAACGAGAGGGTCTTCCCTATCTGCCACCCTAGGACGCGCTGGGCTGCTCTGTGGGTCGAGCACTGGGAACCCTCCCAGTATGTTCACAGTACTTTTAAGATAGGATGTATGTATAAGCAACACTTGTAATACTACAATCATAAACCTTTTTCATTTACTGGTCCATGCTTTTTAATAAATATGTCAATTTGAATAAAATTTTTCTTTTAAAGTTATTATTTTTTAATGAATGTACTCAGGTTAAATTTGATGGAAAGCCGGGAAAAAGTAAGGATTATAATACTGAAGAGGAAGCCCTTTTCGCATTAAGAAACAGTGAAAGAAAAATAAAGTCAAATGCCCTTAACCAAATTAAAAAACAAATACAAAGACTTACATATTTGAAAACAATTGAAATATCAATTGTGTTTTGTGTAAGTGACATTGTCCAGCAGAGACAACTTATTAAATTTTGTTGATAGGGTTGATTGATTGAATGTCTGCTTTACGTCCAGCGAGCAGTATTTCAGCTATATTCAGGACGGGAACAAGTTAACAAAAAATAAATCAACGGAAAATGGGAATGGGATTGATCACGGAATATAATTTTTGACTGCCAGTGGAAAAGTATAGAGTTTTGGGTAGTGGTGGAAAATGTATCCCTTTGAAGCGGCTACAAAGTGCCTACTCTTTTTCAAAATCTACAAAAGGGGTCTTTATCGTGCAAGGAGCGTGGCACTCTCCAAACACGTTACCCACTACGGTCCGCGGTCAGGCTTTCCGTATTATGACCTGACAAACCCCCAACGAGAGGGTCTCCCCTATCCTCCACCCGGGGACGCACTGGGCTGCTCTGTGGGTCGAGAACTGGGAACCCTAACAGTATGGTCCCAGTGGAAAGGGTATATTCCTAATAAATCTAAAAAATGTAGACCAATTCTATCTGCAGCAGACTTACAAAAAGTCCAATCATTTAAAGAGGATTATTTGCCAAAATCTAAAGGAACTAAATATCTAAATATAACATTTGTGTCACCAACAAAGCTGTCATGTGCGCCACGGGTTTCAAAAGATTTGTCCAAAAAAAGGAAAGGTTAATGGATGTAGAGGTGGTGACAGAACATGCAGGAGAGAACTCTTTTTTAATGGGTAACTCATAACGATACACACTATTTTTACTAAATATTCTTGGTATTCTAATTCAAGATATTCTAACATTCTTAAAATGAAATATACATGTAGTAAATTATAAATGTTTTAACATTATCTGTCACATTAAACATTTTTAATCAAATGGTGCAGATTTTATGGCACACCCAACAGACCAAATTTAACCAATTACAAATGAAAGTACCCATATACTTGTAAGTTTAAAAAAAATAAACCATTCAGATTCAAACTGACAAAATAAAAGAGCATTTAATTAAACATGGGCTGAGAATATAAATTATAACTTTACAAAATGAATAGAATTTTGACTGCCACTGGAAAAGTATAGTTTTGGGTAGTGGCGGAAAATTTAGCCTTTTGTAGCGGGTACAATGAGCCTACTCATTTTCGAAATCTACAAAAGGGGTCTTTATCGTGCAAGGAGCGTGGCACTCTCCAAACACGTTACCCACTACGGTCCGCTGTCAGGCTTTCCGTATCATGACCTGACAACCCCCCAACGAGAGGGTCTTCCATATCTGCCACCCTGGGCTGCTCTGTGGGTCAAGCACTGGGAACCCTCCCAGTACTTTTAAGATAGGATGTATGTATAAGCAACACTTGTAATACTTTTTTCATTTACTGGTCCATGCTTTTTAATAAATATGTCAATTTGAATAAAATTTTTATTTTAAAGTTATTATTTTTTAATGAATGTACTCAGGTTAAATTTAATGGAAAGCCGGGAAAAAGTAAGGATTATAATACTGAAGAGGAAGCCCTTTTCGCATTAAGAAACAGTGAAAGAAAAATAAAGTCAAATGCCCTTAACCAAATTAAAAAACAAATACAAAGACTTACATATTTGAAAACAATTGAAATATCAATTGTGTTTTGTGTAAGTGACATTGTCCAGCAGAGACAACTTATTAAATTTTGTGGATAGGGTTGATTGATTGGATGTCTGCTTTACGTCCAGCGAGCAGTATTTCAGCTATATTCAGGACGGGAACAAGTTAACAAACAATAAATCAACGAAAAATGGGGGTGGGATGGATCACGGATTAGAATTTTTGACTGCCAGTGGAAAAGTATAGAGTTTTGGGAAGTGGTGGAAAATTTATCCCTTTGTAGCGGCTACAATGTGCCTACTCTTTTTCAAAATCTACAAAAGGGGTCTTTATCGTGCAAGGAGCGTGGCACTCTCCAAACACGTTACCCACTACGGTCCACGGTCAGGCTTTCCGTATTATGATCTGACAACCCCCAACGAGAGGGTCTCCCCTATCCTCCACCCGGGAACGCACTGGGCTGCTCTGTGGGTCGAGAACTGGGAACCCTAACAGTATGGTCCCAGTGGAAAGGGTATATTCCTAATAAATCTAAAAAAATGTAGACCAATTCTATCTGCTGCAGACCTACCAAAATTCCAATCATTTAAACAGGATTGTTTGCCAAAATCTAAAGGAACTAAATATCTAAATATAACATTTTTGTCACCAACAAAGCTGTCATGTGCGCCAGGGGTTTCAAAAGATTTGTCCAAAAAAAGGAAAGGTTAATGGATGTAGAGGTGGTGACAGAACATGCAGGAGAGAACTCTTTTTTAATGGGTAACTCATAACGATACACACTATTTTTACTAAATATTCTTGGTATTCTAATTCAAGATATTCTAACATTCTTAAAATGATATATACATGTAGTAAATTATAAATGCTTTAACAATATCTGTCACATTAAAGTTTTAATCAAATGGTGCAGATTTGATGGCACAACCAACAGACCAAATTTAACCAATTACAAATGAAAGTACCCATATACTTGTAAGTTTAAAAAAAATAAACCATTCAGATTCAAACTGACAAAATAAAAGAGCATTTAATTAAACATGAGCTGAGAATATAAATTATAACTTTACAAAATGAATAGAATTTTGACTGCCACTGGAAAAGTATAGTTTTGGGTAGTGGCGGAAAATTTAGCCTTTTGTAGCGGGTACAATGAGCCTACTCTTTTTCAAAATCTACAAATGGGGTCTTTATCGTGCAAGGAGCGTGGCACTCTCCAAACACGTTACCCACTACGGTCCGCGGTCAGGCATTCCGTATTATGACCTGACAACCCCCAACGAGAGGGTCTCCCCTATCCTCCACCCGGGGACGCACTGGGCTGCTCTGTGTGGTCGAGAACTGGGAACCCTAACAGTATGGTCCCAGTGGAAAAGGTATATTCCTAATAAATCTAAAAAAATGTAGACCAATTCTATCTGCTGCAGACCTACCAAAATTCCAATCATTTAAACAGGATTGTTTGCCAAAATCTAAAGGAACTAAATATCTAAATATAACATTTTTGTCACCAACAAAGCTGTCATGTGCGCCAGGGGTTTCAAAAGATTTGCCCAAAAAAAGGAAAGGTTAATGGATATAGAGGTGGTGACAGAACATGCAGGAGAGAACTCTTTTTTAATGGGTAACTCATAACGATACACACTATTTTTACTAAATATTCTTGGTATTCTAATTCAAGATATTCTAACATTCTTAAAATGATATATACATGTAGTAAATTATAAATGTTTTAGCATTATCTGTCACATTAAACAGTTTTAATCAAATGGTGCTGATTTTATGGCACAACCAACATTCCAAATTTAACCAAATACAAATGAAAGTACCCATATACTTGTAAGTTTAAAAAAAATAAACCATTCAGATTCAAACTGACAAAATAAAAGAGAATTTAATTAAACATGGACTGAGAATATAAATTATAACTGTTTACAAAATGAATAGAATTTTGACTGCCACTGGATTGATTGATTGATTAATGGTGTTTAACGCCCGAGCAGCAATATTTCAGCTATATTCAGGCGATGAACATGAAATGGATGATAAAATGAACATGAAATGATGATGAATGAAAATGAGATGGGACACAAGGAAAAATAGGGGTAACGGATTTTAGATTGCCACTGGCAAATGGGAGGATGGATAGGGTCGGGCAATTTAGCCTCCTGTAGCGGGATCGAAATCCCTACTCATAGCGAATACTACAGCAGCGTTCTTTAACGTGCCAGGAACGTGGCATTTTTCCCAACACGGTGCACTAATATGGTTTGCGGTCAGGTTTTCCGTATTATGACCTGACAACCCCAGATTGCCAGGGGTACCCCATTCAACCACCTGGGGCACACATCCCAGTCGGTCTTTAGGCAAACCGACCTGACACGCCGGTCAGGGTACTGGGCGCTATTTAGTCGCCTTTTACGACAAGCTACGTTACCCACTAAGGTCCGCTGTCAGGCTTTCCGTATCATGACCTGACATCCCCCAACGAGAGGGTCTTCCCTATCTGCCACCCTAGGACGCGCTGGGCTGCTCTGTGGGTCGAGCACTGGGAACCCTCCCAGTATGTTCACAGTACTTTTAAGATAGGATGTATGTATAAGCAACACTTGTAATACTACAATCATAAACCTTTTTCATTTACTGGTCCATGCTTTTTAATAAATATGTCAATTTGAATAAAATTTTTCTTTTAAAGTTATTATTTTTTAATGAATGTACTCAGGTTAAATTTGATGGAAAGCCGGGAAAAAGTAAGGATTATAATACTGAAGAGGAAGCCCTTTTCGCATTAAGAAACAGTGAAAGAAAAATAAAGTCAAATGCCCTTAACCAAATTAAAAAACAAATACAAAGACTTACATATTTGAAAACAATTGAAATATCAATTGTGTTTTGTGTAAGTGACATTGTCCAGCAGAGACAACTTATTAAATTTTGTTGATAGGGTTGATTGATTGAATGTCTGCTTTACGTCCAGCGAGCAGTATTTCAGCAATATTCAGGACGGGAACAAGTTAACAAAAAATAAATCAACAGAAAATGGGAATGGGATTGATCACGGAATATAATTTTTGACTGCCAGTGGAAAAGTATAGAGTTTTGGGTAGTGGTGGAAAATGTATCCCTTTGAAGCGGCTACAAAGTGCCTACTCTTTTTCAAAATCTACAAAAGGGGTCTTTATCGTGCAAGGAGCGTGGCACTCTCCAAACACGTTACCCACTACGGTCCGCGGTCAGGCTTTCCGTATTATGACCTGACAAACCCCCAACGAGAGGGTCTCCCCTATCCTCCACCCGGGGACGCACTGGGCTGCTCTGTGGGTCGAGAACTGGGAACCCTAACAGTATGGTCCCAGTGGAAAGGGTATATTCCTAATAAATCTAAAAAATGTAGACCAATTCTATCTGCAGCAGACTTAAAAAAATTCCAATCATTTAAAGAGGATTATTTGCCAAAATCTAAAGGAACTAAATATCTAAATATAACATTTGTGTCACCAACAAAGCTGTCATGTGCGCCACGGGTTTCAAAAGATTTGTCCAAAAAAAGGAAAGGTTAATGGATGTAGAGGTGGTGACAGAACATGCAGGAGAGAACTCTTTTTTAATGGGTAACTCATAACGATACACACTATTTTTACTAAATATTCTTGGTATTCTAATTCAAGATATTCTAACATTCTTAAAATGAAATATATTGATTGATTGATTGGTTGTTGTTTAACGTCCAGCAAGCAATATTTCAGCTATATTCAGGACGTGAAAATTGTAGATTTTAACTTATTAGTATGTCATGCCTCCCCTTTTATACTAAAACGTAATCTCATACAATAATATGAGAGTATATACAGATAAAAATGGGACTTAAAACAATAAAATATGAAGCATCACACTTAGTAGTGAAATTAAATTTTATTAAATAAATTAATTTCTTTTAAAAACTTTAAAATTGTGTCGCCTGCGACAGTTTTATATAAATTAAAATATGTATCTACACTATAGAAACGTTCCCGAATGTGGGCCACGTCCACACAGTCCATCAAGACATGCTTAATGGTGTATGGACTGTTGCATGGCACACATTCGGGTCGTGGCTCATTGTTTAAAATATAACTGTGTGTCGTCCTGGTATGACCAAGACGACATCTTGTTAAAACAACTTGGTCTCTTCGACCTCTAAAATATTTAAAAATATTTGTGTGCAGTAGTGGCTGGATCTCATGAAGTTTATTATGAACTTGGAGATCCCAACCACTCTGCCACAAACTAGAAATATATTTAAAAATCAACGGTTTAAAATCAGTAAAAGGAATATTACATTTAATGACATTATTCTTTAGAGCATTTTTAGCCTCCTGATCCACGACTGTGTTTCCACGGATTCCGACATGACTGGGAATCCAGAAGAAGATAACCTCTTTTCCCAAAGCAACAAGAGATTTGTAGATTTGAATAATTTTTAAAATGTAAGGATTTTTAATTTTGAAATTTTCAATAGCCAGTAGACAAGACAGGGAATCGGAGCAGACAATAAATTTGCATTCGTCTGACGAAGCAACTATTTTCATCGCAAGAAGAATAGCTTGCGCCTCTGCTGTAAATACAGATGAGGCAGACGGAAGGCGGCGAGTTTCAACACGCTCTCCGAAGACAGCGGCCGAGGCGACTTTATCACCGTCTTTTGACCCGTCTGTGTAAATAGTACTATGGTCAGGGTAACAAGATTTAATTTCTGCATAATGTTGTTGTATTATTAAATGGTTTGTGTCGGACTTTTTATGTTTTCTAAGATCATAAATAAATATCGGTTTGGGGTTTAACCACGGGGGATTATGCGGAATTTCGATTGCAGCAATTTCATCTAAATTTATACCAGAATTTTCCAAATGAGATTTAATTCGGAGGCCAAAAGGTTGAATTTTGTTTGGATGTTTTTCGAAAATGTTTTGATATAGAGGTTTGAAAACACAGTCGTGGGCGGGGTTGCCAGGATATGCCTTTAATTTGGTTGCATATTGCAAAGCAAGCTTTATTCTTCTTTGATACAAAGAAGGCTCGCCTGCTTCTACATATAAACTCTCAACAGGTGTGGTTCTGAAAGCTCCAAGGCATAGTCGCAATCCTTGATGGTGTATAGTATCAAGGATTTTGACATATGACTTGCGAGCAGAACCATAAATAAAGCAACCGTAATCCAATTTAGATCGAACCAGCGATCTATATAGATTAAGTAAAACATCGCACTCAGCACCCCAGTCGGTACTGGATACAACTTTTAAAATATCTAATGCTTTAATGCATTTATTTTTTAACATTTTGATATGGGGTAGAAAGGTTAGCCTTGAATCAAATATGAGACCAAGAAAAGTAGTTTCCTTTACAATTTTTATAGGATTATTATGTAATTTTAATTCGGGATCAGGATGCATCTTTCTCTTATTACAAAAGTGCATCCCCACTGTTTTTGCAGTGGAGAATTTAAAACCATTCTCCATTGCCCATTTCTCTATTCTATTTAAACATAACTGCAGTTGACGTTCAATATTATTCATGTTTTTTCCACGGTAACATATGAGGAAGTCGTCAACATATAGAGAACCATCAATATTATCTTTTAAAACTTTAGCAAGGCTATTAATTTTGATACTAAATAAAGTGACAGAAAGGATGCTGCCCTGGGGAACACCCATTTCCTGTTCAAAAGGGTCAGATAGAGTAGAATTTACCCTAACTTTAAATTCTCTGTCCGATAAAAAGTTTGAAATAAAGGTAGGAAGTCTACCTTTCAACCCCATATCAAAAAGATCCTTTAAAATACCATATTTCCATGTTGTGTCATATGCTTTTTCTAAATCGAAAAAGATAGACACAACATGTTCATTTTTGGCAAAGGCGTTTCGAATATACGTTTCGAAACGTACAAGATGATCTAGGGTACTTCGCCCTTGTCTGAATCCACATTGGATATTTGAGATTAAGTTGTTCGATTCTAAAAACCAGACAAGGCGATCGTTGATCATCCTTTCCATGGTTTTACAAAGACAGCTTGTGAGGGCTATAGGCCGATAGTTGGACGCTTCAGAGTGATCTTTTCCTGGTTTTGGAATAGGCACAACAGTGGCCATTTTCCATATAGATGGTAAGTCACCCGTTTCCCAAATGTTGTTAAGAAGATTCAAAAGGCATTGGAGAGAAGATTGTGGCAGATGTTTGAGAAGTTGATAATGGATGTCATCTGGACCACATGCTGTATCGTGAGATTTGCTCAAAGAAGTTTTTAGCTCTTCCAAAGAAAAAGGTGTATTGTAATCTTTTAAATTTTTTGATTGGAAATTAAGTTTTGATTTTTCTTTTTGAGTTTTGATACGCTGAAAATCGGGATGGTAATTTTCAGCGGACGAGTGTTTTGCAAATGTTTCGGCCAATTTGTTAGATATATCCGACTCTGATGTTAACAAGTCTTGTCCATCGTTTAAATGATGGACATTTGCTTTACTGTTTTTACCTTTAATTTTACGAATCATGTTCCAAATTTTATTCATGGGGGTATGGTTATTTAGTTTAGAAACAAAGTTACGCCAAGAGGTGCGTCGTCTTTGTTTTGTTACCCTGCGAGCTTTCGCTCGAAAGATTCGGAAATGGTTAAGATTATTTTGAGTTGGGTGTTTATTAAAGCGTCGTTCGGCTTTTTTCCGGTCTTTAATAGCGTCCTCACAGCTGTCATCGAACCATGGTTTACGGGGATGTTTTGGATTTGTCGAGGTCTTAGGAATTGTTTCATCAGCAATTGAAATAAGTGTTTCATTGAATTTTAAAATTGGATCAGAAACAGCTTCAAAAGCATCCGAGTTAAGTCGCTCTATACAGAGTTGTTCAAATAGAGCCCAATTGGCCTTGCCAAATTTATACCGAGCGACTCGTTCTGTGTTTGAAGAGTGTAAAGATTCCAAGATAATGGGAAAGTGATCACTGCCACAGAGATCGTCATGGACTTTCCATGAGAAATCGGGCAACAGAGAAGGGTCTGCTATTGTAAGATCAATAGCCGAATATGATCCATTCCCAGGATGTAAATATGTATTGGTTCCATCATTAAAAATACACAGATCTTCCTGATCCATTAAGCCTTCAATAATTTTACCTTTATCATTTATTGTGTTACTGCCCCATAAAGGGTTGTGTCCGTTGAAGTCCCCAAGTAATATATAAGGGGCCGGAAGCTGATCAGTAAGATGTTTCAACTGATTTAAATTTAATGAAGAATTCGGAGGAATATACACAGAGCATAAAGTAATCGTTTTGTCTAAAGATATTCTAACAGCAACCGCCTGAAGATCAGTGTTGAGATCTACAGGGCTATGTAGAACTTGATCTTTTACAAGAATGGTAGAGCCGCCAGCAGCTCTATCATTCTCGTCTACATATGTGCTGTATATAGAGTAGTTTTTTAAAGATATGTTATCACTTCGTTTTAGGTGGGATTCTTGGAGGCAAAATGCAATAGGAAGAAAGGCTTGAACTAATAATGTAATTTCCAGAAAATTAATCTTAAGACCTCGACAATTCCATTGTATTATTGTACCCATTATGGTCTGCGAATAGGGGAATAGTTGACAGTTTTTTTGGGGCTATTCCGCCGGTTTCTGCTGGGGGATCTACTTTTAGATCCAGTATCTGGGGGTAGTGTATCCATGGGATCGCCCCAGATAGTAGTGTCTAGTTGATCTAGACTCCCAAACCTGTTGTGGACCTTAATGGGATCCCGCAGCAGTTTTGGAGTACGATCTCCTTTTTGATTTAAGTTTTTATTAGAATTTGAATTGGAAATAGTATTTTTTGAATTTTTTTTTGGGCTGCTTGAAGAATTAGTTGATGATGATTGAGATGGTGCCGAAGGTGTAGCAGTTTGAGAGGATGAGGATTTCCGGGAAGATTGAATTATTTTGTCTGTTGTTTGAACTGCTAATTTGAAAGGTTCTTTTTTGTCAATAGGCCAGGTGATAATTGTCTGCGTTTCAACTGTAGTGAAAACGCGTTTGGCCACACTAGCGTATGTCGTTGATGCAGGAGACGAGAGATTGTTTGTTGAATTTAAGAGGCGACGTGCCTCAGGGTATGTGATATTTTTTTCAGTTTTTAATTTTTGAACCTCCTTTTCTTTTTTGAAGTGAGCACAATCCTTGGATGAGGACATGTGGGCTTCACCACAATTGGCACACTTCGGATTATTTGTGCAGGTAAAGCCCTCATGTCCTACCTCTGCACATTTAAAGCATACCAAGGAGCCTCTGCATTGTCCTTTTCCATGGCCAAATTTCTGACATTTAAAGCAGCGCACAGGATTTGGAATGTATGCGCTGACTTTAATATTGTATAGTCCAATTTTGATTGATTTAGGGACAGATGGAGTATTGAAATTTAAAAGAAAGGTATTAAGTTTAATTTGTTGATTTTGTCTTTTTGCAATAAATCTTTTTACTTTTGTAACACCCTGAGGTTTCAGTTCAAGACAAATGTCTTCATCTGTCAGTTCAGAGAGATCATCGTCTCTGTAATGAATAATACCCTGACAGGAATTTAATGTTCTGTGAGGCGTTGATGTAATTTCCAAATCTAAAATTTTATGTAATTGTAATAAATTTACGGATTGCTGTTTTTTAGAAACTTCAATGAGTAAAGAGCCAGATTTCATTTTAGTGACGTTTTTAACGTCTCCTGCACAACTCTTGATGGTTTTTTCTATGACAAATGGAGAAATTTTGCATAAAGGTTTGTTAGAATCCTTGCTAGTTAATACAATAAATCTTGTCCAGTGTTCATCATCAACTATGTCTTCAAGCGGAATTTCATTTTTTCTTTTTTTGGAACTTGTTTGAACTAAAGGTGTATCGGAAGCCATGATGAAGAAATGCAGTTCACCACCCTTGTCACCCACCCGCCACGGAGTGCCAACAGGGACGATGCTTGGTCTCTGCGGATAACCAGCAGAAAGCATCAGGTGTTCCAAGGGTGGTATACTCAAATAGATGAATTTCTTCACGAACGCAAGCTTCGTGCCAGAATTAACTGGCGAAACAACCGTTCGAAACTCTATCTACTCGATTGACCCATGAGCCACCGCCTTCTTAACAGCTTGTAACTGAACAACTTTGGAACTGAAATTCACAAGATATAATCAAGTGACAAGAGAAATGACGACAAGCTTGTTAAGGGCTCGGCGTGACCAGCCGATTGACCGAACCGGGTCCATCCGGTCTCCCGTCTAGTTGAAGTCAGGGCCAAAGTGGTGTATTGAAAATCAAACCCGCTGACCCGCACTAATGGATGCAGCAGAGAGTGATCTCTCAACCACCAGGATCCCTTCCTCCACCATCACGGGTTGCAACACACGGCAAACATGTCGCCTCTATAAAGCTGAGGAAGCTTTGCCCTTCAGCCACCGCCTTCTTTGCAAATCCTGTAAGGAAGCCGTCTATTAAATGGTACATACATTTCATGGAACAGTTTGAAGGAAAAAATGTAATAGAATAGCTTAAATGATAAGGATTCACAAAGGGCAAGACGTGACATGCCGATTCATCGAAGTTAGGGCTAACTCGATTTCCCGTCTAGAAAAAGTAAGGGTTCAGTAAGTTATCGGGACCGTTTACCCGGCCTACTGAAATCCCGTCCTGTAATCGACACGGGTCGCAACACACGGCAAGTGTTGCCTCTGTTAGCAGACTCTTACTGCAGGCTGAGGAAGCCGTGGGCCTATTCTCCTGTGCCCCGGGTCCCACACGGGGTTAAAATGAAATATACATGTAGTAAATTATAAATGTTTTAACATTATCTGTCACATTAAACATTTTTAATCAAATGGTGCAGATTTTATGGCACACCCAACAGACCAAATTTAACCAATTACAAATGAAAGTACCCATATACTTGTAAGTTTAAAAAAAATAAACCATTCAGATTCAAACTGACAAAATAAAAGAGAATTTAATTAAACATGGACTGAGAATATAAATTATAACTGTTTACAAAATGAATAGAATTTTGACTGCCACTGGATTGATTGATTGATTAATGGTGTTTAACGCCCGAGCAGCAATATTTCAGCTATATTCAGGCGATGAACATGAAATGGATGATAAAATGAACATGAAATGATGATGAATGAAAATGAGATGGGACACAAGGAAAAATAGGGGTAACGGATTTTAGATTGCCACTGGCAAATGGGAGGATGGATGGGGTCGGGCAATTTAGCCTCCTGTAGCGGGATCGAAATCCCTACTCATAGCGAATACTACAGCAGCGTTCTTTAACGTGCCAGGAACGTGGCATTTTTCCCAACACGGTGCACTAATATGGTTTGCGGTCAGGTTTTCCGTATTATGGCCTGACAACCCCAGATTGCTTTTTAGGCAAACCGACCTGACACGCCGGTCAGGGTACTGGGCGCTATTTAGTCGCCTTTTACGACAAGCTACGTTACCCACTAAGGTCCGCTGTCAGGCTTTCCGTATCATGACCTGACATCCCCCAACGAGAGGGTCTTCCCTATCTGCCACCCTAGGACGCGCTGGGCTGCTCTGTGGGTCGAGCACTGGGAACCCTCCCAGTATGTTCACAGTACTTTTAAGATAGGATGTATGTATAAGCAACACTTGTAATACTACAATCATAAACCTTTTTCATTTACTGGTCCATGCTTTTTAATAAATATGTCAATTTGAATAAAATTTTTCTTTTAAAGTTATTATTTTTTAATGAATGTACTCAGGTTAAATTTGATGGAAAGCCGGGAAAAAGTAAGGATTATAATACTGAAGAGGAAGCCCTTTTCGCATTAAGAAACAGTGAAAGAAAAATAAAGTCAAATGCCCTTAACCAAATTAAAAAACAAATACAAAGACTTACATATTTGAAAACAATTGAAATATCAATTGTGTTTTGTGTAAGTGACATTGTCCAGCAGAGACAACTTATTAAATTTTGTTGATAGGGTTGATTGATTGAATGTCTGCTTTACGTCCAGCGAGCAGTATTTCAGCTATATTCAGGACGGGAACAAGTTAACAAAAAATAAATCAACGGAAAATGGGAATGGGATTGATCACGGAATATAATTTTTGACTGCCAGTGGAAAAGTATAGAGTTTTGGGTAGTGGTGGAAAATGTATCCCTTTGAAGCGGCTACAAAGTGCCTACTCTTTTTCAAAATCTACAAAAGGGGTCTTTATCGTGCAAGGAGCGTGGCACTCTCCAAACACGTTACCCACTACGGTCCGCGGTCAGGTTTTCCGTATTATGACCTGACAAACCCCTAACGAGAGGGTCTCCCCTATCCTCCACCCGGGGACGCACTGGGCTGCTCTGTGGGTCGAGAACTGGGAACCCTAACAGTATGGTCCCAGTGGAAAGGGTATATTCCTAATAAATCTAAAAAATGTAGACCAATTCTATCTGCAGCAGACTTACAAAAATTCCAATCATTTAAAGAGGATTATTTGCCAAAATCTAAAGGAACTAAATATCTAAATATAACATTTGTGTCACCAACAAAGCTGTCATGTGCGCCACGGGTTTCAAAAGATTTGTCCAAAAAAAGGAAAGGTTAATGGATGTAGAGGTGGTGACAGAACATGCAGGAGAGAACTCTTTTTTAATGGGTAACTCATAACGATACACACTATTTTTACTAAATATTCTTGGTATTCTAATTCAAGATATTCTAACATTCTTAAAATGAAATATACATGTAGTAAATTATAAATGTTTTAACATTATCTGTCACATTAAACATTTTTAATCAAATGGTGCAGATTTTATGGCACACCCAACAGACCAAATTTAACCAATTACAAATGAAAGTACCCATATACTTGTAAGTTTAAAAAAAAATAAACCATTCAGATTCAAACTGACAAAATAAAAGAGCATTTAATTAAACATGGGCTGAGAATATAAATTATAACTTTACAAAATGAATAGAATTTTGACTGCCACTGGAAAAGTATAGTTTTGGGTAGTGGCGGAAAATTTAGCCTTTTGTAGCGGGTACAATGAGCCTACTCATTTTCGAAATCTACAAAAGGGGTCTTTATCGTGCAAGGAGCGTGGCACTCTCCAAACACGTTACCCACTACGATCCGCTGTCAGGCTTTCCGTATCATGACCTGACAACCCCCCAACGAGAGGGTCTTCCATATCTGCCACCCTGGGACGCGCTGGGCTGCTCTGTGGGTCAAGCACTGGGAACCCTCCCAGTACTTTTAAGATAGGATGTATGTATAAGCAACACTTGTAATACTTTTTTCATTTACTGGTCCATGCTTTTTAATAAATATGTCAATTTGAATAAAATTTTTATTTTAAAGTTATTATTTTTTAATGAATGTACTCAGGTTAAATTTAATGGAAAGCCGGGAAAAAGTAAGGATTATAATACTGAAGAGGAAGCCCTTTTCGCATTAAGAAACAGTGAAAGAAAAATAAAGTCAAATGCCCTTAACCAAATTAAAAAACAAATACAAAGACTTACATATTTGAAAACAATTGAAATATCAATTGTGTTTTGTGTAAGTGACATTGTCCAGCAGAGACAACTTATTAAATTTTGTGGATAGGGTTGATTGATTGGATGTCTGCTTTACGTCCAGCGAGCAGTATTTCAGCTATATTCAGGACGGGAACAAGTTAACAAACAATAAATCAACGAAAAATGGGGGTGGGATGGATCACGGATTAGAATTTTTGACTGCCAGTGGAAAAGTATAGAGTTTTGGGAAGTGGTGGAAAATTTATCCCTTTGTAGCGGCTACAATGTGCCTACTCTTTTTCAAAATCTACAAAAGGGGTCTTTATCGTGCAAGGAGCGTGGCACTCTCCAAACACGTTACCCACTACGGTCCGCGGTCAGGTTTTCCGTATTATGACCTGACAAACCCCTAACGAGAGGGTCTCCCCTATCCTCCACCCGGGGACGCACTGGGCTGCTCTGTGGGTCGAGAACTGGGAACCCTAACAGTATGGTCCCAGTGGAAAGGGTATATTCCTAATAAATCTAAAAAATGTAGACCAATTCTATCTGCAGCAGACTTACAAAAATTCCAATCATTTAAAGAGGATTATTTGCCAAAATCTAAAGGAACTAAATATCTAAATATAACATTTGTGTCACCAACAAAGCTGTCATGTGCGCCACGGGTTTCAAAAGATTTGTCCAAAAAAAGGAAAGGTTAATGGATGTAGAGGTGGTGACAGAACATGCAGGAGAGAACTCTTTTTTAATGGGTAACTCATAACGATACACACTATTTTTACTAAATATTCTTGGTATTCTAATTCAAGATATTCTAACATTCTTAAAATGAAATATACATGTAGTAAATTATAAATGTTTTAACATTATCTGTCACATTAAACATTTTTAATCAAATGGTGCAGATTTTATGGCACACCCAACAGACCAAATTTAACCAATTACAAATGAAAGTACCCATATACTTGTAAGTTTAAAAAAAAATAAACCATTCAGATTCAAACTGACAAAATAAAAGAGCATTTAATTAAACATGGGCTGAGAATATAAATTATAACTTTACAAAATGAATAGAATTTTGACTGCCACTGGAAAAGTATAGTTTTGGGTAGTGGCGGAAAATTTAGCCTTTTGTAGCGGGTACAATGAGCCTACTCATTTTCGAAATCTACAAAAGGGGTCTTTATCGTGCAAGGAGCGTGGCACTCTCCAAACACGTTACCCACTACGATCCGCTGTCAGGCTTTCCGTATCATGACCTGACAACCCCCCAACGAGAGGGTCTTCCATATCTGCCACCCTGGGACGCGCTGGGCTGCTCTGTGGGTCAAGCACTGGGAACCCTCCCAGTACTTTTAAGATAGGATGTATGTATAAGCAACACTTGTAATACTTTTTTCATTTACTGGTCCATGCTTTTTAATAAATATGTCAATTTGAATAAAATTTTTATTTTAAAGTTATTATTTTTTAATGAATGTACTCAGGTTAAATTTAATGGAAAGCCGGGAAAAAGTAAGGATTATAATACTGAAGAGGAAGCCCTTTTCGCATTAAGAAACAGTGAAAGAAAAATAAAGTCAAATGCCCTTAACCAAATTAAAAAACAAATACAAAGACTTACATATTTGAAAACAATTGAAATATCAATTGTGTTTTGTGTAAGTGACATTGTCCAGCAGAGACAACTTATTAAATTTTGTGGATAGGGTTGATTGATTGGATGTCTGCTTTACGTCCAGCGAGCAGTATTTCAGCTATATTCAGGACGGGAACAAGTTAACAAACAATAAATCAACGAAAAATGGGGGTGGGATGGATCACGGATTAGAATTTTTGACTGCCAGTGGAAAAGTATAGAGTTTTGGGAAGTGGTGGAAAATTTATCCCTTTGTAGCGGCTACAATGTGCCTACTCTTTTTCAAAATCTACAAAAGGGGTCTTTATCGTGCAAGGAGCGTGGCACTCTCCAAACACGTTACCCACTACGGTCCACGGTCAGGCTTTCCGTATTATGATCTGACAACCCCCAACGAGAGGGTCTCCCCTATCCTCCACCCGGGAACGCACTGGGCTGCTCTGTGGGTCGAGAACTGGGAACCCTAACAGTATGGTCCCAGTGGAAAGGGTATATTCCTAATAAATCTAAAAAAATGTAGACCAATTCTATCTGCTGCAGACCTACCAAAATTCCAATCATTTAAACAGGATTGTTTGCCAAAATCTAAAGGAACTAAATATCTAAATATAACATTTTTGTCACCAACAAAGCTGTCATGTGCGCCAGGGGTTTCAAAAGATTTGTCCAAAAAAAGGAAAGGTTGATGGATGTAGAGGTGGTGACAGAACATGCAGGAGAGAACTCTTTTTTAATGGGTAACTCATAACGATACACACTATTTTTTACTAAATATTCTTGGTATTCTAATTCAAGATATTCTAACATTCTTAAAATGATATATACATGTAGTAAATTATAAATGCTTTAACAATATCTGTCACATTAAAGTTTTAATCAAATGGTGCAGATTTGATGGCACAACCAACAGACCAAATTTAACCAATTACAAATGAAAGTACCCATATACTTGTAAGTTTAAAAAAAATAAACCATTCAGATTCAAACTGACAAAATAAAAGAGCATTTAATTAAACATGAGCTGAGAATATAAATTATAACTTTACAAAATGAATAGAATTTTGACTGCCACTGGAAAAGTATAGTTTTGGGTAGTGGCGGAAAATTTAGCCTTTTGTAGCGGGTACAATGAGCCTACTCTTTTTCAAAATCTACAAATGGGGTCTTTATCGTGCAAGGAGCGTGGCACTCTCCAAACACGTTACCCACTACGGTCCGCGGTCAGGCATTCCGTATTATGACCTGACAACCCCCAACGAGAGGGTCTCCCCTATCCTCCACCCGGGGACGCACTGGGCTGCTCTGTGTGGTCGAGAACTGGGAACCCTAACAGTATGGTCCCAGTGGAAAAGGTATATTCCTAATAAATCTAAAAAAAATGTAGACCAATTCTATCTGCTGCAGACCTACCAAAATTCCAATCATTTAAACAGGATTGTTTGCCAAAATCTAAAGGAACTAAATATCTAACTATAACATTTTTGTCACCAACAAAGCTGTCATGTGCGCCAGGGGTTTCAAAAGATTTGTCCAAAAAAAGGAAAGGTTTAATGGATATAGAGGTGGTGACAGAACATGCAGGAGAGAACTCTTTTTTAATGGGTAACTCATAACGATACACACTATTTTTACTAAATATTCTTGGTATTCTAATTCAAGATATGAATAACAAATAAAATGATATCTACATGTAGTAAATTATAAATGTTTTAGCATTATCTGTCACATTAAACAGTTTTAATAAAATGGTGCTGATTTTATGTCACAACCAACATTCCAAATTTAACAAATACAAATGAAAGTACCCATATACTTGTAAGTTTAAAAAAAATAAATCATTCAGATTCAAACTGACAAAATAAAAGAGAATTTAATTAAACATGGACTGAGAATATAAATTATAACTGTTTACAAAATGAATAGAATTTTGACTGCCACTGGATTGATTGATTGATTAATGGTGTTTAACGCCCGAGCAGCAATATTTCAGCTATATTCAGGCGATGATTGATTGATTAATGGTGTTTAACGCCCGAGCAGCAATATTTCAGCTATATTCAGGCGATGAACATGAAATGGATGATACAATGAACATGAAATGATGATGAATGAAAATGGGATGGGACACAAGGAAAAATAGGGGTAACGGATTTTACATTGCCACTGGCAAATGGGAGGATGGATAGGGTCGGGCAATTTAGCCTCCTGTAGCGGGATCGAAATCCCTACTCATATCGAATACTACAGCAGCGTTCTTTAACGTGCGAGGAACGTGGCATTTTTCCCAACACGGTGCACTAATATGGTTTGCGGTCAGGTTTTCCGTATTATGGCCTGACAACCCCAGCTTGCCAGGGGTACCCCATTCAACCACCTGGGGCACACATCCCAGTCGGTCTTTAGGCAAACCGACCTGACACGCCGGTCAGGGTACTGGGCGCTATTTAGTCGCCTTTTACGACAAGCTAGCGCGACTGCGGCGGGTACCCCATTCAACCACCTGGGGCACACATCCCAGTCGGTCTTTAGGCAAACCGACCTGACACGCCGGTCAGGGTACTGGGCGCTATTTAGTCGCCTTTTACGACAAGCTACGTTACCCACTAAGGTCCGCTGTCAGGCTTTCCGTATCATGACCTCACATCCCCCTACGAGAGGGTCTTCCCTATCTGCCACCCTAGGACGCGCTGGGCTGCTCTGTGGGTCGAGCACTGGGAACCCTCCCAGTATGTTCCCAGTACTTTTAAGATAGGATGTATGTATAAGCAACACTTGTAATACTACAATCATAAACCTTTTTTTATTTACTGGTCCATGCTTTTTAATAAATATGTCAATTTGAATAAAATTTTTCTTTTAAAGTTATTATTTTTTAATGAATGTACTCAGGTTAAATTAGATGGAAAGCCGGGAAAAAGTAAGGATTATAATACTGAAGAGGAAGCCCTTTTCGCATTAAGAAACAGTGAAAGAAAAATAAAGTCAAATGCCCTTAACCAAATTAAAAAAACAAATACAAAGACTTACATATTTGAAAACAATTGAAATATCAATTGTGTTTTGTGTAAGTGACATTGTCCAGCAGAGACAACTTATTAAATTTTGTGGATAGGGTTGATTGGTTGAATGTCTGCTTTACGTCCAGCGAGCAGTATTTCAGCTATATTCAGGACGGGAACAAGTTAACAAAAAAAAAATCAACGGAAAATGGGGATGGGATTGATCACGGAATAGAATTTTTGACTGCCAGTGGAAAAGTATAGTTTTGGGTAGTGGTGGAAAATGTATCCCTTTGTAGCGGCTCCAATGTGCCTACTCTTTTTCAAAATCTACAAAAGGGGTCTTTATCGTTCAAGGAGCGTGGCACTCTCCAAACACGTTACCCACTACGGTCCGCGGTCAGGCTTTCCGTATTATGACCTGACATACCCCCAACGAGAGGGTCTCCCCTATCCTCCACCCGGGGACGCACTGGGCTGCTCTGTGGGTCGAGACCTGGGAACCCTAACAGTATGGTCCCAGTGGAAAGGGTATATTCCTAATAAATCTAAAAAAATGTAGACCAATTCTATCTGCAGCAGACCTACAAAAATTCCAATCATTTAAAGAGGATTATTTGCCAAAATCTAAAGGAACTAAATATCTAAATATAACATTTGTGTCACCAACAAAGCTGTCATGTGCGCCACGGGTTTCAAAAGATTTGTCCAAAAAAAGGAAATGTTAATGGATATAGAGGTGGTGACAGAACATGCAGGAGAGAACTCTTTTTTAATGGGTAACTCATAACGATACACACTATTTTTACTAAATATTCTTGGTATTCTAATTCAAGATATGAATAACAAATATTCTAAAATTCTTAAAATGATATATACATGTAGTAAATTATAAATGTTTTAGCATTATCTGTCACATTAAACAGTTTTAATAAAATGGTGCTGATTTTATGTCACAACCAACATTCCAAATTTAACCAATTACAAATGAAAGTACCCATATACTTGTAAGTTTAAAAAAAATAAACCATTCAGATTCAAACTGACAAAATAAAAGAGCATTTAATTAAACATGGGCTGAGAATATAAATTATAACTTTACAAAATGAATAGAATTTTGAATGCCACTGGAAAAGTATAGTTTTGGGTAGTGGCGGAAAATTTAGCCTTTTGTAGCGGGTACAATGAGCCTAATCATTTTCGAAATCTACAAAAGGGATCTTTATCGTGCAAGGAGCGTGGCACTCTCCAAACAAGTTACCCACTACGGTCCGCTGTCAGGCTTTCCGTATCATGACCTGACAACCCCCCAACGAGAGGGTCTTCCATATCTCCCACCCTGGGCTGCTCTGTGGGTCGAGCACTGGGAACCCTCCCAGTATGTTCCCAGTACTTTTAAGATAGGATGTATCCTATGTATAAGCAACACTTGTAATACTACAATCATAAACCTTTTTTCATTTACTGGTCCATGCTTTTTAATAAATATGTCAATTTGAATAAAATTTTTATTTTAAAGTTATTATTTTTTAATGAATGTACTCAGGTTAAATTTAATGGAAAGCCGGGAAAAAGTAAGGATTATAATACTGAAGAGGAAGCCCTTTTCGCATTAAGAAACAGTGAAAGAAAAATAAAGTCAAATGCCCTTAACCAAATTAAAAAACAAATACAAAGACTTACATATTTGAAAACAATTGAAATATCAATTGTGTTTTGTGTAAGTGACATTGTCCAGCAGAGACAACTTATTAAATTTTGTGGATAGGGTTGATTGATTGGATGCCTGCTTTACGTCCAGCGAGCAGTATTTCAGCTATATTCAGGACGGGAACAAGTTAACAAACAATAAATCAACGGAAAATGGGGGTGGGATTGATCACGGAATAGAATTTTTGACTGCCAGTGGAAAAGTATAGTTTTGGGTAGTGGTGGAAAATTTATCCATTTGTAGCGGCTACAATGTGCCTACTCTTTTTCAAAATCTACAAAAGGGGTCTTTATCGTGCAAGGAGCGTGGCACTCTCCAAACACGTTACCCACTACGGTCCACGGTCAGGCTTTCCGTATTATGACCTGACAACCCCCAACGAGAGGGTCTCCCCTATCCTCCACCCGGGAACGCACTGGGCTGCTCTGTGGGTCGAGAACTGGGAACCCTAACAGTATGGTCCCAGTGGAAAGGGTATATTCCTAATAAATCTAAAAAATGTAGACCAATTCTATCTGCCGCAGACTTACAAAAATTCCAATCATTTAAAGAGGATTATTTGCCAAAATCTAAAGGAACTAAATATCTAAATATAACATTTGTGTCACCAACAAAGCTGTCATGTGCGCCACGGGTTTCAAAAGATTTGTCCAAAAAAAGGAAAGGTTAATGGATGTAGAGGTGGTGACAGAACATGCAGGAGAGAACTCTTTTTTAATGGGTAACTCATAACGATACACACTATTTTTACTAAATATTCTTGGTATTCTAATTCAAGATATTCTAACATTCTTAAAATGAAATATACATGTAGTAAATTATAAATGTTTTAACATTATCTGTCACATTAAACAGTTTTAATCAAATGGTACAGATTTTATGGCACAACCAACAGACCAAATTTAACCAATTACAAATGAAAGTACCCATATACTTGTAAGTTTAAAAAAATAAACCATTCAGATTCAAACTGACAAAATAAAAGAGCATTTAATTAAACATGGGCTGAGAATATAAATTATAACTTTACAAAATGAATAGAATTTTGACTGTCACTGGAAAAGTATAGTTTTGGGTAGTGGCGGAAAATTTAGCCTTTTGTAGCGGGTACAATGAGCCTACTCATTTTCGAAATCTACAAACGGGGTCTTTATCGTGAAAGGAGCGTGGCACTCTCCAAACACGTTACCCACGACGGTCCATGGTCAGGCTTTCCGTATTATGACCTGACAACCCCCAACGAGAGGGTCTCCCCTTTCCTCCACCCGGGGACGCACTGGGCTGCTCTGTGTGGTCGAGAACTGGGAACCCTAACAGTATGGTCCCAGTGGAAAGGGTATATTCCTAATAAATCTAAAAAAAATGTAGACCAATTCTATCTCCAGCAGACCTACAAAAATTCCAATCATTTAAAGAGGATTTTTTGCCAAAATCTAAAGGAGCTAAATATCTAAATATAACATTTGTGTCACCAACAAAGCTGTCATGTGCGCCAGGGGTTTCAAAAGATTTGTCCAAAAAAAGGAAAGGTTAATGGATGTAGAGGTGGTGACAGAACATGCAGGAGAGAACTCTTTTTTAATGGGTAACTCATAACGATACACACTATTTTTACTAAATATTCTTGGTATTCTAATTCAAGATATGAATAACAAATATTCTAACATTCTTAAAATGATATATACATGTAGTAAATTATAAATGTTTTAACATTATCTGTCACATTAAACAGTTTTAATCAAATGGTGTTGATTTTATGGCACAACCAACAGACCAAATTTAACCAATTACAAATGAAAGTACCCATATACTTGTAAGTTTAAAAAAAAAGCATTCAGATTCAAACTGACAAAATAAAAGAGCATTTAATTAAACATGGTTTTTTTAATTTCGTTTATGTAATTTCGAAGTAGATATGTAGTTTTGACAACTGTTTTGATACTTTGTACTGAAAAGAAAATCTCCCTTATCAATTTATACTTATATACTTTATCTAAAAGATGTTTAATTTGTACGTTATGTTGACATTGGCCTTTGTTATTTATATTTTGGATCTAGAATATCCAGTCAACAGAAAAAAAGTCTGCACCAAAGGCAAAATTGGTCAAGTGTGATAACATTTCCCAGAAAAAAAGACAACAAAAATTGAAGGTAATTTTCCTAGTTAATTTATTAGAATTGAAGCATAAAATATTTTGGTTCAATATAGTTCACATCTTAATTTTTTAAGAAATGCTCATTTGTACTTGCGTGATTTTATGGCATACCCACACATATTCAACATTTATATTACATGTATTATGGAAATCAAAAACCACGTTTTTCTATATTATCTATAATAATGACATGTACAATAATAACATGTAATGAATTTCAGAATCTGATGATGAGTCAGAAAAAGAACCTGATATTGTAAGACATGCATGTATACTTAAAATTCATATAAAAGTACTACATTGCAAGTTTTGGGTTCAATTTTTATTCTAAGGTAAGTTAAAATAAAAAAGTTATTTTATGTGTATTTTACGCGTCTGTTCATTTCAATGCTAAAAATGATATAAATTTTGCAGCAGCCTTAATCTTAGTCATTTTGACCATCACTTAATTGGCTTTGTTTATAAACATGAAATTGTAATAAAATTATGCAAAAATAGGGATTTACTGCATCTTCAACATTCCTTGTAGATTTAAGATTGATTGTAAACTGTAAATACTGTAAGTATAAAAATTTAAAAAAAATATATAGAAAAATGTAGTATTTATTTGGGGAATTTGTATAGTTTGTTTTTTCTTTGCTCTTTCGGACTTTTGACATTCGAATGCCCCAGTGGTATCTATTTGCCTCTTTCTGAAATTACAAAGAATTCCAGTTGCACATAGCCCCAAATCGTATTAGTAATGGCCTGCATTTAAATTCTCAGATATAATTACCCTCATGCTGTGACAATTGATGATAAAACTATCCAAGTTCAAAGCTGATCTTGGATAAGGTTAACATATGTTTTAAATTTTCATAGTTAAGCCATCCAGAAGTAATTATGTGTATATTGTTTTAAATGTACATTCACTTTACATTCTTCCCTTTTTTCTATAGATTTTCATTTGTTATCTTATTTATTAAATTTCAAATTGAATGATCATAAACCATAAAAAGAATTTGGAAGAGGTGGCAATATGTACATGATAAGGAAAATATGTAACTGCTGTTGAGCTTATCTCGTAAAACTTACTTTAACTGTCAGTTGTATATGTTAAAAAACTGATATCACATCAAACACCGTTCTAGTGAAATTTACCAACCAATATATTTACAAAAAATGATTATAATAATTGTAACTGCCAGCTGACCTTGATGTAGATGTATTAGCGGAACAAGAAAATAACCAAGAAATAGAAAAGAATAAAGAAGAAAAGAACAATAAACATGATACAACAGAAACAGATAAAAATCTCCAAAACCAAGAAATCCCAATCTAAAATCAAAGGTTTCTTTTGTTTGCTTTTTATGATTTGATGTTTGATAATGTTAGAAACACCTGGTATTTAATAATTAACAATTCCAATAATCCAATTGACAATCTGCACATGCAGAATTATTGAACATTTTGAAAAGTGGACACTAAAATATTACTAAAATCTTTAATAGTCTCTAGAAATGATTTTGTTATTCCTTTTAACATGTTGCAATATCTATTTTTGATTGCTTTATACAAAGTTATACATTTTTTGTATATAGATACTTCTTTAACTAAGAAGCAGGAGAATGATGAAGAAGACCTTCCAATTCTGCAGGTGTCTGGTAAGACATTACTTCAATATATGTACAATGACAAAAAAATATAATAGTACAAGTATATTAGGAACGTTACAAGGGTTATTTTGATAAATAATCTTTCTTAACTTGCTGAGGAATCGGAACCCGAAACAATGATTTCTTTCTTGATAAATTTGTTAAAGGTTCAGATAAAGTGGAAATTAGTCACATCCAAGGTTATGCACCTTTCATCAAATTGTATGACACTGTTTTCTTTTTGGTTTTTGGTTTTAGAAAAGAGTATTGAACGACAGACTAAAGACAAGGAAGCAATTCCAATGTATCTGCAACACATAACTACAGCTATATATCATATAAATCAAAGGAAAATGATTTCAAAAGTAATAACACGTAGCTTTGTTGCTAATTCTCGATAAATTTGTAAAAAGTTCAGCTTAATTGGAAATTAGTCACATCCAAGGTTATGCACCTTTCATCAAATTGTATGACATTTTTTTCTTTTTGTTTTTAGAAAAGAGTATTGAACGACAGAAAAAGACAAGGAAGCAATTTCAATGTATTTTGCTACACATAACTACAGCTATATATCATATAAATGAAAGGAAAAGGATTTCAAAAGTAATAACCTGTAACTTTGTTGCTAATTTTTCTGATAAATAATAATTTTACTTTTACTATTTCTAGACAGCCCCCTGTAGTTGTAAAGAACTGAAATTTTCTATTTTATGAGGTAACATAGTGAAAACAATACCAATTTAAGGGCATTTATCATTTGTTTTTAACAAGTTTATATTTACCTATATATATGTTTTACAGAAGATGAAGAGAACCATTTGTGTAACGATGCTTACTATTCTGTAGCATTTGGTAATGCTTGGTATCCAGGTATCGTCACAGATATTGATGGAAATAACAGTGATTTTGCGTGGCTAAAATACCTGCACCCATATGGAGAATGTTTTAAATGACCAGATAAGCAAGACATTGGGTTGACGCATATAAATTCAGCATTACAAAAAGTATCGAAAAAGAATGGCAGATTGTGGTCTATTAAAAATAAAAAGCAAATAGATGATTTATACAAAAGCCAACCTTCTGTTACGGTTGCAATAGTATAACCTGCAAAAAACAAGTTGACAATTGCAATATATTGAAAGTGGAATAAAATGTTGACAGATAATAAAAATACTGTGTCGTGTAACAAAAAACTAAAAATATAAAGTTTTTTTTTGAATTTTAATGTTTGTTGTTTTGTTACAGAAAACTGTAATATAAGGTTCTTAATTAGATTGATGTTTTGTGACAGAAAACTGTAATAAAAGGTTCTGACTTTAGTAGATTGATGGTTTGTTACAGAAAACTGTAAAATAAGGTTCTTCAGTAGTTTGATGTTTCGTTACAGAAAACTGTAATAAAAGGTTCTTAAGTGGATTGATTGCAGAAAACTAAATATAACTGTAATAAATGGTCTTAAGTAGATTATGTTTTGTGACAGAACACTGCAATATGAGGTTCTTAAGTAGTTTAATGTTTTGTGACAGAAAACTATAATATTAAGTTCTTTAGTAGTTTTATGTTGTGTTTTAGAAAACTGTAATATAAGGTTCTTAAGTAATTTGATATTTTGTGACAGAATTGTAATATAAGGTAAAGTAGTTTGATGTTTTTATAACAGAAAACTGTAATATAAGTTCGTTTGCTTTTTAAAACTTAATTTTTGTTACAGAGACTATAATACAAAGTTCTTTAAATGTTAAATATTTTTGTTCAGATATAAAATTATGCAATTGCTTCTCTCTAGTTTTGTGCCTGACAGCAAACTGTTATTAAGGTTGTCTGATTGATTACATGTAATATTATAACCAATTTCTTCGTAAGTTAACTCGATTGTTGCATAAAATTAACAATAAGATTAACCTCGAATTTCATCTAGAAGTCAAGTCTTAACTAGAACTCAATCTCAATGATTATCTACACCCGTTAGTTTTGGTCTCAAAAATATACATGAGATAGTAGTATAAAACATTTAAGACATTGCCTGAATAAAAGAATCCCAAATTTAGACATGAATACAATGACATATTTACTAAGTTGTCAAAATATACAGTGGCCTCAAAATGAAAAATGAGAAATGTACAGTGAAATATTAAAGATCTGTTTATACATAGATTCTTTACCTAATTGTTTTTTCCTTTGTAGGGTTTGTTTGGTTTTTTGTGTAGTGAGATCAGTGCTCATTAATATATAGTTGTAAAACGACTGTAAAATTCTCAGTATACAAATGTATCTGTCAAAAACTGGTCACAGTTTGTCACTTGTTTATTTCAGACAGTTTAGAGCAGCAGTTATTTTCTACCATGCCCAATTAAAAAATTTGTATTAATTAGCTCTTGAAAAAAATCCATTGATTTAAACCTTTTTATCAATAATTATTTTCTTTTATAGATATATTTGCATTTGTAATGTTTTGATTATCACATAAAAAAATTGGCTGCACATGTAAATCTGTAAAAGTGTACAAATATATCAATGCTCTGTTATGTACTTGACAGTTTTCATTTCAAATGTATAAATATATTTTGCCTTACAATTAAAATTACGTCCAATTGTTTGTTTTTGTTTAATTATAAAATGTAGATATATAACCAGAGCAGAACTTATTTTTTTTAAGATTAAAAAAGGGAGATAATAAAGATTTAAAAAATTTATATTACAAATTTCTGTAATATAAAAAGTACAGATGTACGAGGAATAACCCTTGTTTTCTTAAACGAAAAACAATATTACTAAATAATGTAATATTATTGTTTTCAATAAAATCTTGGATTGTTATAATTGTGGATTCGTGTATAGGGAATGTGAAGGGAAAGAAAATATAGCCTTTTGTAGCGACTAAAATGAGCTATTCGTGTATCGGGTAGTGGGAAGGGAAAGAAAATATAGCCTTTTGTAGCGACTACAATGAGCTATTCGTGTTTCGGGTAGTGGGAAGGGAAAAAAAAATATAGCCTTTTGTCGCGACTACAATGAGCTATTCGTGTATCGGGTAGTGGGAAGAGAAAGAAAATGTAGCCTTTAGTAGCGACTACAATGAGCTTACTCTTTTCAAAAGCTACAAAATTAGTCCAAACATTATGGCACCCGGTAAGGTCTCCCCTACCGCCACTTGGGGATACGTTAGTCAGCGATTCCACCAACAAGGTGCATCCGCTATCAGGGGTAGCGTTGGACATCTCTGCGAACTATCACAGTATCGTCCAAGAGCAATGATTGTACATAGATGTTCTTTCAATAAAAAAATGAATCGTTGCTGTTCACATACATGTTCCAACACATTTAGACCTGTTCTTTCAGAGAAAATTTGTTGTTTTAGTTCAGAAATACGAACTAGAGGCTCCCAGGAGCCTGTATAACTCACCTGAACCTGAAACCAAACAACACTTTTTTATCCAGCTTTTCTTCGCTATAAGGAATTGCCCAACACTTCTGCAAAAATCATTAATTTTTACCTTTTAAGAGAAATAACTCCTATTAAGAGGAGCTTTTGATGCTTAGAGGGAGAAGGGAGGTTCACTTCAAATTTGCTGTACCTGTTATACTTTTTTAACGATCAGCTATCTTAAGCCAACGTAGCTATGAAGGTAGTCAGGTGTCATGATTTGCACAATTTAGGTAGAGGACGTCCTAAAGATGATGTGTGCAATGTTTCAAAGCAGTCCTTTCATTGGTTAAAGAGAAGATTGTTTAAAATCAAGTAAAATTGATTAAAAAAATGTTCAAGGAGAATAATTCCTAAACGGTTCATCAGACATCTTGACCCTAAAGCCATTTTTGTAGCCCTCATAGAGCAGAACAATTAAGCAATGCCAACTTTTTCTCTAGTTCTAATAATTTTCAAGATTTTGAGGCAAAAATGTCAAAAATAATCAATTTCGGCAATTAAAGTGCAATAACTCCTATATGAAGTCGTCATACAACTTCCAGCCAATGGAGTGTTTCGTAGAGCTTTCGAAAGACATGTCTCTTCGGTTTCCTGTATCTGTTATACTTTTTGAACTAGAAGCCAAAAACTGTATTTTGACACCCCCCTATGCGTTCTATTTTTAGCCATGGCGGCCAGGTTTGTTAATCTGCGGCCATTGTTGGTGCAAACTTGGTTAAGGACATTTGACGGATGATGTGTACAAAGTTTCAAAGCAGTACTTTCAGAGAAGATTCTAAAAGATCAATTAAAACCGATAAAAAAACAAGTTCAAGAAGAACAACTCTTAAACGGTTCATCAGACAATCTTGACTCTAAAGATATTTTTGTAGCTCTCATAGAGCAGAACAATTAAGCAATGCCAACTTTTTCTCTAGTTCTAATAATTTGCAAGATTCTGAGGCAAAAATCATCAATTTTGACAATTAAAGGGCAATAACTCCTACAAGGAGTCAACATACAACTTTGACCCAATGGAGTGTTTTGTAGAGCTTTTGATGCTTAAGGAGGGAGGTATCTTCAGTTTTCCTGTATCTGTTATACTTTCTGAACTACAAGTCAAAAACTGTATTTTGACCCCCCTGTTCTATTTTTAGCCATGGCGGCCATGTTGGTTGGTCTGAGGCCATGATTTGTGCAACTTGGTAGAGGACATTTTACTTATGATGCGTGCAAAGTTTCAAAGCAATCCCTTCAGTGGTTTTGGAGTAGATGTTTAAAGAAAAGTTAACCACGACGGACGCCAAGTGATGGCAATAGCTCATATGACCCTTCGGTTCAGGTGAGCTAAAAAGATATTTATGACAAGAATGCAAATATCTTTATATATTTTAACCACGCTACCTAAATTTCGTACTAGAGACATTCGCCTTGAATTTGTCTTTGTTACGAAGATCCATCATTCGAAAAACATTACTAGACTAATAGATAAACGTGTTTCAGACCTTCAACACAGCAAAGATTAAGATTTAAGTAGACATTGCAAGCCTCCAAATTCTTTTAAAATGCAACATTTTATACCTTAGAAAGAACCTAAAACAGCCATGCAAGTGTTTATTCACAGATAGATGGTAGGCTGTGGTACAGTAAGTGTTGACGTATTCTGAAGAGGGTTTTTTGCGTGAAAAATGAAAACTGCATATGGTTCAGCTTATGCTCCTGTTATAGATCAAGAAGGTTACTTTTGAAATCAATTATTTCTTCGAGATATTCAGCGTTTTGAACAATGGCAGTTTTGAAAATTTGAAAGGGCAATTTTTTCCGTACTAATATTTGACCTCAATAAGAACGGAAGTGTACTTTTTAGGAACAATCGATTGTTGTCTACTCGAAATCCTTCGGGTGATGTCGTCTGCAGTTAAGGCAGGAAAAGTCTCGTGGTTTGTCCGATTACTATTGAACGTCTCGAAAGCGGACGAACATTTGTAAACATCGTAAGGTCCCTTTAGAAACAAAAATGAGTTATGTAAAATTACCGTAGCAAAGGTCAAGAATCATTTGTAACAATTAAACAATTAGACATATTATAAAACATGGACAGGTTATCATATCTAAATTTGTTATACTGAATTTTCTTAATAAAAAGGTAAAATATAGAATAATAAAAAATGCAAGCAAAGGGGGTTTGGCATTTAGTATAGTTTTATGAGGATTGTTTACTGATTTGTTCTGTTGGAAAAATATCAAGTCGGTTTAGGAACTTAAAAGAGCTCATGTTATTTTTATGTATTAATACATTACCAGACTCTAAATAATATTTACTTAATTGTTCTGATAAGTCATAAACATATAAAAAAATTATACATTTATTATTTTTTAATGTATTCTATTGTCATTTCTACTTTCGAAAAGGTTCTTCATTGTAATATTTTTGTACCCAAACACACAAAAACACAATCTCACAGGCACAAACATGTTTTGTTTGGTATTATTGTAATTTATTCACTATTTTGTAACTAGTTCTACTATGTCATTTGATTAAGTTATTGACAAAAAAACTGGTTAACTACACTGTATTTTTTGGAAATAGATGGACGGCCGTACAAATATTACTATACAGAAATTATGAATTTAATCGATAATACTCGAATATTTTGGCTTTATATGTTTTCTGTCACCTGCTTTAAATTATACCAATTATCACAAAACATTTTTTGTCGGTAAACTGTATTTAGATATACAAATTATCACAAAAAACGTTTTTGTCGGTGCCTGTATATTCTCCAGCGTAAGTGAACGAGGCCTGGTATTTCGAGATTGAGACGATGGAAAGCATGGGCTGGTGGGAAGAAATGCACAATATGTATATATTAATTTCAAGACAGTACACCTTGTACTAGGATATAGATAATTGTAAACACACAAAGCTTACTCTGTTTGAATTTATTACTAATATTAGACGTAAATTTACGAGTGTCATTCCTAGCAGGACTGAATAAAAGTCGAGGTCTTATTTCTTTCACATCCTAAATATAGCTGAAATATAGCCTGGCTTAAAACAATAATTTAAATCAATAATGTCAAGACGCCAATAAAAAAATTGACCGAGTTGCCGAGAAGTCATAGTTTGAAATTCACGTTGTCAAAATACCAACAATCACAAAATTTTTTTGTCAGTGTAGCTATATACTACTAAAATTATAGACCCTCTTTTTAAGCGCGCATCACAAAACACAGAGAAATAGCGCAGTATTAACACATATAAGGTTACATGCAGTTAATGTTGCATCAGCTAAATATTTAATTTTTATATCGAATATTGCTTTAAATAATTAGCAATGAACGATTAATTACGTCCGCAAATTTGTACCGGATACGGTCCTCCTTTACATTTAAAAATTTATTTCCGGGGCAAGGAAAACCCGTGAGGGATAAAAAAACAAACGTAAGCCTACCCAACAAGCAACTGTTAAATTAGAAGGCATTTATTACGAAGTAATTTTTTAATCAGTGAAAGCGTAACTTTAGTTCTTTTTTAATGTCAAATTAGTCCTGATCACAGTGACAACAAAATTCGTAGGACCTAACAGACATGTCTGGTGAAAAACCCTTTCGTTTCTAATCGTTTTCTTGAAGTGAGCCGGCTGAATTTCAACAAGAACTAACTGTTCGCTTGCTTCACGTGACGGAAGTCGATAGCTGTAGTTCGTACTTCAATATGTATAAGTTTACATGCATGATGTTGCATATTAAAAATATTTAATGTTGATACCGATAAAGTCGATCATTAAATTATTTCGCTGTGTTTTGTGATGCGCGCTTAAAAAGGGAGGTCTATAATTTTAGTAGTATAGATGAAAAGCATTTTGGTAAATTTCTGAGAGACAACGACCCCAAATTTATGCAAAGCAACCCATTCTTATCATATTAACCTACAGTTGTGTTCCTTATATTGCTATCATAATAGTAACCACCTGAATCGATACCACGGGTCAAAAAAATCCGTCTTTCTAGTCCTTATAAAGATGTCACATCGCACAGGGGTTGAACGAATTAGTAATATGGATAAATTATTGTCGACCGTTTTAGCTCACCTGAACCAAAGTGTCGTGTGAGCTATTGTCGTCTGTTCGTCTCCTCTTACTGGGACCACAATGTCAAGGGTTCACAGATAGCGGATGCCATCGCGTTAGGTTGTAATACGGAGATCTTGACCATAGATTCCTTGGAGAGTGCCATTCTTCTTGCACAAAAACCCACTTTTGTAGATGTCGGAAAGAGTAGGCACGTAGCCGCTAAAAAGGCTACATATTCTGCCCCAACCGATGCTCCATACGTTACAAGTGGCAGTCACAATTGTTCGACTAAAAGACCACTAATTATATTGTTAACTGCCAAGTCTATATATAATGAAAGCAATTTATTTTTAATTATATTTTTTATTTTGTGGTCGAGTTGTTTTGATCTTAAGTTTATAATAAATTTATAGAGATCTAACCAATACTGCAAACACACACACACACATTTTAAATGTTATAGAGATGATCGGGACCGAGATGTTTCAATCTTGTGTGTCGTTTATTAAGAAGACACATAGTTGCAGTTAAATTTCCGAGACCATGCTAGCTTAGCAGCAACCCAGCGCGTCCCCGGATGGTGGATAGGGGAGACAGTCGTTTTAGGGGTAAATTCTCCGCCCTACTCAATACTCTGTACCTTCCAGTGGTAGTCGAAATTGTGTTTCGTATGCAACAAAATTCAACATTTCGACGCAAGAATTAAATCTTGTATGGTTAATTCTGATCTAAATTTAGGTATTTTTAATTTAAGAATGCATAAAAAAATTTGAAACAAAGTCGTTATAATTATTCAACAACACTTTACAGAAATACAAAATGCTATCCTTATTTATCTCATATACTATCAAGCATGTCTTGATGGGCTTTGATGACGTTCCCACATTAGGAACGTTTCTATACTGTAGAAAATTTTTTTAAACTGTCGCAGGCGACACATCTTTGGTTTGAAATAATTTGATGTACATAGTAAAACTTAATTTAACGTGGAAGTGGAATATATATTTTCATTGTTTTAATTTTCTTTTTATCTATATATGCTCAAATTATCGTACGAGATCACGTTTTTATCTAAATAATCCAATTGTCTTGAAATAAACAATACAGTAAATTAAGTTTACAGTATTTTTATGGTTACAGTGATTTTGTTTTTTATATTTCTTCGTAAGACAGAAAAAGCTAACGTTTTTTTATATTTTTTTTATACAGTAATAAGCACTATACAGAAGTAAGACACTGCATAAGCAAAAAGCACTAAAAGTTCGTAAGTATACTCAGGGTATCCAGTTGAACTCTGTCATAATAGTCTGCCGTTTCATGCTCTGGACGAAGTTGTTGATCTGGTCCTCAATCATGTAGTAGTAGCTGTATTCTTGTACGTTTTGAATTCAAGCCCCTGTCGAATAGTGGCTAAGGCGGTCAGTTCACTAGGTCTACCGGCTTGGTGGATTTCCTCGTCATCTACAATTAGTTGGTTCTCTTTTTACTTCATCTCTATCTTCCGTCGTTACTGCACACTACGATATAAGATATTAAAATACACATTGGTTAAATTTTAATTCCTGTATAAAGTGTCTGCGATGCCCATTATTAGAGTATCCCAGTAGAAAAACTTGTTTAATGATCATACATAGAGTTAAACATGATTTACTAGTACAAAGCAAAGACAATACGTACACATAACGTTTGGGAAAGGTTTCAACATTGTCGAAAATGACGTTACTGATCTACAACAAAAACGCAACTTTACTTTGTTGTGTTTTTAATTTGTAAAGCTGGAACCATTCCCGTTGGGTTTCCGTTGATCGACCAACACAGCAGCTCAGCGCGTCTCCAGGTGGCGGATGGCAGAGATCTTCTCGTGTGTTGTCATGCAATAGTAATATATATTTTTTAAATATCTCAAGTCAAACAATTGCTATATTAATTCTGTTAAATACTCCTCCTAATTCTTCTTCAATTTTAAATCAGTTTCCGGTCCATAAATAATACCTAAGGTATCCGGACCATAATTGATCACGTGGTCATATTTGGTGTCCCGGATGTCTATTATTTTTCAATAGAGCATACCTAGGTAATCTTCGGCAAACATCGGAAATACTATTTGAGTAATTAAATTGTTTGCTAAAAATGTTACCATTGACTCAAAGTAGCATAATATATTTAATTTGCATCATTAATTAGCAATATATTGATTTAATAAAGCCGCATTTCTTTGTCGAAATATAAAATTAAACCGTAATTTTAATTATGGGACGGATACCTTTAAAGGACACCACTCTCTTTGGGGCAGCAAAACATGAAGATATGTGCATTTTTAATGGTAATACAAATAATTAGCAGTTTTCGAATGGATCTTGTTCAGCAATTGATCTTGCAATAACAGACCCTTCTGTCTTGCACGACTTCTCATGGAAAGTCCATAACGATCTTTATAGCATTGATCAATTTCCTCTTGATAGGTATAAATTTAACAAGACTAAGTAACCCTATTTGAAACCCAATTTTATAGCGCGACTTCATTTCGACGCTTTTAATTGCATTTATGATCAACAAAACAGGTGCGTATTGTCCGCATTTACGTATTGTCCGCACCACATTTTCGTACTTAAAAACCATGGAAAAATGCTTATATGCAGGTATAGTCCGCATGTATAAGTTTTCATACAGGTCGAAAACCATCTGTGCATACCATAATCATGACTGTACACGGAATATACGGTTACCGGTACGTTAAAAAAATCGTCTGCTAAATGTTTGTGATAAGTTTTTCAATTCTTGGTTATAGTCAGACAAGAAATAATAACAATAAATTATTGTTAGAAGAGTAACAGTTAATAGATAGCATATTAGGATGATTGCAGAAATCATTAAATAATTAATTATTTCGTTTATCACGTTGATCATTGGCTTGCCCAAGCGAAGTTGTATAGAAATAAATATTTTATGAATTCGTTTAAAATAAACAATACCCAAGCGATAATTGTTTGATGAAATCTTTTGAAGTTTACTAAAAATTATTTTCTTGCCTATAAATTTATTCAACTTGTAAAATGTAATCGTACCTCCGAATTTTCATTGCGAAGATGGGTAAAATACGTCAGTCATTCACGGCGAAGGAAAAACTTAAAGTAATATCTTATGCAGAGTAATATCTTATGCAGAAGCGCACGGAAAGTAATATCTTATGCAGAGTAATATCTTATGCAGAAGCGCACGGTAATCCTGCCGCTGGCAGAGAATATAGCATTGACGAATCCAATATCCGTAAATGGAGAAAGCAAAAAGATCGGATACAAAGCTATGCCACGCAATAAAATGGCCGAAAGAGGTGGTGCAGCACACTATCCCGAGACCAAGTGACTTCTTCCTTGGGTTGAAGACCGCAGAAAGCAAGGTGTTGCGGTATCACCAAATGAAATAAGACTTTGGGAAAGACATTGAATGTATCAAGCCATTTGCAGCTTCAGCAGATTAGGCTTACGCTTTTCTAAGGAGACGCAATCTCCCCATTCGCAGGAGGACCCATATTTCTCAAAAACTGCCAGAGGACTTCGAAGATAAATTAACAAAATTCCAGTCCTTTATAATTCAATCCAGGAAAAAACACAAATATGATCTGTCCCAGATTGGCAATACTGATCAAACACCATTGACATTCGATATGCCAGCCGACACCACTGTTGCGCCAAAAGGTTCAAAATCTGTAACTGTCAAGACAACTGGCAATGAAAAAACAGATTTACTGTAATGTTGGCATGTACAGCCGATGGTGGAAAGCTACCACCCTATGTCGTCTTTAAAAGAAAGACAATGCCAAAACTCAAGTTTCCACCTGGCATAACCGTTAAAGTACACCCAAATGGATGGTTCGATAACATAATGAAAGACTGGTTGACAAAGATATTGGGCAAATCTTTCCCCAAGTCTGCTCGTCCTAGACGCATTCCGTTGCCATCGTTCAGAAACAGTTAAGCAGATACTCAAGTCTGAACATCGCACAGATATAGCCATCATTCCCGGGGGAATGACAAGCATTCTTCAGCCCCTAGATGTAAGCATTAACAAACCCATGAAAGTAATGCTGCGCCAGAAATGGAACAACTGGATTTCTGGTGACGACCACTCTTTTAAGAATGGGGGAAGAATGAGGAAACCAGAACTTCCAACTATTTGTTCATGGACCCCGTGTGGGCCCCGGGGCACAGGAGAATAGGCCCACGGCTTCCTCAGCCTGCAGTAAGAGTCTGCTAACAGAGGCAACACTTGCCGTGTGTTGCGACCCGTGTCGATTACAGGACGGGATTTCAGTAGGCCGGGTAAACGGTCCCGATAACTTACTGAACCCTTACTTTTTCTAGACGGGAAATCGAGTTAGCCCTGACTTCGATGAATCGGCATGTCACGTCTTGCCCTTTGTGAATCCTTATCATTTAAGCTACTCTATTACATTTTTCCTTCAAACTGTTCCATGAAATGTATGTACCATTTAATAGACGGCTTCCTTACAGGATTTGCAAAGAAGGCGGTGGCTGAAGGGCAAAGCTTCCTCAGCTTTATAGAGGCGACATGTTTGCCGTGTGTTGCAACCCGTGATGGTGGAGGAAGGGATCCTGGTGGTTGAGAGATTACTCTCTGCTGCATCCATTAGTGCGGGTCGGCGGGTTTGATTTTCAATACACCACTTTGGCCCTGACTTCAACTAGACGGGAGACCGGATGGACCCCGTTCGGTCAATCGGCTGGTCATGCCGAGCCCTTAACAAGCTTGTCGTCATTTTTCTTATCACTTGATGATATCCTGTGAATTTCAGTTCCAAAGTTGTTCAGATACAAGCTGTTAAGAAGGCGGTGGCTCATGGGTCAATCGAGTAGATAGAGTTTCGAACGGTTGTTTCGCCAGTTAATTCTGGCACGAAGCTTGCGTTCGTGAAGAAATTCATCTATTTGAGTATACCACCCTTGGAACACCAGATGCTTTCTGCTGGTGATCCGCAGAGACAAGCATCGCCCCTGTTGGCACTCCGTGGCGGGTGGGTGACAAGGGTGGTGAACCGTAATCTTTCAACATGGCTTCAGAAATAGAAATTAAAAATGGTCCAAAAAAAAGAAAAAATACCATTCCTCTTGAAGAAGTGGTTGATGATGAGCAGTGGTCAAGATTTATTGTTCTAACTAGTACTGACCAAAATAAACCTTTATCCAAAATTTCTCCATTTGTAATTGAAAAAACTATTAAGGGTTGTGCAGGAGATGTAAAAAATGTAACAAAAATGAAATCAGGCTCTTTGTTAATTGAATGTTCAAAGAAACAACAATCTTTCAATTTGTTAAAATTAAATAAAATTCTTGATTTAAACATCTCTTCTTCTCCCCATAGAACTTTAAATTCCAGCCGAGGTATTATTCGTTACAGAGACCAAGATCTCTCTGAGCTTACAGATGACGAAATTTGTGAAGAACTTAAACCTCAGGGTATTACAAAAGTAAAAAGATTCGTAGCCAACAGAGAATGTGTTCAGGTCAAACTGAATACCTTCCTTCTGCACTTTAATACTCCATCTGTCCCTTCATCAATAAAAATCGGTCTCTACAATGTTAAAGTCAGCGCATACATCTCCAACCCTGTGCGCTGCTTTAAATGTCAAAAGTTCGGCCATGGGAAGGGACAATGCAGAGGTCACTTGACCTGTTTTAAGTGTGCAGAAGAAGGACATGAGGGCTTTACCTGCACCAAAACTCCAAAGTGTGCCAATTGTGGTGAAGCCCACATGTCCTCATCCAAGGATTGTCATCATTTTAAAAAGGAAAAAGAAATACAAAAGTTAAAAACTGAAAAAAACATCTCTTACCCTGAGGCTCGTCGTCTGTATAATGCAACGAATAATCCATCGACTCCTGCATCAACGTCATACGCCAGTGTGGCCAAACGCGTTCTAACTTCAGTTGAAACGCAGACAATCATCACCTGGCCTATTGACAAACAGGAACCTTCAAAATTAACAGTTACAACAACAGACTAAATCATTAAATCTTCAAGAAAATCTTCATCTTCTCAGACTGCTACGTCTTCAGCACTCTCTCAAACTGCTACATCTTCAGCACCCTCTCAATCCTCAACCAATTCTTCAAGAAGCCCAAAAAAAAAAATTCAAAAAATATCAACTCCAATGTAAATTCTAACTCAAATAAAAACTCAAATCAAAAAGGAGATCGTACTCCAAAACTGCTGCGGGATCCCATTAAGGTCCACAACAGGTTTGGTAGTCTAGATCATCTAGACACTACCATCTGGGGTGATCCCATGGATACACTACCCCCAGATACTGGATCTAAAAGTAGATCCCCCAGCAGAAACCGGCGGAATAGCCCCAAAAAAACTGTTAACTATTCCCCTATTCGCAGACCATAATGGGTACAATAATACAATGGAATTGTCGAGGTCTTAAGATTAATTTTCTTGAAATTACTTTATTAGTTCAAGCCTTTCTTCCTGTTGCATTTTGCCTCCAAGAATCCCACCTAAAACGAAGTGATAACATATCTTTAAAAAACTACTCTATATACAGCACATATGTAGACGAGAATGATAGAGCTGCTGGCGGCTCTACCATTTTTGTAAAAGATCAAGTTCTACATAGCCCTGTGGATCTCAACACTGATCTTCAGGCGGTTGCTGTTAGAATATCTTTAGATAAAACAATTACTTTATGCTCTGTGTATATCCCTCCAAATTCTTCATTAAATTTAAATCAGTTGAAACATCTTACTGATCAGCTTCCGGCCCCTTATATATTACTTGGGGACTTCAACGGACACAACCCGTTATGGGGCAGTAACACAATAAGCGATAAAGGTAAAATTATTGAAAGCTTAATGAATCAGGAAGATCTGTGCATTTTTAATGATGGAACTAATGCATATTTACATCCTGGGAATGGATCATACTCGGCTATTGATCTAACAATAGCAGATCCTTCTCTGTTGCCCGATTTCTCATGGAAAGTCCATGACGATCTCTGTGGCAGTGATCACTTTCCCATTATCTTGCAATCTTTACACTCGTCAAACACAGAACGAGTCGCTTGGTATAAATTTGGCAAGGCCTATTGGCCTCTATTTGAAAAATTCTGTATAGAGCGACTTAACTCGGATACTTTTGAAACTATTTCAGATCCAATTTTAAAATTTAATGAAACACTTATTTCAATTGCTGACGAAACTATTCCTAAGACCTCGACAAATCCAAAGCATCCTTGTAAACCATGGTTCGATGACAGCTGTGAGGACGCTATTAAGGACCGGAAAAAGACCGAACGACGCTTTAATAGACACCCAACTCAAAATAATCTTAACCAGTTCCGAATTTTTCGAGCGAAAGCTCGCAGGGTAACGAAACAAAGACAACGCTCCTCTTGGCGTAACTTTGTTTCTAAATTAAATAACCATACCCCTATGAATAAAATTTGGAACATGATTCGTAAAATTAAAGGTAAAAACAGTAAAGCAAATGTCCATCATTTGAAGGATGGACAAGACTTGTTAACATCAGAGTCAGACATATCAAATAAATTGGCCGAAACATTTGCAACACACTCCTCTGCTGAAAATTATCATCCCAATTTTCAGCAGATCAAAATTCAAAAAGAAAAATCAAAACTTAATTTTCAATCAAAAAATTTAGAAGATTATAATAAACCTTTTTCTTTGGAAGAGCTAAAAACTTCATTGAACAAATCTCACGATACAGCATCTGGCCCAGATGACATCCATTATCAACTTCTCAAACATCTCCCACAATCTTCTCTCCAATGTCTTCTGAATCTTCTTAACAACATTTGGGAAACGGGTGACTTACCATCTATTTGGAAAATGGCCACTGTTGTGCCTATTCCGAAACCAGGAAAAGATCACTCGGAAGCGTCCAACTACCGGCATATAGCCCTCACAAGCTGTCTTTGTAAACCCATGGAAAGGATGATCAATGATCGCCTTGTCTGGATTTTAGAATCAAACAACCTTCTGTCCAATATCCAATGTGGATTTAGACAAGGGCGAAGTACCCTAGATCATCTGGTGCGTTTCGAAACATACATAAGAAACGCATTTGCCAAAAATGAACATGTTGTGTCGATCTTTTTCGATCTAGTAAAAGCTTACGACACAACTTGGAAGTATGGCATTTTAAAAGATCTTTTTGATATGGGGTTGAAAGGTAGACTTCCTACCTTCATTTCTAATTTTTTGTCTGATAGAGAATTTAAAGTTCGTGTAAATTCAACTATGTCTGACCCTTTTGAACAAGAAATGGGTGTTCCTCAAGGTAGCATCCTCTCTGTTACTTTATTCAGTATAAAAATTAATAGTCTTGCTCAAGTCTTGAAAGATAATATTGATGGTTCTTTGTATGTTGATGATTTTCTTATATGTTATCGAGGAAAAAACATGAATAATATTGAACGTCAACTACAGTTATGTTTAAATAGAATAGAAAAATGGGCAATGGAGAATGGTTTTAAATTCTCCACTTCCAAAACTGTTGGCATGCATTTTTGTAACAAAAGAAAAATGCATCCAGATCCCGAACTTACATTATATAATAATCCTATAAAAATTGTGAAAGAAACTACTTTTCTTGGTTTAATATTCGATTCGAAGCTCACCTTTCTTCCCCATATCAAAATGTTAAAAAATAAATGCCTAAAGGCATTAGATATTTTAAAAGTTGTAGCCAGTACCGACTGGGGTGCTGAGTGCGACGTTTTACTTAATCTTTATAGATCGCTGGTTCGATCTAAATTGGATTATGGTTGTTTCATTTATGGTTCTGCTCGCAAGTCATATGTCAAAATCCTTGATACGATTCATCATCAAGGATTGCGACTATGCCTTGGAGCCTTCCGAACCACACCTATAGACAGCTTATATGTAGAAGCAGGCGAGCCTTCTTTGTATCAAAGAAGAATAAAGCTCGCTTTGCAATATGCAACCAAATTACAGGCATATCCTGGCAACCCCGCCCACGACTGTGTTTTCAAACCTCTTTATCAAAACATTTTCGAAAAACATCCAAACAAAATTCAACCTTTTGGCATTCGAATTAATTCTCATTTAGAAAATTCAGGTATAAATTTAGATGAAATTGCTGCAATCGGGATTCCACGAAATCCCCCTTGGCTAAACCCCAAACCGGTATTTATTTTTGATTTACAAAAACATAAAAAGTCAGAAACAAACCCGTTAATAATACAACAACATTTTGCAGAAATTAAATCATGTTACCCTGACTACAGTACTATTTATACAGACGGGTCAAAAGATGACGATAAAGTTGCCTCTGCCGCTGTCTTCGGAGAGCGTGTTGAGACTCGTCGTCTCCCGTCTGCCTCATCCGTATTTACTGCTGAGGCGCAAGCTATTCTTCTTGCCATGAAAATAGTTGCTTCGTCAGACGAGTGCAAATTTATTATCTGCTCAGATTCCCTGTCTTGTCTACTTGCTATTCAAAATTTCAAAATTAAAAACCATTATATTTTAAAAATAATTGAAATTTACAAATCTCTAATAGCTTTGGGAAAAGAGGTTGTGTTTTTCTGGATCCCAAGTCACGTTGGAATCCAAGGGAACACAGTCGTGGATCAGGAGGCAAAGAATGCCCTTAAGAATAATATTATAAACTGTGATATACCTTTTACTGATTTTAAACCAATAATTTTTAAATATATTTCTAGTTTGTGGCAGAGTGGTTGGGATCTCCAAGTTCATAATAACTTCATGAGATCCAGCCACTACTGCACACAATTAATTTTAAAAGTTTTAGAGGTCGCAGAGACCAAGTTGTTTTAACACGGTGTCGTCTTGGTCATACCAGGACGACACATAGTTATATTTTAAATAATGAGCCACGACCCGAATGTGTGCCATGCAACAGTCCTTACACCATCAAGCATGTCTTGATGGACTGTGTGGACGTGGCCCACATTCGGGAACGTTTCTATTCTGTAGATACGTTTTTTAATTTATTTAAAACTGTCGCAGGCGACACAATTTTAAAGTTCTTGAAAGAAATAAATTTATTTAACAAAATTTAATTTCACTATTAATTGTGAAGACTACTACTTTTTATTGTTTTAACTACCATTTTTATTTGTATATATATTCTCATATTATTGTATGAGATCAAGTTTTAGTATAAAAGGGAGGCATGACGTACTACTAATTTAAAATACTAACAACTTAAAAATTATAATTTTCACGTCCTGAATATAGCACAATTTTACAGTTCTTAAAGGAAATTAATTTATTTAATAAAATTTAATTTCACTATTAATTGTGATACTTCTTATTTTTTATTGTTTTAACTACCATTTTTATCTGTGTATATTCTCATATTATTGTATGAGATCACGTTTTAGTATAAGAAGGAGGCATGACGTTCTACTAATTTAAAAATTATGGTTTTCACGTCCTGAATATAGCTGAAATATTGCTTGCTGGACGTTAAACATCAATCAATCAATCAAGCTTCCTTACAGGATTTGCAAAGAAGGCGATGGCTGAAGGACAAAGCTTCCTCAGGTTTGTAGAGGCGACATGTTTGCCGTGTGTTGCAACCAGTGATGGTGGAGGAAGGGATCATGGTGGTTAAGAGATCACTCTGCTGCATCCATTAGTGCGGTTCAGCGGGATTGATTTTCAATACACCACTTTTGCCCTGACTTCAACTAGACGGGAGACCGGATGGACCCGGTTCGTTCAAATGGCTGGTCACGCCGAGCCTTTAACAAGCTTGTCGTCATTCTTCTTGTCACTTGATTTTATCTTGTGAATCTTACACCAAAATTGTTCAGTAACAGGCTGTTAAGAAGGCGGTGGCTCATGGGTCAATCAAGTAGACAGAGTTCGCCAGGTAACACCGGCACGAGGCATGCGTTCATTGAGAAATTCGTCTGTTTGAGTATACACCCTTGGAACACCTGATGCTTTCTGTTGGAGATCCGCAGACTCTAGGCATCGCCCATGTTGGCACTCCGTGGCGGGTAGGTGACAAGGGTGGTGAACCGCATTTTTCTAATCATGGCTTCCGAAACACCCACTTTAGCACAAAAAGGTCCCAAAAAAAAAAGAAAAAAATGACTTTCTTCTTTCTTGAAGAATTGGTTTTTTGAAGAAAATTGGCCTAAATTTATTGTTTTATCTAGCAAAGACCCAACTAAACCTTGGCAAAAGTATCTCCTTTTATCATAGAAAAAGGTATTAAAGGCTGTGCAGGAGACGTTAAAGACGTCACTAAAATGAAATCCGGTTCCCTCCTTGTTGAATGTAATAGAAAACACCATTCTTCAAATTTACTTAAACTTTCGAAAATTGTAGATTTAGAAATATCCAGCTCACCCAACAGAACTCTAAACTCGAGTCGAGGGATTATTCGTTACGGAGGCTAAGACCTCTCGGAATTATCAGACGATGAAATCTGTTTAGAACTAGAGCCTCAGGGTGTTACAAAAATGAAAAGATTTATTGCTAACAGACAAGGTGTTAAGGTAAAACTTGAGGTAAAACGGAACACCTTTCTTTTGAATTTCAATACACCCACTGTTCCCGAATCTATCAAGATTGGTCTCTACAAAGCTAGCTTTGTAAAGTCAGCGCATACATTTCCAACCCGGTCGCTGCATTAAGTCTCAAAAGTTCGGCCACGTAAAGGGACATTGTAGAGGTCACCAGATTTGTTTTAAGTGTGAAGAAGGACATGAGGGCTTCACCTGCACTAAAACTCCATAGTGTGCCAATTGTGGTGAAGCTCACATGTCCTCATCCAAGGACTGTCAGCACTTTAAAAAGGAAAAAGAAATTAAAGAAAAAACCGAAAAGAACATCTCTTACCCCGAGGCTCGTCGTCTGTATAATACAACAAATAATCCCTCGTCTCCTGCATCAACGTCATACGCCAGTGTGGCCAAACGCGTTCTCACTTCAGTTGAAACGCAGATAATCATCACCTGGCCTATTGACAAACAGGAACCTTCAAAATTAACATAACAACAACAGACTTAAGCATTAAATCATCACGAAAATCTTCATCTTCTCAAAATGCTACGTCTTAAGCACCCTCTCAAACTGCTACGTCTTCAGCACCCTCTCAATCCTCAACCAATTCTTCAAGAAGTCCAAAAAAAATTCAAAAAATACCTATCCAATTCTTCTAACTCGAATAAAAACTCAAATAAAAAAAGAGATCGTATTCCAAAACTGCTGCGGGATCCCATTAAGGTCCACAACAGGTTTGGTAGTCTAGATCAACTAGACACTACTTTCCGGGGCGATCACATGGATACACTACCCCCAGATACTGGATCTAAAAGTAGATCCAGCAGAAGAAACCGGCGGAATAGCCCCCAACACACTTGCAACTATTCCCCTATTCGCAGACCATAATGCGTACAATAATACAATGGAATTGTCGAGGTCTTGAGATTAATTTTCTTGAAATTGCATTATTAGTTAAAGCCGTTCTTCCTATTGCATTTTGCCACCTAAAACGAAGTGATAACATATCTTTAAAAAACTACTCTATATACAGCACATATGTAGACGAGAATGATAGAGCTGCTGGCGGATCAAGTTCTACATAGCCCTGTAGCTCTCAACACTGATCTTCAGGCGGTTGCTGTTAGAATATCTTTAGACAAAACAATTACTTTATGCTCTGTGTATATCTCTCCGAATTCTTCATTAAATTTAAATCAGTTGAAACGTCTTATTGATCAGCTTCCGGCCCCTTATATATTACTTGGGGACTTCAACGGACACAAACCTTTATGGGGCAGTAAGACATTAAACGATAAAGGTAAAATTATCGAGGCTTAATGAATCAGGAGGATCTGTGTATTTTTAATGATGGAACCAATACATATTTACATCCTGGGAATGGATCATATTCGGCTATTGATCTTACAATAGCAGATCCTTATCTGTTGCCCGATTTATCATGGAAAGTCCATGACGATCTCTGTGGCAGTGATCACTTTCCCGTTATCTTGGAATCTTTACAATCTACAAACACAGAACGAATCGCTCGGTATAAATTTGGCAAGGCAAATTGGCCGTTTTTGGAGCTGTTTCTGATCCAATTTTAAAATTCAACGAAACACTTATTTCAATTACTAAGACCTCGACAAATCCAAAACATCCTAGTAAACCATGGTTCGATGACAGTTGTGAGGACGCTATTAAAGACCGGAAAAAGGCCGAACGACGCTTTAATAAACACTCAACTCAAAATAATCTTAACCATTTCCGAATTTTTCGAGCGAAAGCTCGCAGGGTAACGAAACAAAGACGACACACCTCTTGGCGTAACTTTGTTTCTAAACTAAATAACCATACCCCTATGAATAAAATTTGGAACATGATTTGTAAAAATTAAAGGTAAAAACAGTAAAGCGAATCTCCATAATTTAAGGGATGGACAAGACTTGTTAACATCAGAGTCGGATATATCTAACAAATTGGCCGAAACATTTGCAAAACACTCATCCGCTGAAAATTATCATCCCGATCTTCAGCGTATCAAAACTAAAACAGAAAAATCAAAACTTAATTTCCATTCAAAAAATTTAAAAGATTACAATACACCTTTTTCTTTGGAAGAGCTAAAAACCTCTTTGAACAAATCTCACGATACAGCATGTGACATCCATTATCAACTTCTCAAACATCTGCCACAATCTTCTCCCCAATGCCTTTTGAATCTTCTTAACAAAATTTTGGAAACGGGTGACTTGCCATCTGTATGGAAAATGGCCAGTGTTGTGCCTATTCCAAAACCAGGAAAAGATCACTGTGAAGCGTCCAACTATCGGCCTATAGCCCTCACAAGCTGTCTTTGTAAAACCATGGAAAGGATGATCAACGATCGCCTTGTCTGGTTTTTAGAATCGAACAACTTGATCTCAAATATCCAATGGATATTCAGGCGAAGTACCCTAGATCATCTTGTACGTTTCGAAACGTGTATTCGAAACGCCTTTGCAAAAAATGAACATGTTGTGTCCGTCTTTTTTCGATTTAGAAAAAGCATAGGACACAACATGAAAATATGGTATTCAAGCATTGTCTTCAATTTTTAAATAACAGACTAGAAATAAAGAAAGTGAGCAAGCTCACACTACCACATGAATTCCCATTACATCTAGGTGTTATTTTGTAGTTAAATTCGTAGATTGAAGTTTCATGAAAATCCATGAAGAAATGAAAGCACTATCCAGACCACAACATTGAATTTACATGTACATAAAAGTTGACCATCTCCCCCTCCATAAAAATATGGTCTCCTTAAAATCAATTCCATTCAAGCGCCTCCTTTAAGTAACAATTTCCAAAAGCTTCAAGAAAATCCATGAAGAAATAAAAGTGCTATCCAGGTGACAACATTGAATATACATGTACATGAAAGTTGACAAAGCCCCCTCCCAAAAATATGATCCCATTGAAGAATTTCCTTGAAAAACAATTCCATCCAAACAACTACCATAAGTAACAATTTCCCAAAGTTTCATGAAAATCCATGAATAAATGACAGTGATATCCAGGCGACAACATTGAATATACATGTACATTAAAGTAACTCTCCCAAATATGGTCCCCTTGACGAATTTCCCTTAAAATCATCCCATCCAAGCACCTAAAACAAGTAACAATTTCCCAAAGTTTTATGAAAATCCATAAAGAAATGAAAGCACTATCCAGACGACAACAGCATGACACATGGACGGACGGACTGGTCAAAAACATGACCCTTTGTTTGAGGTGAGCTACAATAAACTTGTCAGTGAGCACAAGCAAGCAAAGGAATTCAATAAGTAAATTGAATCTTTCACATGTTAAACTCACTGTGGGCTTGTGTGCTCGACTCCAATCTGAACAAGGATTGTCAGTTTTCCTGTCGAAGTCTGGGGTTTTTGCCTGGTACTCTGGCTTCCTCCACCAATCAAAAATCTTTATGCCACAATATAGCTGAAAAATTGCTGAAAGTGGCATTAAAAACCATTCAAACAAACAATTCAATACAATATCAGTGTTTGTAATTTATGAGTTGAACTTGAAACATGTTGCTGGAAATGAAATCCATGAAAAATCATCTTACATGAGATAAAATAACAAGTATTGATTGATGCAATAAACCTATTTATTTCAAAAATGGATTCTGTCTTTCACACACTTTAGAAATTTTTTTATTTTATTGAAAATTACTTGTTCATATGGCAATATTTTTGTATGTTTAATATTATAATTAGGTTTTTTTCCTAAACAAGAAATTAAAAACTTGATCTAATGTTGTCTCAACTATTCTTTATTGCACTGTGTGGTTATTTTTCACAATTTCTCATTTTCTGAAGTTTCCTTATCTAAAAAGACATATATGTCAGCTTTTACATTTCAATATTTCAAGAGATATACAACGCAAATATGACAATTTTCTATATTTCTATATACATATTATCAAAGAATAGAACACAATCAATCCAAATAAATTCAGTAAATAGTATGACTTTTTGCACAAAAATTTGATAGTATAGTTCAATAAGTGAACAGTTAATATCTCTCTTTTTCGTTTCTTGGTATCCTTCTGTTTGGCAACCATATTTGATACAGTCAAATCCACTTTATCGCAAACTGGTTAATAGCAAAATTCGGTTTATGGCAAACTTTTTCCAAACACCAAACCATTTGCCATTGAACCAATATAAAATTGACCTTTTAATTGCAAAGCATTTAATAGAAAAATTCGCCTAATTGCAAATCAAACCTTTTGCAAAATGTTAAAAATTGCTGTTTATTTGCAAAAATTGCAATTAAATTTGAAAGTTTCACATGTTGCGATTGATCATCTCCGAATAACGATGTCAATACGAAGACAGTTACATCGTTGGAACTGGATGCTTTAACCTTTGTATTGTTTTAAAGAATAAAAATATTATAAATCATCACGTGTGATCTACACATACATGTTCTATTTTTAAACTTTATTTAAATTGTGATTTAATGTAATGTTAATTTATTATTATATTTAGTGCTCTAAATGAAAAAACATGTTATTTAATAATAAATTGTTTAGAATAAATTTTATCCAGTTGCGTCGTTTTTGCAGCCATGCGCAATTGAGTTTCTACATTCCCACAAAACACGCACTGCTACATATAATACTGGTCGTTTCTATATGCCCTTTGGTACACAAGGTAAAAAATAGGTTTTTTGTGTAATTTAATATCGACAAAGTAAACAATAAAAATATAAACACATATACGATTTTTTAACATCTTTATTTCTCAATCATTCAATATTAAAGAAACAAATGACAAATAACACATTTTCTTGAAAAATGAACGCTAAAATCAGTGGGCAACAGGTGTCTGCTCGAAATACACAACAAACTAAGTCAGCTGATTCTTACTTCCGATTTTTACCGAGAGTTCAACGGTATCAGGTCACTTCGGTACTGATATTATTAGTCACTTCGGTACTCGGTACTGGTCACTTCGGTACTCGGAACTGGTCACCTCGGTACCTGTTTAATGCTTACTGTGAGACTCTGACCACATCTGGAATACTCTTCAAAAATGTACTAAGACAATGGTAACCAAACTTCTTAAACTTCAGGGTCTCAAAAGTCTTTACCTTATAGTACTCTAGAATTATATAGAAGGAATACAATGTATATAGGATTTCATATAGAAAAGATTGCAACAGGAAATGTCAGGAGCAAGTGTCAACTCATAATATAAAACTGAATATAATAAATGGAAGTGGTAAATTTAGGAGACAACGACAGCAATACACATTAAGATAACTTTTTTAAAGTGCAGAACATGCAGAAAGAGTATGGTTTTAACAACTTTATAAACTTTAAGTGCATATGTTAACGAAAATGAATTTGATTATACATGTAACATCGATAAAAGTATACTACAGGTATGAGATGCAGAATATAGTCATCTAAGGACCAATCGGAAGAAGTTATTTCAATTTGGCAGATTTAAGATATCCAAACATTATAAATGCATATTTCACATGTTGTTGCGATTGATCATCTCCGAATAACGATGTCAATACGAAGACAGTTACATCGATTACATCGTTGGAACTGGATGCTTTAACCTTTGTATTGTTTTAAAGAATAAAAATATTATATGAAATTAGTGTTTATTCTTTATCTTTCATCAATATATTTGCACAAAATGTTGAATTACATGCAATGTGTACCTTTATTTACGTAATATTCTTTATTTACAAAATTAATGTAAACATCTGACACCATATTGTTTTACATAAATCATCACGTGTGATCTACACATACATGTTCTATTTTTAAACTTTATTAAAATTGTGATTTAATGTAATGTTAATTTATTATTATATTTAGTGCTCTAAATGAAAAAACATGTTATTTAATAATAAATTGTTTAGAATAAATTTTATCCAGTTGCGTCATTTTTGCAGCCATGCGCAATTGAGTTTCTACATTCCCACAAAACACGCACTGCTACATATAATACTGGTCGTTTCTATATGCCCTTTGGTACACAAGGTAAAAAATAGGTTTTTTGTGTAATTTAATATCGACAAAGTAAACAATAAAAATATAAACACATAATTATACGATTTTTTAACATCTTTATTTCTCAATCATTCAATATTAAAGAAACAAATGACAAATAACACATTTTCTTGAAAAATGAACGCTAAAATCAGTGGGCAACAGGTGTCTGCTCGAAATACACAACAAACTAAGTCAGCTGATTCTTACTTCCGATTTTTACCGAGAGTTCAACGGTATCAGGTCACTTCGGTACTGATATTATTAGTCACTTCGGTACTCGGTACTGGTCACTTCGGTACTGGTCACCTCGGTACCTGTTTAATGCTTACTGTGAGACTCTGACCACATCTGGAATACTCTTCAAAAATGTACTAAGACAATGGTAACCAAACTTCTTAAACTTCAGGGTCTCAAAAGTCTTTACCTTATAGTACTCTAGAATTATATAGAAGGAATACAATGTATATAGGATTTCATATAGAAAAGAGTGCAACAGGAAATGTCAGGAGCAAGTGTCAACTCATAATATAAAACTGAATATAATAAATGGAAGTGGTAAATTTAGGAGACAACGACAGCAATACACATTAAGATAACTTTTTTAAAGTGCAGAACATGCAGGAAGAGCATGGTTTTAACAACTTTATAAACTTTAAGTGCATATGTTAACGAAAATGAATTTGATTATACATGTAACATCGATAAAAGTATACTACAGGTATGAGATGCAGAATATAGTCATCTAAGGACCAATCGGAAGAAGTTATTTCAATTTGGCAGATTTAAGATATCCAAACATTATAAATGCATATTTCACATGTTGCGATTGATCATCTCCGAATAACGATGTCAATACGAAGACAGTTACATCGATTACATCGTTGGAACTGGATGCTTTAACCTTTGTATTGTTTTAAAGAATAAAAATATTATATGAAATTAGTGTTTATTCTTTATCTTTCATCAATATATTTGCACAAAATGTTGAATTACATGCAATGTGTACCTTTATTTACGTAACATTCTTTATTTACAAAATTAATGTAAACATCTGACGCCATATTGTTTTACATAAATCATCACGTGTGATCTACACATACATGTTCTATTTTTAAACTTTATTAAAATTGTGATTTAATGTAATGTTAATTTATTATTATATGTAGTGCTCTAAATGAAAAAAACATGTTATTTAATAATAAATTGTTTAGAATAAATTTTATCCAGTTGCGTCATTTTTGCAGCCATGCGCAATCGAGTTTCTACATTCCCACAAAACACGCACTGCTACATATAATACTGGTCGTTTCTATATGCCCTTTGGTACACAAGGTAAAAAATAGGTTTTTTGTGTAATTTAATATCGACAAAGTAAACAATAAAAATATAAACACATATACGATTTTTTAACATCTTTATTTCTCAATCATTCAATATTAAAGAAACAAATGACAAATAACACATTTTCTTGAAAAATGAACGCTAAAATCAGTGGGCAACAGGTGTCTGCTCGAAATACAAAACAAACTAAGTCAGCTGATTCTTACTTCCGATTTTTACCGAGAGTTCAACGGTATCAGGTCACTTCGGTACTGATATTATTAGTCACTTCGGTACTCGGAACTGGTCACCTCGGTACCTGTTTAATTTTCGGTACTTTGAAGTACTTGTTTATATGTTTTATTAAAAAAACCAGAAAATGAGATGTGTATACAGACTAATTAATAACTAATTATGTTTTGATACGAATGTTTAACGGTTTCTCTATTTATAATCAACTGTTAATGATTGGTTTTGTTTGTAAGATCATCAAAGGTAATTAACAAATCTAATTTCTTTTAATCATAAATCTCTTTTGTCACGGCTACAAAGAAAAAATTAGTAATTGCAAGCTAAAATTATTTTGAGAAATTGCAAAAAATATATGCCAAGCTAAGAGGAGGCATAAATAATGGGACGACCTCAATCCAAATTCAAACCACAATGATCGAGTTTCCGTGTATCCTGTGTAAAAAAAACGTGCGACCTAGACAAGAAGCTGTCCAGTGTGAACAGTGTTCCCACTGGCAGCACAGGACCTGTGACACAGGTATTTCTAGAGCGGATTACAGACAAGCTGTAAAAGGCAATCTAGGTTTGCAGTGGCGATGTTCTCCGTGTACACAGCCAGAAGAACCAGAACCTGAGCTCCAGATTGCCCTAGAAGAGCCCACACAGAATGCCGTGGAAGAATCAGAACTTCTACTAGAGAACTCTATAGTAATTGAAAACTCGTTCCACATTCCAAACCCAATAGTGGAGAATTCCATCCAAGAAGAGACAATAGCTGATGATCCAATAAATACCAATCCAGTCAAAGAATATCGTTTGGTGGACTAAGAAAGCTTATAGACCTTGACGGATTCTGTTATACAGTGAGAAACCAAAAAGACGACCATACATTATGGAGATGTTCCAAAAGATCAAAGACCACCAACTGTCCTGCCACTGTTATCCAAGACGGTGACCAAAATAAACTTGGACTGAAGTCGCATATTCACCCTGCAGAGCCTGGTGTTCACATTGCAGTGAATATAAAGGCAGTGGTATATATCATATCATAACATCATTTATTTCATATTAATTATATATAATTTATTATATCATTTAAATTACAAAAATATTTCACTATAAACAATAAGGAATCATCAAACATGACAATATACAAATATAAATATACCTTTTTATTATATTACAAATATATAAGTATATTTAAGTATTTATCTCTTTTTAGGTTAAATCCATGGCACAGGACTATGTTTTTGGACAGTCTTCTGGGTCCATCGTACAAGTGACTAGCATTCTAGTTCAACAGCATGATATATTTTTCCATTTCTTGTTCTAAAAACAGAAATAATTAATAATACTAAATAAATCTAAAAGTTAAAAAAAGAATTATATTTATTTGCAGTCATATTATACAGACATTATTCAGCCAAGAACTCATACAAAAATGTTCCTTAAAACATCATTTATTTTGAAAAAAAGAAAATATATATTGGTTGACATATTCTGTTGCAGGGACACCGCAGTTTCTGTTTTGCATACCTTTTGTACATTACGGTAACTTTCGGCCATGTTTCTGAATGACTTACTGGGAGCTAAAATTTCTTTTCACATGTGACAAATAATGAGTTCAGAAAAAAAAATCGAAGAATGTGTCCATGGGACACAGATGCCCCCACTAAATGAAGTCACAAACAGGAAGTAGTTGTCCGACAGGTCTGAAAGTTTTTAAGGACGTACAACTTCTTATACTGAACTATCCTGCCCAATTTCAAATTGTTCTCAAGTATGGGACCTGAGAAAAGCTAGATGAAAATTTGTACGTACGGACAGGGACGGACATGTCATTGAGTAAAACTTAATGCCCACCCGACATGTCTTCACGGGGCTTAAAAAAGATTTTTAATGTGACAGACAAACATATACCTTACTTTTCTATTTGTTTATTTGTTTCCATGTTGTTTATCACCATTTTTAGCAATTTTTCAGCTACATCATAGACTCCAATTTTTATTGGGGGAGGACACCGGAGTACCTTGAGAAACTCTTGACATATGGTAATAAAACTGTCAATCCTTGTCAATTAAGATTGGACTCGAATAGTCACCCTGCCTGCACAGTGTTAACCGACCAGGTAATAATTAATAGACCAACTACTGTTACCACTCGGCAAACGAGGACCCTTGCATTAATATTTCTGAAAAATGTTACTGCATATATATAATGGCACTTGTGCCTAATAATAAACTGCTGGATGCGAGGTTACAGGTATGAATAAATGCTTACTGTGAGACTCGGACCACATCTGGAATACTCTTCAAAAATGTACTAAGACAATGGTAACCAAACTTCTTAAACTTCAGGGTCTCAAAAGTCTTTACCTTATAGTACTCTAGAATTATATAGAAGGAATACAATGTATATAGGATTTCATATAGAAAAGATTGCAACAGGAAATGTCAGGAGCAAGTGTCAACTCATAATATAAAACTGAATATAATAAATGGAAGTGGTAAATTTAGGAGACAACGACAGCAATACACATTAAGATAACTTTTTTAAAGTGCAGAACATGCAGAAAGAGTATGGTTTTAACAACTTTATAAACTTTAAGTGCATATGTTAACGAAAATGAATTTGATTATACATGTAACATAGATAAAAGTATACTACAGGTATGAGATGCAGAATATAGTCATCTAAGGACCAATCGGAAGAAGTTATTTCAATTTGGCAGATTTAAGATATCCAAACATTATAAATGCATATTTCACATGTTGTTGCGATTGATCATCTCCGAATAACGATGTCAATACGAAGACAGTTACATCGATTACATCGTTGGAACTGGATGCTTTAACCTTTGTATTGTTTTAAAGAATAAAAATATTATATGAAATTAGTGTTTATTCTTTATCTTTCATCAATATATTTGCACAAAATGTTGAATTACATGCAATGTGTACCTTTATTTACGTAATATTCTTTATTTACAAAATTAATGTAAACATCTGACGCCATATTGTTTTATATAAATCATCACGTGTGATCTACACATACATGTTCTATTTTTAAACTTTATTAAAATTGTGATTTAATGTAATGTTAATTTATTATTATATTTAGTGCTCTAAATGAAAAAACATGTTATTTAATAATAAATTGTTTAGAATAAATTTCATCCAGGTGTCATTTTTGCAGCCATGCGCAATCGAGTTTCTACATTCCCACAAAACACGCACTGCTACATATAATACTGGTCGTTTCTATATGCCCTTTGGTACACAAGGTAAAAAATAGGTTTTTTGTGTAATTTAATATCGACAAAGTAAACAATAAAAATATAAACACATATACGATTTTTTAACATCTTTATTTCTCAATCATTCAATATTAAAGAAACAAATGACAAATAACACATTTTCTTGAAAAATGAACGCTAAAATTAGTGGGCAACAGGTGTCTGCTCGAAATACACAACAAAGTCAGCTGATTCTTACTTCCGATTTTTACCGAGAGTTCAATGGTATCAGGTCACTTCGGTACTGATATTATTAGTCACTTCGGTACTCGGTACTGGTCACTTCGGTACTCGGAACTGGTCACCTCGGTACCTGTTTAATGCTTACTGTGAGACTCTGACCACATCTGGAATACTCTTCAAAAATGTACTAAGACAATGGTAACCAAACTTCTTAAACTTCAGGGTCTCAAAAGTCTTTACCTTATAGTACTCTAGAATTATATAGAAGGAATACAATGTATATAGGATTTCATATAGAAAAGATTGCAACAGGAAATGTCAGGAGCAAGTGTCAACTCATAATATAAAACTGAATATAATAAATGGAAGTGGTAAATTTAGGAGACAACGACAGCAATACACATTAAGATAACTTTTTTAAAGTGCAGAACATGCAGAAAGAGTATGGTTTTAACAACTTTATAAACTTTAAGTGCATATGTTAACGAAAATGAATTTGATTATACATGTAACATAGATAAAAGTATACTACAGATATGAGATGCAGAATATAGTCATCTAAGGACCAATCGGAAGAAGTTATTTCAATTTGGCAGATTTAAGATATCCAAACATTATAAATGCATATTTCAGAGTGATAAATTGTAAAACATTTCTTAAAACTGTAAGAAAGCTACATACATGATTTCTCATAGCAGTTAAGGAGAACTACTAGTAGGTCATTTTCTTTTTATTCAAATTTCTGTTTAGGACCTTATACTTTCAGCTATTACACATCTTTTTTCTTTATTTCATATTATAAATAAGGCACATGCATCTGTGCCTTATTTATCTCATCTTTATTGCAGATAGTTAATAATCCTCATAATTAGTGGGGATATCGAAATGAATCCAGGGCCTGTAAAATATCCCTGTGGGGATTGTAAAAAACCAGTTAAATCCAATCAGAAAGGAATCATGTGTGATGAATGTGAATTCTGGTATCATCTTAAATGTACTGAATTACAATCTCATGAGTATGTACATCTATCACAGTCGGAAGATTACTGGTATTGTAAAGGGTGCATTTTACCCAATTTTACTGACTCATTCTTTGAAAATAGTATACATGACAGACTCAACATATCACATGCAACCCAAGAGAGTAATACAAATTCAGTTTTTGAGTGACTTCAAGAAGCTAGGAAATCTTACCCACGGAACTTTATGGCAGCACATATTAATATCAACAGTGTAAGACACAAATTTATTGAAATGAGGGAGCTTTTAGACAATAAAATTGTTGATATATTATTCATATCATAAACAAAACTAGACCATACTTTTTTCGACAACTTGTTTACAGTTGATGGGTACAAACTTCTCAGAAGAGACAGAAACAGTCGAGGAGGTGGTATTATGGCACTGATGAACTCTGACTTTCCCTTTAGTAGAAAAACAGATATGGAGTGTAAAAATTTAGAAATGTTATCAATTGAAGTTTATATAAATGACAGAAAATGGCTCGTTATAGGGCTATTTAAACCTCCATCTATAAATGACAGTGATTTTTCAAATATGTTTTCGAAATCAGTAGATAAATGTTTTATTAATTATGAAAATATTCTTGTCTTAGGAGATCTGAATTTTGATATGCTTGATGGTAAAAAGTGTACAACTCTTAACGATTTGTGTGATGTCTTCAACTTATCACAAATAGTAAGTAAACCAACTTGTTTTATGAAAGGTTGTAAACCATCCTTAGTTGATGAAATACTGACAAATCAGAAAAAATTTTGTTTTAATGTGCTGAATACATGCACCAACAGGTATAAATGACTGTCACAATCTTATCTAGGTCACATTAAAAGGTCATGTTAACAGACCTAAACAAGAGTACGTAAGATACCGCAGCTACAAAAACTTTGAAATCACAAATTTTAATGAAGACATATCAAAAATTAACATACATAAACCAACACTGGAAACATGCTCAAATGAAGAACAACAAATAAATAATATGTATGAAAACTATGAAACAGAGTTTATTAGTGTCTTAGACAAACATGCACCTATCAAATCTCGCAAACCAAGGAAAAAACCCCTCCCATGTATGAACAGTGATTTAAGATCAGCCATTAATAAAAAACACATGCTGTACTTCCAGTATACAAAGTATAAAAATGATAAAACATGGGACAGATATCGTAGACAAAGAAACTTGGTAACAAAACTGAAGAAAAAATCCATGAAAAACTATTTTCTTGAACGTTGTACTGGTGGTTGTGAAAACAACAATTTTTGGTCAACTATGAAACCTTTTTTCTCTAAAAAAACGACAAAGGTGAGCAGAAAATTGTGTTGTGTGAAAATAGCAAAATTATAAATAACAGCAAAGAAGTCACTGAATGTTTTAACAATTTTTTTTCAACTGTAGTAAATGATATTGGAAAAGGTATATTGTATAATCCAGAAAGTCATCCAAGTATTGTAAATATTAAGAAAACAATGGAATTAAAGCCTGAAAAAAGTTTTGTATTTCAAAAGGTTACAGAAAACAATGTTGTAAAAATTGTAAACAATATTAATATTAAGAAGGCTACAGGATTTGACGGTATCCCAGCTAAAATTGTAAAAAATTGTAAAGAGGTTATTGTACCACAGTTAACAACACTAATTAATTTATCTGTAGAATGTAGTATTTTTCCAGACCGACTCAAACAATCCCAGGTTACTCCATTATTTAAGAAAAATAATCCACTAGAAAAGTCAAATTTTAGACCATTAAGTGTATTACCAATATTTTCTAAGATTTTTGAAAAAGTAATGGAAATCCAACTTTCAGATTATTTTGATACTATTTTTAACGTGAATCAAGTTGGTTACTTGTTCAACGTTCAACATTCAACATTCAAATAAATACCAAAGACCTCTTCTCTCAGTTTAACATTTAGCACTCACTTCCTTGTTCAACATTTGCAGTTCCTAGTTCAACATTCGATTTTTCAGTTCCTAGTTCAACATTCGCAGTTCCTAGTTCAACATTCGTTGTTTCTGGTTCAATATTCAAAAGTTTTAGTTCCTCGTTCAACATTCGCAGTTCCTAGTTCAACATTCGTTGTTTTTGGTTCAATATTCAAAATTTTTAGTTCCTCGTTCAACATTCGCAGTTCCTAGTTCAACATGTTCATAAGTTCAACGTTATTGACATTGCAAAGTTTGCACTTATTTTTTTCTTACACATTGTCCGTACCCATCCATCTATACTTAAAAAAATACCACTTTAAAAAATTAACAATTAACTAAGAACAGAGAATGTTTAACCATGAACGGAAAATTTTGAATAATGAAACAGAAACTACGAATGTTGAACCAGAACCTACGAATGTTGAACTAGGAACTATAATATAACTAAATATCGCATATTTGTCTCCCAAAAGAGAACAGATGTACGTTTTTTTGGTATATTGTGTGTAGAATCTTCCTTTACTTATCACACCCTGTATTGTCTTAATTATGTGGTTTCCTTATTTACCCTCTCTTTATATACTTTAGACATATTGTAACGATTTGGTTTAATCCAAAAAATTAAATGTTGTGACTTGTGGAGTGCAAACAACTTTTTAAGACAGAATCAGTAACAAACACAAACTATTGGAACGACAACAATTAATTCATTATTTACTAACCGTGCTATCCATGCCTAAAGTAATTAGCATAAGAAAAAATAAAATGGACCAAAATACAGCACCATCTAATATAGCTAGGGCTTCTGGGTATACAGTAAACACCAGACCTGGACCTTAAAATTAAGGAACAGATAAAATATTCTAACTCATACAATATTTTCTGAAAAAAAATATTAGATTATTCGCATTGTTTTAACACGTTTGTTCCTGCTCAATTTATAGATGTCTCTGTTTAATGTCATCATAATATTGCTGAAGAACTGTTCACGTTCTGCTAAACATCATTCAAGCGATACTCCTAATACTTAAACTGAGTAATTTTATATTCTTAAAGATGCTTACTTAATTTAAAATAATAATACCTTACGCAATTTTAAAAAGTGTCACGATCAGAAAAGACATATCCGAAAATTTATGCCACAGTCAAATTACTTTTATCAAGAGACTCTCGTGCCAACATTGTCACTAAGTCAAGTTACTTCCACTGTTGTTCGAACACACATAGGGACGACACAGAATGAAAAATGTAGAAATGCTCATAATTTAACATTTGTATAGTTCAAGCGTTTAGCTGTAATTCTTGTATTTCTTTTAAATAAATATGCATTACATATATTTTCATAAAATTTATTATAACATGGTATACTTTAATTTGGGGTTTGAGGTAAGTTAAACCAGAATCAATTAAATTTGATATCAAACAAATAGTCATTATAACCTTCCAGACCGGTTATGTTTTTTAGAAATATGTTACAGTAATGAACAAGATTTGGTGGAATGATCAATGTATCGAATTCCGATAAACCCTTGAAAAGTATAGCACTATATTTTTAATACAACAGCATAACCTTACCTTCTATAGCAACGTTCTCAATTGGTCTATTTGTAATATGTGACATATATCCTAACACGGAGGAAACAACAAAACCAGCTAGGATACTTGTGAAACAGTTGATAAGACTCGTTATAACAGCATCGCTAAAACAAAAACAACAACATGTGTAAGGAACGTAAATTACCGAGAGGTGAAACCAACGGTGATCAAGTATTTTCAAGTTAATATACGTGCACACATGAATAAAATATGGGAATTTTTTTAACAATTAAACAATTAAACACAAACTTGAGTGATCTAAAGCTTATTCTTACATGTTAGCAAATATCTTTAAAGCAATATTATTTTCAGAAATCTTAACACAATTGTGTTGTTTCAGTTGTAACTTATTTTGTTGACAGTATAACGTTATAATTCTTACTGTGACGTCAGACCGGGTTCTTTGCTTATTAGAAACCTTATGTGTACTCAAAGAGTATGAGGAATGCCATATTGGAATTCATTTTACGCTGCAGTTTAGTTTTATTTTTATAACTGAACTTAATTAAGCCAAGATCTAATCTACGATAACGTAATTTCACTTACAAATAACAATTATTATTAAACTTGTTGTAACTGGCTAATGCCAGTAAGGTTCCAAATCCTGGTCCCAACGAAAAGAACACTTGTGCTGCAGCATCCAACCATACCTACAACATATATTAACAATTTCTCATTTTACACATTTGGAAGGAAGCTGGGGGTAAGCTTCGATTCGTGATGTTTTTCTCATTACACCACAATACAAAGATGCAAACATATCGACTATAGATGCAGTTACATAGAAGATGACTATATGTTTATGTAAAGTCCTTCTGCATCGTTGTTTTGCGATATAATGGGAGACGACGTTAAGAAAGTAATTAGTTCAACACAATATGCAGCTAATGATTTGAATGCCATACGGTTGAAATACAATGATTTTAATATTCCACCAATGTCACCTCCCGCCATGTTAAGCTGTACGTAACTTTAATAACGAACAGCAGCGTTTCCTAGTGAAGGTAAAACTAGCTCACATAAAAAATATGTAACTGATCAAGAGAACACCTGACCAATTCCGTGTCAACTCCGTCGTTTAATACTTACATACTTTTACAAATTGGTTTATTTCTTAAATACATCAATCTAGTAATTAGACCTAAATTAGATTTTAAAAAAATAAGTAGAATATAATATAGTTGGAAATCACTGGGACAATGACAATATTAATACATATGATCCCTGAGGTATTTTAACAAACGTACATTAGTAAGCCCAACCACCAAACAAGAGCGTCTCGATCTGTAAAACGGAAAAATCCGCTCAATAACTTCATTTTTCAATAAAAACGTTTAAAATGTTATCTTGGTCTTCTTCCGTTTTTTCTTTCTTAAATTGAAATTCTCTGCATCAAAGCAATTCAGCTTAGTTTAAACATATTTTATTAATTAATTATATATACAAGTACGATATTGATACATTACATTACATTATATTATATAATAATTAATAGGATTGGGAAACAAGTTACAAGAACTTATATTAATCCCTATCCAGTGTGAGTTAGTAGTATTAATAGTTATGAATTACTCTAGGAGGATGTCCACTAGGAATCAATAAATTATGTTGTGTAATTTGGATAGGGTGGGGTGGGGTGAGGTGTGATCATAGAAGAAAAAGAAATTTAAAGAGGTTAAGTATTGCTGAAGTCTATGATGTGAAACGTTTACTGCTGACTATAAAGTTTTGTACACATGAAAACAGTTTTTCGTTTTGATCGTCCGTGAGATCAGGTGATCCAAATAATAGACGATCAACTGTCAAATTCCGAGGAATATCAATCGAGTGGATGTATCGGTTTCTCAACTCATTAAATAGCGAAAAGGACAATGAATAACGAAAAGGAAAATGAATGTCAAAAAGGAAAATGGTTCATTTTCCTATTCGGATAACGAATAGGAAACTGAATAACGAAAATGAAAATGAATGTCGAAAAGGAAAATGGTTCATTTTCCTATTCGAAAAGCGAAAAGGAAACTGAATAACGAAAAGGAAAATGAATGTCGAAAAAGGAAAATGGTTCATTTTCCTATTCGAAAAGCGAAAAGGAAAATGAATGTCAAAAAGGAAAGTGGTTCATTTTCCTATTCGGATAACGAATAGGAAACTGAATAACGAAAATGAAAATGAATGTCGAAAAGGAAAATGGTTCATTTTCCTATTCGAAAAGCGAAAAAGAAACTGAATAACGAAAAGGAAAATGAATGTCGAAAAAGGAAAATAAGTCATTTTCCTATTCGGATAATGAATAGGAAACTGAATAACGAAAAGGAAAATGAATGTGGAAAAGGAAAATGGTTCATTTTCCTATTCAGATAACGAATAGGAAACTGAATAACGAAAAGGAAAATGAATGTCAAAAAGGAAAACGGTTCATTTTCCCATTCAAATAACAAAAAGGAAAGTTTATGACTAAAAGAAACAAAACGAAAAGGAAAACAACTTGAGTTACGTAAAAAACTATCACCCGATCAGAAAAATGCCGATCCAGCAACTCTATTTTGGTTATTGCAATTTTCTGATGACCTAAACGCGTTTCTACTACGATGAAATCTATCGACGACATTCTAATAAGGAAATGTTAAGATGAAGCAGAAAACGCATTTCAAAGTCGGCACAAAAAAATCATATTCATCATAAATTATAATTAAAATACATGTAGACAGATTAACGTTGAGATTAGAAATAAATGTTGTGTTTGCATTTTTTTACATCTACTAAACAAAATTTTTATTTTAAAGTTAAGTCTACACATGTGTATACCTGACTAAAATACTTTAAAAACTGATAACACACAAGTATAAGCTATGACTATGACTGTTAAATAGTTTTTTGTGTGGGCTTTGAAATACGTCCTTCTACAGCACAGTATAGATTTAAACATGTTAAAATTTTGTTTTCTATAAATCTATATGATTTGCGATATAATATGATTTTTTTTTCTCAAATTAATGTGATTTTTAAGATTTTGCAGAAAAATCTCAGAGTAAAACAGGGAATTTGCGATGCATTGCTAATCAAGTGGTGCTTAGAGAAAAGCTTTTAGTTTTCAAGACTTTCAGTACTTTTCATTGATATGGAAGGGTCAGGTTTAGACACAGCGGGTAGAGATCATTGAATATTCAAAGTAATTTCTCATTGGGCTTTTTACGAATTTGTAATAACATGTGGAGATTAAAATTGAAACGAATGGAAAAAAATAGATTGACATCTAGCAGATTGATTGACCAGGTGTTTTTAATGTTTAGAATGCTAAATTTAAATTAATACGGAACTAAGTGCATACTTTAAATGTTAGCCATCTAAGATCCATGTTTTTATGACAGAAATCTGTGTAGTGACACATCCATATATCATCCTTTTACAAATCTTTTACAATTGCAATACCAATGTATTATTAAAAAAAGCCAATAAGAAAAAGAATAAGACAAAGACAATGGTTAAGCCTATCAAAAGAAATTGGGAAACTTTGTAGAGGACCTAATATATATCAAGTTACATTTTTTAAGGACTTGTAATCTTAAGGGAGCAGATTTTCTATGTAAGCCAATTAAAACAACAACGATAATAATTAAATCAAGAAGTCAGGAATATTTTAAAAGGACGTTACAGACATCATTGGTACAGATGGACAAACTTTTATGAGTACGGGCAATAGCTCAATCTGATTTTTTGTTGAAGAACATCAATGTTCAGAAAGTTTTACAGTTACAAACGTACCAAGAACAAGATTGTTAGAATTCTAAGATCTTTCGAAATTTTTTAATATTCCTATCTGTTTAGGGGTTTTAAAAGGGGTGAATGTCACTTTTAGCAATTTTACTACTATTCCAATGGCGTCCAGTTTTTTCTGGAAGGGGAGATAGCCCCTGACCTTTGGTAGTAAAACTGAAATTCCTTGTTAATTAAAAACGATGTCTGGAACACCCCGATAGCAGAAAAGCTAAAACCCACCAACATCTCGGTATTAGTAGGAAGTTGATCAGCAGAAGACGAGTAACTGCATTTGCAACTCTGCCACCCAGGCCCCATATTCACCTGTTTTACCCCCCCCCCCTCTTTCTAGAGTAGCTAGTTTTACATTTTGTAAAGTAGATAGTTATTGTTGGTAAAGAATTTTACAGACCACTGCTAAATCTGCTATGTAGGGTTCTTTATATGGACACTGGTGGAGTTTTAGAATTTATTAGAGCAATGGAAGATTCAATTCACAGGCATTAGGATTGCAACACTTGTAAGTGGTTATCAGGTATTTTCTTCATGAATAGGGGGCCTCGGTGGCAGAGTGGTTAAGGTAGTTTCTTCTACTATTGAAGACGTCGTCTGTCAACACTGCGGTTGCTGGTGGCAGGGTGTATTCGACTACAATACTAATTGACAAGTATTGTCAGTTCTCCTACCTAAGTAGGGGTTTTCTTCAGGTACTCCGGCTTCCTCCCCCAATAAAAACTGGACCCCAAGAAATAGCTGAAAAATTGCTGAAAGTGGCGTTAAAACAACATTAAAACAAAAATTCTTCATGGGCAGCATAGTGGGTGTGCAAGTACAGTTATAAAGTAAATTGTAGATACTAAGTTCCTGCAGAACAATACAACTATGTTCTAAAATATTACTTCAAAACTTATGCTACTAACAATAGTACTTAATTCTTATGTTCGATAAGTTTTTTTAAGTAAGAATATATACAGAACTCTATAATAGGACAGTCTTAAGTTTGTGGTACATGGATTTGAAATAAGTTTTTCTTATTATAAAAAGTTTCAAATATCTCTTTAAAAGCAAGATTTGCATATCAGGCTAAATACATGTATATAAAATAAATGCAGCAAAAATAAAGCTAGAGAATGTCATTGCTCATCTGAACACATTCTTCACAATATAGAATTTTCTTTAAAACACTTGACCTGTATTCAGACTTGTCTGGCTGTTTATTTTTGCTGGTTTCGTCATAAAATAGACAAACGAAATAAAAACTATCAGAAAATTATTCATACAAGAGCTGCAACTCCTTTAAGTAGTTGATTTACATTTAAGCCTTGCTGAATTAATTATTAGATCTATGCTGCTTTTTGTCATAATTGAAAAATAATTTATCGAAGGGAAACAATTTTGTCTGGAAAATGTTTGACTTAATTGTTTTCTGATAATTTTTGCTTTTTCTATGTATTAATTATATTTTTGAAGAAATAGTAAACAGATCAATATTTCTCATTCAGGGGCAATACATATTGTAACACCTATTATTAGTTTTCTGACATTTCTCTCAATACATGGAAGGTAGATTTTTACATTTTTGCTCAGTCTGATTTTCTATCACATCAGAGGAAAAAACATGAATAAAATTGAACGTCAACTGCAGTTATGTTTAAATAGAATAGAGAAATGGGAAATGGAGAACGGTTTTAAATTCTCCACTGCAAAAACCGTGGGGATGCATTTTTGTAATAGGAGAAAGATGCATCCTGATCCCGAATTAAAATTACATAATAATCCTATAAAAATTGTAAAGGAAACTACTTTTCTTGGTCTAATATTTGATTCAAGGCTAACCTTTCTACCCCATATTAAAATGTTAAAAAATAAATGCATTAAAGCATTGGATATTTTAAAAGTCGTATCCAGCACCGACTGGGGTGCTGAGTGCGACGTTTTACCTAATCTATATAGATCGCTGGTTCGATCTAAATTGGATTACGGTTGCTTTATTTATGGTTCTGCTCGCAAGTCATATGTCAAAATCCTTGATACTATACACCATCAAGGATTGCGACTATGCCTTGGGGTTTTCAAACCTCTATAACAAAATATTTTCGAAAAACATCCAAACAAAATTCAACCTTTTGGCCTCCGATTAAATCTCATTTGGAAAATTCGGGTATAAATTTAGATGTAATTTCTGCAATCGAAATTCCACATAATCCCCTGTGGTTAAACCCCAAACCGATATTTATTTATGATCTAAGAAAACATAAAAAGTCCGACACAAACCATTTAATAATAAAACAACATTATGCAGAAATTAAATCTTGTTACCCTGACTATAGTACTATTTACACAGACGGGTCAAAAGACGGTGATAAAGTCGCCTCGGCCGCTGTCGTCGGAGAGCGTGTTGAAACTCACCGTCTTCCGTCTGCCTCATCTGTATTTACAGCAGATTCGCAAGCTATTCTTCTTGCGATAAAAATAGTTGCTTGGTCAGTCGAATGCAAATTTATTGTCTGCTCCGATTCCCTGTCTTGTCTACTGGCTATTGAAAATTTCAAAATTAAAAATCCTTACATTTTAAAAATTATTCAAATCTACAAATCTCTAGTTGCTTTGGGAAAAGAAATAATCTTCTTCTAGATTCCCAGTCATGTCGGAATCCGTGGAAACACAGTCGAGGCTAAAAATGCACTAAATGATACCATCATTAACTGTAATATTCCTTTTACCGATTTTAAACCGTTGATTTTTAAATATATTTCTAATTTGTGGCAGAGTGGTTGGGATCTCCAAGTTCATAATAAACTTCATGAGATCCAGCCACTATTGCACACAAATAAGTTTAAATGTTTTAGAGGTCGACGAGACCAAGTTGTTTTAACAAGATGTAGTCTTGGTCATACCAGGACGACACATAGTTATATTGTAAACAATAAGCCACGACCCGAATGTGTGCCATGCAACAGTTTATACACCATTAAGCATGCCATGATGAACTGTGTGGACGTGGCCCACATTCGGGAACGTTTCTATAGTGCAGATATAAAACTGTCGCAGGCGACACAATTTTAAAGTTTAAAAGAAGTAAATGGCACTACTAAGTGTGATGCTTCATATCTTTTATTGTTTTAAGTCGCATTTTTATCGGTATATATTCTCATATTATTGTATGAGATTACATTTTAGTATAAAAGGGAAGCATGCATTACTACTAATTTAAAAACACTAATTTAAAATTGTAATTTTCACGTCCTGAATATAGCGGAAATATTGCTTGCTGGACGTTACACAACAAACAATCAATCAATAAAATATTTTGCTATTTTTAAGATGTTTAAAAGAAATTTACCAACAGTTAAGGTAAATTTTCATTTATGATGAAATCAAAATAAAATTTGTAGAGGCAGCTGAAAAACTCGGAGCACTGTGGATGAAAATGTACACAATGTTGGATATATTTTTATATTTGATGTATAAATCCAGTCCGTGTTGTTGTATAAAATAAATTTTCATGATACAGTATTTATATACGTGATTTTATTTCTGCCACATCTACTGCAGAATTGTTTCCAACTGGGAAATTGTATTGGCCATCTCAGTTAGAGCAGCTTTCGGCCAATTTAAGACTGCCTCACAATCACAAGTTTTTTGTTGTTAATCAATATCAGGTAGAATTCTAATGCTGCTACCCACAAATTCAGAAGTTTGACTGCAGAAAATTGACAAATTTTATTTTGGAAACCAAAAAAAAAGATTATTTTTACCCCTTTTGGGGCCCTAATTCCTAGTTATTACTGAATTAATTTTCAGAAAGATCTAGTGTTTGGTTTTTGAGAATTATTATAAAAACAGGCATCCCTATTGGCTAGCAGAATTCTAAAAAAATCTGAAGTGTATATAATTTCTCTTCAATGTAGTTTTCAAGGATTTGATTGGAAGACATATACACTTTAATATAGAAGAAATGTGTACTGTCCATAGGACACGGATGCGCCCGTGTAGGGCCCCTAACAGGAAGTACAAGTCCGACGGGTCTGAAAATCGCTTAGGATATAGTTTTTCGTACTGAACCATCCTACAAAATGTGAATCATTCTCATGTATGATTTCTGCGAAAAGCTTGACAAAAATTTCATTTCGGCCTAGTCCCAAACAGGAAGTAGAAGTCGGACAGATCTAAAAGTTGCTTAGAACGTACAGGTTGTCATATTGAACCACCCTGCCAAATTTCAAATCATTTTCTTGCACAGTTTCTGAGAAATTCTTGACAGAAATTTGTAAGGTAGGACAGAAGTATGTGACGGACATTTTAAAATTTAATGCCCTTGACAATTGGTCGCCTCATGCATAACAAAATCGAAATCTACATGGCCCATGTTAAATTTTAGAAGCCTCATACTATGGGGCTTTAACGCGACTTTCGTACACTACTTAAAAACAAGGTAACTTAATTATAAATGTGATGGTTTTACACATATAACTTACAACATTTGGGATTTAAGCGGTTTAGGATGAATAGGCAGAAAAATGGCTGTTGTTCAGTATCACTAAGACCAGTAACGGCCAAGTCTTGTGCAATTCTCTTCAACTTTGCACCCCGTGTGGGACCCGGGGCACAGGAGAATAGGCCCACGGCTTCCTCAGCCTGCAGTAAGAGTCCGCTAACAGAGGCAACACTTGCCGTGTGTTGCGAACCGTGTCGATTACAGGACAGGATTTCAATAGGCCGGGTAAACGGTCCCGATAACTTACTGAACCCTTACTTTTTCTAGACAGGAAATCGAGTTAGCCCTGACTTTGATGAATCGGCATGTCACGTCTTGCCCTTTGAGAATCCTTATCATTTAAGCTACTCTATTACATTATTTTCCTTCAAACTGTTCCATGAAATGTATGTACCATTTGATAGACAGCTTCCTTACAGGATTTGCAAAGAAGGAGGTGGCTGAAGGGCAAAGCTTCCTCAGCTTTATAGAGGCGACATGTTTGCCGTGTGTTGCAACCCGTGATGGGGGAGGAAGGGATCCTGGTGGTTGAGAAATCACTCTCTGCTGCATCCATTAGTGCGGGTTTCGATTTTCAAAACACCACTTTGGCCCTGACTTCAACTAGAGAAACCCGAATGGACCCGGTTCGGTCAATCGGCTGCTCACGCCGAGCCCTTAACAAGCTTGTCGTCGTTATTCTTACCACTTGATTACATCTTGTAAGTTTTAGTTCCAAAGTTGTTCAGTTACAAGCTGTTAAGAAGGCGGTGGCTCATGGGTCAATCAAGTAGATTGTTTTCGAAGTTTCGGAGTTTCGAACGGTTGTTTCGCCAGTTAATTATGGCACGAAGCTTGCGTTCGTGAAGAAATTCATCTATTTGAGTATACCATCCTTGGGACACCTGATGCTTTTTGCTGGTGATCCGCAGAGACCAAGCTTCGCCCCTGTTGGCACTTCGTGGCGGGTGGGTGACAAGGGTGGTGAACTGCATTTCTTCAACATGGCTTCCGATACCCCTTTAGTACAAACAAGTTCCAAAAAAGGAAAAAATGACATTCCGCTTGAAGACATAGTTGATGATGAACACTGGACAAGATTCATTGTATTAACTAGCAAGGATCCTAACAAACCTTTATGCAAAGTTTCTCCATTTGTCATAGAATAAACCATCAAGAATTGTGCAGGAGACGTTAAAAACGTAATTAAAATGAAATCTGGCTCTTTACTCATTGAAGTTTCTAAAAAAACAGCAATCCGTAAATTTATTACAATTACATAAAATTTTAGATTTGGAAATTACATCAACGCCTCACAGAACATTAAATTCCGGTCAGGGTATTATTCATTACAGAGACGATGATCACTGTGAACTGACAGATGAAGAAATTTGTCTTGAACTGAAACCTCAGGGTGTTACAAAAGTAAAAAGATTTATTGCAAAAAGACAAAATCAACAAATTAAACTTAATACCTTTCTTTTAAATTTCAATACTCCATCTGTCCCTAAATCAATCAAAATTGGACTATACAATATTGAAGTCAGCGCATACTAGTACATTCCAAATCCTGTGCGCTGCTATAAATGTCAGAAATTTGGCCATGGGAAAGAACAATGTACAGGCTCCTTGGTATGCTTTAAATGTGGAGAGGTAGGACATGAGGGCTTTATCTGCACAAATAATCCGAAGTGTGCCAATTGTGGTGAAGCCCACATGTCCTCATCCAAGGATTGTGTTCACTTCAAAAAAGAAAAAGAAATTGAAAACTGAAAAAAATATCACATACCCTGAGGCACGTCGCCTCTTCAATAAACAATCTCTCGTCTCCTGCATCAACGTCATACGCTAGTGTGGCCAAACGCGTTTTCACTACAGTTGAAACGCAGACAATTATCAACTGGCCTATTGACAAGAAAGAACCTTTCAAATTAGCAGTTTAAACAACAGACAAAATAATTCAATCTTCCCGGAAATCTTCATCCTCTCAAACTGCTACGTCTTTGGCACCATCTCAATCATCATCAACTAATTCTTCAAGCAACCCCAAAAAAATTCAAAAATACTATTTCCAATTCAAATTCTAATAAAGACACAAATCAAAAAGGAGATCGTACTCCAAAACTGCTTCGGGATCCCATTAAGGTCCACAACAGGTTTGGTAGTCTAGATCATCTAGACACTACCATCTGGGGTGATCCCATAGATACACTACCCCCAGATACTGGATCTAAAATTAGATTCCCCAGCAGAAACCGGCGGAATAACCCCCCAAAAACTGTCAACTATTCCCCTATTCGCAGACCATAATGGGTACAATAATACAATGGAATTGTTGAGGTCTTAAGATTAATTTTCTTGAAATTACTTTATTAGTTCAAGCCTTTCTTCCTGTTGCATTTTGCCTCCAAGAATTCCACCTAAAACGAAGTGATAACATATCTTTAAAAAAACTACTCTATATACAGCACATATGTAGACGAGAATGATAGAGCTGCTGGCGGCTCTACCATTCTTGTAAAAGATCAAGTTCTACATAGCCCTGTAGATGTCAACACTGATGTTAAGGCGGTTGCTGTTAGAATATCTTTAGACAAAACAATTACTGTATGCTCTGTGTATATCCCTCCGAATTCTTCATTCAATTTAAATTAGTTGAAACATTTTACTGATCAGCTTTCGGTCCCTTATATATTACTTGGGGACTTCAACGGACACAACCCTTTATGGGGAAGTAACACAATAAACGATAAAGGTAAAATAATTGAAGGCTTAATGAATCAGGCGGATCTGTGTATTTTTAATGATGGAACCAATACATATTTACATTCTGGGAATGGATCATATTTGGCTATTGATCTTACAATAGCAGATCCTTCTCTGTTGCCCGATTTCTCATGGAAAGTCCATTACGATCTCTGTGGCAGTGATCACTTTCCAATTATATTGGAATCTTTGTACTATTCTGTCACAAAACGTGATGCTCGGTAAAACAAAGCCAATTGGCCTCTTTTTGAACAACTCTGTATAGAGCGACTTAACTCGGATACTTTTGAAGCTATTTCAGATCATCCAATTTTAAAATTCAATGAAACACTTATTTCAATTGCTGATGAAACAATTCCTAAGACCTCGACAAATCCAAAACATCCTGGTAAACCCTGGTTTGATGGCAGCTGTGAGGACGCTATTAAAGACCGGAAAAGCAGAACGACGCTTTAATAAACACCCAACTCAAAACAATCTTAATCATTTCCAAATTTTTCGAGCAAAAGCTCGCAGGGTAACGAAACAAAGACGACGCATCTCTTGGCGCAACTTTGTTTCTAAACTAAATAACCATACCCCTATGAATAAAATTTGGAACATGATTCGTAAATTTAAAGGTAAAAACAGTAAAGGAAATGTCCATCATTTAAAGGATGGACAAGACTTGATAACATCAGAGTCGGATATATCTAACAAGTTGGCCGAAACATTTGCAAAACACTCGTCCGCTGAAAATTATCATCCCGATTTTCAGCGTATCAAAAATCAAAAAGAAAAATCAAAAGTTAATTTCCATTCAAAAATTCAAGAAGATTACAATACATCTTTTTCTTTGGAAGAGCTAAAAACCTCTTTGAACAAATCTCACGATACAGAATGTGGTCCAAATGACATCCATTATCAACTTCTCAAACATCTGCCACAATCTTCTCTCCAATGTCTACTGAATCTTCTTAACAACATTTGGGAAAAGGGTGATTTACCATCTATTTTGAAAATGGCCACTGTTGTGCCTATTCAAAAACCAGAAAAAGATCACTCTGAAGCGTCCAACTATCGGCCTATAGCCCTCACAATCTGTCTTTGTAAAACCATAGAAATTATGATCAACGATCGCCTTGTCTGGTTTTTAGAATCAAACAACCTAATTTCAAATATCCAATGTGGTTTCAGACAAGGGCAAAGTACCCTAGATCGTCTTGTACGTTTCGAAACGTATATTCGAAGCGCATTTGCCAAAAATGAACTTGTTGTGTCTATCTTTTTCGATTTAGAAAAAGCATATGACACAATATGGTACCGTATAAGTGGTTTTTTTCGCGGTGATTTAATTTTCGCTATATTCGGTAAAAGTTGGAACGAAATATTAGGATCAAAATTAATAGCCTTGCTCAAGTTTTGAAAGATAATATTGATGGTTCTCTTTATGTTGACGACTTCCATTGAACGTCAACTGCAGTTATGTTTAAATAGAATAGAGAAATGGGCAATGGAGAATGGTTTTGAATTCTCAACTGCAAAAACCATTGGGATGCATTTTTGTAATTAGAGAAAGATGCATCCTTATCCCGAATTAAAATTACATAATAATCCTATAAAAATTGTAAAGGAAACTACTTTTCTTTGCCTCATATTTGATTCAAAGCCAACCTTTCTACCCCATATCAAAATGTTAAAAAATAAATGCATTAAAGCATAAGATATTTTTAAAGTCGTATCCAGTACCGACTGGGGTGCTGAATGCGACGTTTTACTTAATCTATATAGATCGATGGTTCAGTCTAAATTGGATTATGGTTGTTTTATTTATGGTTCTGCTCGCAAGTCATATGTCAAAATCCTTGATACTATACACCATCAAGGATTGCGACTATGCCTTGGAGCTTTCAGAACTACACCTGTTGAGAGTTTATATGTAGAAGCAGGTGAGCCTTCTTTGTATCAAAGAAGAATAAAGCTCGCTTTGCAATATGCAACCAAATTAAAGGCATATCCTGGCAATCCTGCCCACGACTGTGTTTTCAAACCTCTTTATTAAAACATTTTCGAAAACCATCCAGACAAAATTCAATCTTTTGGCCTCCGAATTAAATCTCATTTGGAAAACTCCGGTTTGAATTTAGATGAAATTGCTGCAGTCGAAATCCCGCATAATCCCTCGTGGTTAAACCCCAAACCAATATTTATTTATGATTTAAGAAAACATAAAAAGTCCGACACAAACCATTTCCTAATACATCAACATTATGCAGAAATTAAATCTTGTTACCCTGACTATAGTACTATTTACACAGACGGGTCAAAAGACGGTGATAAAGTTGCCTCGGCCGCTGTCGTCGGAGAGCGTGTTGAAACTCGCCGCTTTCCGTCAACCTCATCTGTATTTACAGTAGAGGCGCAAGCTATTCTTCTTGCGATGAAAATAGTTGCTTGGTCAGACGAATGCAAATTTATTGTCTGCTCCGATTCCCTGTCTTGTCTACTGGCTATTGAACATTTCAAAATTAAAAATCCTTACATTTTAAATCTACAAATCTCTTGTTGCTTTGGGAAAAGATATTATCTTCTTCTGGATTCGCAGTCATGTCAGAATCCGTGGAAACACAGATTTTAAAATAAATTTCTAATTTGTGGCAGAGTGGTTGGGATCTCCAAGTTCATAATAAACTTCATGAGATCCAGCCACTACTGCACACAAATAATTTTAAATGTTTTAGAGGTCGACGACACCAAGTTGTTTTAACAAGATGTCGTCTTGGTCATACCAGGACGACACATAGTTATTTTTTAAACAATGAGCCACGACCCGAATGTGTGCCATGCAATAGTCCATACACCATTAAGCATGTCTTACGACAGTTATTTTTTTAAAACAATGAGCCACGACCCGAATTTGTACCATGCAACAGTCCATACACCATTAAGCATGTCTAGATGGACTGTGTGGACGTGGCCCACATTCGGGAACGTTTCTTTAGTGCAGATACGTATTTTAATTTATATAAAACTGCCGCAGGCGACACAATTTTGAAGTTTTTAAAAGAAATTAATTTATTTAATAAAATTTTATTTCACTAGTGTGATGCTTCATGTCTTTTATTGTTTTAAGTACCATTTTTATCTGTATATATTATCATATTATGTATGAGATCACGTTTTAGTATAAAAGGGAGGCACGAAGTACTACTAATTTAAAAATACTAATTTAAAATTGTAATTTTCACGTCCTGAATATAGCTGAAATATTGCTTGCTGGACGTTAAACAACAAACAATCAATCAATCAATCTAAATTAAATAATCAACCCCTATGCATTAAATTTGAAACATAATTCGTAAAATTAAAGGAAAAAACGGTAAAGCAAATGTCCATCATTCAAAGGATGGACAAGACTTGTAAACATTTCAGATATATCTAACAATTTGGCCGAAACATTTGCAAAACACTTCTCCGCTGAAAATTATCATCCCGAATTTCAGCGTATCAAAATTCAAACAGAAAAATCAAAACTTAATTTCCAGTCAAAAAATTTATAAGATTACAATAAACCATTTTCTTCTGAAGAGCTCGAATATCCAGTGTGGATTAAGACATGGTCGTAGTACTATTGATCATCTGGTGCGTTTTAAGTCTATTGCAGCGTGGTTTGGATATCGAAGTTCATAAGAAACTTAATGAGACCCAACCACTTATGTACAGACATAATTTAAAATCTTATAGAAGTCGTAGGGACCAAGTGGTTTAACCAGGTGTCGTCTTGGACATACCAGGACGACAAATAGTTATATTTTAAACAATGTACCAAGACCCGAGTGTGTGCCATGCAACTGTCTTATACCATCAAGCATGTATTGATGGACTGTGTTGACGTGGCACACATTCTGGAATTTTATTTTGTTAATTCATATTATAATTTATTAAAAACTGTCGCTGGGGACACTATTTTAGTTTTTAAAAGAAATTGGTTTATTCCGAAAAATTTAATTTGACTTGTAATTGTGCTATTGAATACTTTTTATTTGTTTTTATTTGATATTATTTAAATAATTAAATTTCTAATTTTGACGTCCTGAATATTTCTGAAATATGACTTGCTTGACGTTAAACAACAAGCAATCAATCGTCTTCAATTACTTGTTTTGAAGACATGTATTGCAAATAAATGTATGAAATGGTTATATAGGACAATACCACGGATTAACACACACAACCAAAGAAAACATATTCAAATGAACATTGTGGCAACACAATTGTTTTCTCCTATACCTCAGCAAAACTGTGTGCGAAAAAATTATCAACAATGCTTGTAAACTTTCCATGTTTCTAGTATAAATCCTGCTTATATTAACATTTTTAAACATTGCAATATGTAGTAAAACATACTCGTAAAAGGTGCTGTCTTAAGTGCGTATATATAGCGTAGAAGTTCTTGAGTGTATGTGTCGAACTTGTACCGGTCAATACTCCGACGGCTACGACACAGGTTAAAGGCAAAAAGATCATGTTACAAACTACTGAAGAACCTTCGTAAGAACATCTATTTTTTTCACCTATGAAACCAAGTAAAGTAAACATGAACCACAGGACGTCCTGTTTAAAACCTAAAATACTTTTGATGTCGCACTGTAGAAAGATAATGAAATTTTATGTTAATATTAATTTCTGTATTACATGTAGCTACAATAATGTAGCTCCTTTTTGTATGGAAGGAGCTACAAAGAGGTCCCATTACTAGTAATGAAGCAAAACTCTTATGATTTATATGTATTTTCCACTATAAAACTGCTGATTTTGTTTAATAAATACTTTTTCCTTTCTCCGCCGTTCAGGTGACATTTCTACAAGGTCTAATTAAATCATTTTAACACTTTTGTGTAACAATGAAACTGATACGGCATTTTTTACCACGTCAATTCAGAAATTCATGATGCACTTTCGGAATTCAAGTTTTGTCTACAGTGCCACGATTACAAATAAAATGTAATGTAATGTGTCAACCTGCAAACGCAGTGTTGACAGACCACTTTATCAACAGTGGACGAACTACCTTAACCACTCTGCTTTATACTGTGTTTCCAAGACATACAGTATTAGTATCCCCTGCTTCTCTCTAAACACAATAGTGTGAAAGTAACAAGACATTTATGCTTCTGCATTTATTATAATTTTAAAACAAAAATAAAGGTAATTTAGACTAGAGTACCTGTCTAAATACATTTGGTTCTTTGTAACATAGTTTCAAGAGCTGCCTTTTGAGATTGCATAACAATATCCCTCTTCTACATACTACATCAACCATCATCTTCACAAAATAGTCCCTATACATTTACATCTTAACTTACAATATCAAATTACTCCCGCTATTCAAAAAATGAAATGAAAAATACATGAACAACATAAAAAAAATAACTACAAATTGATGGATGGAAAGATCTTGCTTTCAGTTTATAATGGCCAATCAATTTTATTAGCAGATAAAACAAACTGAATTTTATTAGATCTGTAAAGTTTGGTACCATAAATAACAGACTTAAATTCATGTAAAGCTAAAAGTTAATACTTTACATCTTGTTTTGCTCTGGAAGAAAATTTATTGTCATTTTTATAATTTGATGCAGTTAATACGAGTAAACGTAATTTCTCTTGCATGTTACACAGTACATGTCATACATTAACATACTGAGATTTCCAGCTCAAAATATAGCATGTAATTCAATACAAATAATTTGTCTAAACTGAATTAATTGTACCCCTGTATAATGTAAGATAAACCATTAAACAGCAGACATCACAACACATTGGTAGATAAACATTTGTTTGTTTGTTTGAATGTTGTTTAATGCCAAATTAAGCAATTTTTCAGCTATATCATGGCATCCAGGTTTTATTGGGGGAGGAAGCCAGGGTACCCGGAGAAAACCCCCCACCTACAGTAGGAAAACTAGCAATCCTTGTCAATTAAGATTAGATAAACATAAACAAACTTTCAATGTTTTAGCGAACCCAGTGGTCTGTACTTTAAAGTACTGTAAATCGTGATAAAACTTTCACTGAACATTTAAGTAGGTATAATGTTGACACTGTCCAATTTATTTTATTTCTTAGTAAATAATCTTGCATAATGATTACTGAGTAAACAATAAATAGTATTAGTGTTTTTCTTGACAAGAGCTGAAATATCTGCAAGGGATGCTTTTGTGCAATGAACATTAGAAGAGAAACATTTATTTCATCAAATCTGTTGTCAAAAATGGTACTTTTCTAAAGATCTTTTTTATTCTAGCATTGAAAGGCAGGAATAAAGTGTAAAGCATGAATGACATGGAAATGTTTATAAACCAGCAATAATTTATCCATTTTCCACAACTGTCATGGCTGTGAGATAATGATTATTTAGAATTGACATCAATTAAAATGCACCTTAATTAGTGAGATTATCAGTGAAACAGAAAATAGGCATCAAGAATGACTTCAGCACATTAACTTTAGAACAAAAATCTTATATCCACCAAAATATCTCATTATTATGAATGATTTGCTTTTACACAATTTAAGAAAGTTTGCTTGTTGTATCAATATCAACAAATCTTACTACATTGTTGGACAAAATATTAATTCAAAATTGTTTAACAAATCATACCAATAGAAAAATACATTTAATTTTTTTCTACTTTGAAGACTAATAACTTTAACTAATTCTTTTTATAAAATTAATTTTGTAATAAATATTCTTTATTTATTAAGAAAATTGTACATGTGTATCTTCAGTCTAAACGGGCAACTCTTAAAATTTACAAAATAATGTTCAATAAAAATAAATTGTCCTTGATTTCCCGCAACACAAATTACATACATTTTTTTAAAACCCATCTCCAAGGTGAAACCAACATAAACATTGGAAAAATATATATACATAATGGAAATACTTTGTTTGACATTGCAACATTTAAAACATTTCTAAAAAATGAAACGATGAAATTACAAAATAATTGGCTTTATTTATTAAATTCTATTTTTGAACATCAAAAGATTCAACAAATTTTGCTGCAAAATGCTGATTAGATGCAAAAACCAGGAGCAAGTAATCTTTCACCTAGTGCCCTTGAGTTGCATCTAGAGTTAAATTACGGTGTTTTATTTGGAATTACACATCAACAATGGTTGATGTACTGCTAGGTGTTTCTAAAATATTATGTTCTCATTAATATTATTCTGAATCAAAACCCAAAGTTAGCTAAAAGGCACATAATAATCATTTACTCCAAGTCTAGTTCGATTTGGCTGTAGCTCCATTAGCATCAAAACTAGATTTAAATGACTTGACAAATGACAGACAGATGGCAAGTGATGTCATCAGCTTACATGGACTTATGGCACAGATGAGGTCAACAGTTCATCATTTGTAAGTACAATTCAGACTCAACCAAAACAAATCCGTAATTCATGACCAACACTATAAATAATGACCATTTTCAATGTACAAATTATGTTGAACAAAGCAAAACATGCACTTATGTATACAATTGAACTGAATTCAAATAAAGTAAACACTTAACAACCTCGACACCTGGTCAAAACTATTTCTTATTTTACAATTTTACAACTGAACACAATGTTATATTTTAGTTAATTTGTTAAGCACTTGTTTACTGGAATGAATATTGGCACCAAATTGTGTATTGAGGATGAATAAATAAATATAAGATGAAATTATGATGGCTGTCAATGGTTTGGAAACATGTAAACAATGTTTTCATATGTTTTTATGAATGTTTTCATAAATCATGTTCTGCCACACTTTGCTGCAGGTATTCTTGATACAGTTTTTGCTAAAAAAAAAAAATAAAACTTTTAATTCAGCAATTAAATAGTGATAAATTTACTCTTGTAATGATGCATGGAAGCGAGTTTTTATTTTACTTTCAAGACATTTACCAACTTTGTCCTGGCACTATTTTAGCTGATATCCCTTAAGTTTTATTTGCAAAAGAAAACTTGTAGTCCTGGCAGAAAGAGCCAAGCCTTGCAAAGTAAATGATAACATTGAACACACAGGGGAGCTCTTTTTGTTTAGTGTGAAGAACCGCTACATTGAATAGAATAACAAATCGAAGTGAATAGGTATAATTTTCCTGTTCATGCATTTCTGATAAAGTTTTCAAATCAATATAATAAGGAAAATAGTAGCAGGGAAATTTTATTTATGATCAATCTTATTTAAATTCTCCACTGAAATAGATCATATTGAAAATAGATTGCCCCACATCTCTATAATTGTTAATACCTTTTTAGATTTAACAGTATTCTGTACATACTCCCGAATCTCCGATAAAGATTTCTTCTGTTTCCTTGATAATGTGGACTTTGTTCTGTAACACAAAAATTCCATGATATTTGAAATTTTAACAGAAAATTAAGTAAGTATATAAAAGCACATTTCGTTAAAACAGCTATACTGTACAAGTGGTTTTATTTTTGGCCGTGATTTAATTTTCACCATATTTGCGATCAAAGTTGGAGCGCAAAAATAAAAACGTGTGAAATATTAGGACAATGATAGAGTTATTCATTATGATTGTGGGCTCCAAAAATTACATTATGTCAAAATAAACTTACACAGTTTTGAACAAAAATGCTTAATTTTCCCCACGCAACAAAAACCACTTATACGGTATATTACACCTTACTTTTTTCACATTTCGCAATCTGAACTGGTTACAAAAATTATACAACTTAACAAAGTCAACTAATTTTACAGTTAGGTACAATATATACTATATAAAATACTAAAAAACAAAAGAACACGAGATGATTCAAATTTTATTTAAAAGCATGATCACTTTGCAAGGTTGAAATGAATACTACAAGTAGTATCATTTAATTCAGACTTTACACAAATAGTAAATTTTTTTTGTAACTATATGAGCTTATTCAATTTTTTTTATATATTGTATTTGTAGTTCCTTAGAAAAAATATATTGGTGAAAATACCAGAAAAACCATAGAAATGAAAAATCTACTTACGCTGATGCAAATTTTGCAATTAGCAGCATAATTAGGGCCACACCCACTATACTAAATAAAACATATTGTGAATACTGTGCTGGTATTTGCTGCCATGCTCGAGATAAAGGTCCCTAAAAACAGAAAATTAGATAATTTTATTTTTAAAAAATCAAGGACAGAAATGGCCCGATTTCGTTTAACAGGAAGTAGGTGAGCGTTAAACCTGAAATCGAATCTCACGTTATGGGAGGCCATGCTGATGCTGCATACCAAATTTCAATAGAATGTGATTTAGTAGTTGCTGAGAAAACTGTTGCTAAATGTTTTTCCCTGAACGCCCAGCCGCCCGAAATTTCACCATATTATACACCGATTTTCACTGTGAAATCTGGCCAAAAAAATTCCAGAATTAATGTGTGAATTTATAGTTTTTTAGTGCGCTCATAAAATTACTAATATCAATAAGTAGAACTCCGAGAAGTATAAAAACATGACATTCTTTTTGTTGGCTTTTAATTTTCTTTCAGCAATAGTTCAGCTGTGTCAAGCTGTCCAGTTTTAATTGGGAGTAGAAGCCATGGTACCTAGGAACAAACACCTTTCACTTCCTTGTCAAGTAAAATTTTAGTCAGGCTCCCCTTGTCCAAAGTCAGTGTCAAGTTAAAAACAAGAATCTTATTCAAACGTTTGGTACTTGTTTATGATGTAATACTGGAATAATGTTACTACATGTTTTTATGAATATTAATTCATCTAATTATTTATAAATATCTTGTACAGACTGACTAAGTTTAAATGTACAGTGAGCATTTCAGCTCTTTTCATGAAAAAGATTCTACCATAAAAGCAAAATTGTCCTATTTCCAACTGTGGGAATAAATTAACTGAATGTTTTACTGCTGTTTTAATTATTAGGTGGGTAGATAGTAGTGACAGGATCCTAATAGGTGCAAAATAGTTAAATGCCAAGTGTAGCACTGAGCCAGGTTATAGAACTTGTACCCCAAATAAGAAGTTAACAACAACTTGATCATCAACCAAGTATGACATGATTTCTAATAAAATAGCTGAACCTGGTGTTATTAGACACATTATTAATTTCAGGCAAGTATATAATCAACTTGGATCCCAGCAATTTGTAAGACAAGAACAAGTAAGCAAGGGCAGACAAACCCTCGTTATTTATAGAAGATTAGACCAATTAAATAACACCAATATCTATAAAACAAGTGTGGACACAGAAAAACGTCTCGCCTGCATTCCGCATCAGTAACGAAAATAAATTTCGTCATAAGCATTACGTAAATAGCATTAAATATCAGGAGCGGCCTATATACAAAATATTGTCACCATACCCTGCATAGTTACAGGGGAACAGCCGTAACCCAAAAACTTTAATGTAGTCGCTGGACCATGTTGAGGTCAAGGTCAGGTGGAACCTACCAGACAGTCATGTACTATTCATCAGCAACCTATATACCAAATATTGTCATCCTACCATGCGTAGTTACAGAGGAACTGTCGTAACCCAAAAACTTTAACGTAGTCGCTGTACCGTGAAATTGAGGTCAAGGTCAGGTGACACCTACCAGACAGTCATGTACTAGTCATCAGCAACCTATACACCAAATATTGTCATCCTACCATGCGTAGTTACAGAGGAACTGTTGTAACCCAAAAACTTTAACGTAGTCGCTGGACCGTGAAATTGAGGTCAAGGTCAGGTGACACCTACCAGACAGTCATGTACTAGTCATCAGCAACCTATATACCAAATATTGTCATCCTACCATGCGTAGTTACAGAGGAACTGTCGTAACCCAAAAACTTTAACGTAGTCGCTGGACCGTGAAATTGAGGTCAAGGTCAGGTGACACCTACCAGACAGTCATGTACTAGTCATCAGCAACCTATACACCAAATATTGTCATCCTACCATGCGTAGTTACAGAGGAACTGTCGTAACCCAAAAACTTTAACGTAGTCGCTGAACCGTGAAATTGAGGTCAAGGTCAGGTGACACCTACCAGACAGTCATGTACTAGTCATCAGCAACCTATACACCAAATATTGTCATCCTACCATGCGTAGTTACAGAGGAACTGTTGTAACCCAAAAACTTGAACGTAGTCGCTGGACCGTGAAATTGAGGTCAAAGTCAGGTGACGGGTGACTGACTGGCAAGTACTCATCATAAGCTACCTCTGGACCAAATTTGATGGACCTAGGGCTTGGGCTTACAAAGATATGAAGCAAGATGTCAAGTGTTTACGCCGCCGCCGCCGGATTCCCATACATATGTCTCGCCTCCAGCGACTTTCGTCGCAGGCGAGACAAAAACAGTGTTTTGTTTTTACTTACCAGGTACAAAGATAATGTAGCCAACATTTCTTCACCAAGTACTTTAACCACTGGAGATTTCGTGCTCACTAAATAGGTTGCCAATAACAACAGTGGCAGCAACATTCCAAAAAAGCCAAAGGTGGCACCTCTGAACTTTGCCCTTAAATTGTTGCTGGCAACAATACTAAAAAAAAAATAATAAAAATTCAAGCTGAATATGTCTTCTATATATTGGTAAAAACAGTTCAGTCTCCATTTTTTAAATGGTTCGACTCCAAAAAATCAATTAGATTTCTTCCTACTTTCAGCACAGCTACAGTAAAACCGGTCATTTAGAACTGGAATGGTGTGGTGACTAATTATATGCTAATTCATACCGATTGTTTTAATGAATGGTTGCTTTACATCTAGGAAGCAGTATTTAAGCTTTCAGGGTTTTTTATTTCAATTTCAAGGACTTTCAAAGGTTTTTTTATTCATTTTCAAGGTCCTTTTGAGTGGCATGACAATGTCAGTTTCAATGACCAAAATGAAATATTATTTTGAAATACTGTTACTTAAAACACTCAGGGGATTTCACAAGTCCTAATATAGATGTTTCTTGATTCAAAGCTTAGTTCAAATTATCTTGCCCTCTTTAAAAGTAACAATAAGACAGCAAAACTTTGCAATATAAACGGTTAACGTAAAGTTTGATCCAAATCGCCTTTAAATGTAAAATTTTCCTGTTTTTTTGCAATTTTATGAAATTCCCTGAGTTTTCCTGACCTGAAAAAGGAAAAACAAAATTCCAGGTCTTTTCCTGTTTTAATTGTTAGTGTGGGAACCCTGAGCTTTACCAAAGGCAATGAGCCTAATATTATGGCTGCCACTGGACAAGTATAGGGAGTCTAAAAGGGACGGAGAATTCAGTATGACTACAGTGCACCTTCTCCTTTTCAAAATCTACATAAGGGCTTTGTATTGTGTACGAAGTGTGGCACTCTTCAAACAGAAATCCACTCTGGTCCACAATCAGACTTTTAGGTAAAACCCTAATCAGAGCATCCCTAATCCCTATAATGTGCTGAGTATACTTTGTGGGTTAAGACATTAGAATCCTATTATCCGTTTGGCTAGAGTAACTTTGTACCTGTCTTTCTGCAGTTTATCTTCCACAATTACTGCTATGTGATCACAGTCTTTCTCAAGGGAGTTCAGTGTGTTCTGTATGGTTTGGTTGATTGTCTTTTCAATATCTTTACATACTTCCTCTATTTGGTTGGCACATCTACTGGCCTGAAAAAAAAACGTAAGTTATATAGAACTATATACCATGTAATAAATGATGGCACATTTTCATATGCGAAACAACACCTATTTGTACAAATTCTTATTGTTTTTTAAAACAAAAAAAAAGAGATCCCCCCCCAAACAATTGTTTGATTACCCCTATGTGATAACTATTTAACACAAAACATATTTGTAAGCAGCCTTCAACATATTTTCAAAAATTATTTATGTAAATAAAGGACCATAGATGTCAGAAAAAAATAACAGATATGTCACAAATTGTGCAGTCTTAATTCTCTTGCTATATTTCTGTCATTGTTTCTACTCCAAAAGATTCTAAACATTAAAAAATGAACTTATATTTAACAATTTTGAGTAAAAGGCAGAATTTTAATAGCTTGAAAGAATTTTATCCAAAAACTACTTGTTGGGGCAACACAAGTACACCTTTTGATAATAGGACATGAAATCGAAGTTTATTATTTATCACATTACCTGAACCTACTACCTCCATTGTAAAAGATCTTTTGTACAAAATTGAGATTAACAATCTAACAATCCTATACTAGGAGATTATAATAGGGGGAAAAACAATGAGAATCAATTCTGTATAAAAAACCGCAATCTTAGTGTTGACAGACCATGTGATCAATAGTAGACGAACTACCTTAACCACTGGGCCACCAAGGCCCCTGGGGTAAAACAGAAGCAGACCTATCACTTCTGAAGAGATGTGCACTTTAAAATCTATTTCAGCAATCAATATGATACAAGTAGCTTAAAAAAAAGCATTTGCAGCATGCGTGTAAGCATCAAAGAATCATGAATTATCGATGACTGTTCAAAAGTATTTTCAGTGAGAGCTCAATGGCTGTCAATACATGATAAGCAATCAGTTCTTTTTGTCTTAGCATATTCCTTTTTTTCCTAGAGCAAAATTACCTCCCTTTTGGGCACACACTGAATAATTAGGTTTAGTAGAGTTCCTAATTCCATTGATTAAATTCTTCACATACCAAAAAGTGCAAAAAAGCTTTTTTGAAGGTCAGAAGAAAACAACAACTTTTAAAGATTAAAAAAATAGATGTTTATTCACTGAATAATTGTACAGTTATCAGAAATCAATTACAGTGAACTGAAAGATGAGAACTCTACATTTCAACTGTGGGGTGTGGTGACACACATCTGGAGAACTCTAGGACAATTAATATTGCTTATGATAACTCGAACAGCAAGACTAATGGCTTAATTAAAAAAACATCAAAATAACCAAAAACCAATTCACAACGTTGCAAGATAAATATAATAATATGTACATGTAAGTAACCAGTGGTTACACAGTATGTTGCATGTGTATTTCTAAAACAAGTTCTTTTATAATCAAAAGTATTTTACGACATATTTAATTTGGTTCGATTTCATAATCATAAAAATTTTTTAATGTATTCATTATTGTAAAGATTGTGTTTAATCTACATGGGAGGTCCAACAGTGCTCAGAACAGCCAATACTGAAATGCAATTGTTAAGTTTCAAACAATGTGAGTAAAGAAAGTGTAAAAGAATTATGTAACAGAGTAATTAATATTTACTGGTTTAGTCCATATTCTTGCATTTTTGAGACTGCATTTTTCTCTTATCATTTTGAGATCATTATGATCTATTCATTATTTTTTTTATGTTTTATTCATTAAAACCATATATAAATACTCATAAAACTTTGATCAAAGTTGTATGCACAAGGGAGATAAATCTAATATTGTAATATAAACAAATTATGACACAATAGATCACTTACCTTTGCATTTAAAGATGGCACATAAATTGTGGGCATGTCGAAACCTGTTTTATTTAATCCAGGCCTTTTACACAGTTCCTGAACAATCTGCATCATTACTCTCTGTAAAATATTACATGAAATACACCATACTGTAATCACATTGAACTGATCAGAATAAAAAACAAACAAATACGAGTTATTCTATTTAAATGTCTGTGGTGGGTATGAAACATTTAAATATGAAGTGCTTTACAAGGTTTTTTGGATATTACGATGAAATGATGCTTCAGTGGAAAAAGCATTACACAGAAAAAAACACTTCTGAATAGAGTACTTGTGCGTTACTTAGACACTCTACCCAAACTTCGAGACAGTGCAGCACAAATGACGTAGATTAGAATAGGAAGCATGTTCCTCTTTGGAAACTGACACGTACGTGAGTCTACCTGAGGAGAGTTCAACAAAAATCAACAAAAAAAAAACATGTTGTTTGTCTGCCCAGACAAATCCCACAATAATGGAGGAAAAGGAAAAGGGAGCTCAGGTTAAAACAGAAACTGGAACATTGACTGCACTTGGCAGCATTACAGAGGCTGTGGCATTAGTTTCAGATGAATGCAGCGGATAAAATATTTAAGACTAAACTTGTTATTTTATGATTAGGCATGTAGGTTTGGTATTTAGTCAATAAAATTCTCAGTTCTTGGATACATATGTACTTGCAGAGAAATTGATGAACTTTGTTTCATGGTTATTACGTAAAACAATTTGATTTTTTTGTCCTGAATCTTGTAGGGAGAATCATCCCAGAATTTCTGTTGTAGATTGTGCTGAAACATTTATTCCAAGACCTTCCAACTTGAAAACTATAGATGCAAAACGTTTAGCAAACACAAATCGTATATAACCCTGAAATATCTTGGAGTAATAGTACCATGAACAGATTTCCAAACCATTCTAGGGACTCGCTAGCGACAAATTTATTGTTTAAAAGAGTGAGTTTTAGGTACCTACTACCCCGTGACGACAGATAGGAGGTTTACAATTGACAATTTACTTTTTTTGCCGTAAAGTTTAGCTAAATTAGTATGCAAATGAAAGTCACCTGCTATGGAGACTTTATGGTCATTTTGCTAACATCTATATTATTTGTAAACATGAATGTAAACCCACTAAGAAATGTCATCTTTCTTGAATGTAATGGTGGCCAGAATAATGACAATCTTCAGCGTCATTATAAGAGGACTAGAGAACTAGATATAGTTGACAAGGAAAAAATGTGAAGACTTGTACTCCAATTAGAGAAAACTGTTTTGCATTTTGCACTGTGATTTTTGTTAAAATAACGATTTCTTTTTCTTTTCAATGAACCTGTAAAATTAATGATAACAGTGGGATGTATACCTGCATTGATCTAAAGAGAGCTAAAATTCAGCGATCAATAGAGGCATCTTTGGATTTTCAAAAGAAGCACAAGACAATTAATCAATGTTGACCATTAATCTTTTTACGATTTGTTCAATTTTGACTATTCTTTGAATGACTTGACTAGCAAAAAACAAACAATTCTTGTAATTTTTTTAATCTATCACAATATAACTCATAAAACACTAATAGAATACACCTGCCTGATAAAGGTGTATAAGTTACCTGTCTGTCACTTTCATGCCCCGCCTCATCAGCTTTACTGAGGTAAAACCTCATCCTTTCAGCATGTTTGTGGTTCAGCGCCTCTACGATGTTAAGTGTCCTTTTACACAATGCCTGACCAATCGGGTCAAAGAATACAAAAATAAGGTCTGCTAGATCACCTTAAAGTAATTAAATTTAAAATATATTCCAGTTTAAGTAGAAAAAATATGTAGGTCTTCAGTACAGAAGACAAAATTTGCAAACCTTCTGTTTCTACCGCTATTAAATAATAAATATTTTCTATTCTAAGATAAAAGTGATCTGTAAAATCTAATTTCTTTTTTCAATTAGATTTATATTTGTTCTATTTCTTGATTTTAGTTAAAAACAGGATCCCATTCATAGCAGTTAGCATAAAACTGGACCATTAAACAAAATATCAAAATATAATCAAGTTTATCATTTCAAGCAGTTGGAAATAATTAAAATATAAACAATCTGCTCTAAGAGTATCTTATGGAGGATAAAGAAATCTCATGCACAGGAAATGTGTCTTAATATCTGAGGTCATATCTTTAATTTCACAAAACAATCAAGTATTGAAGCAATACCAATAATTATAGTAATTCATACCCAAACAAACCCATAGTTGTTGGTCCTTTTGGAAAACTTTGTAGTCCGTTATCTGGCTTCACTATTCAAAACAAATACTTAGGCCAAATATGCCAATAAATATTTATTTGACAACATCAATGGACTGAGTAAGATTCTACTTGTTAATTAATCTTAATCTATAATTTCATCGTTCCTGGTTAAACAACAAATGATAATATCCTAACTATCAACTTTCCTTTGTTACAGCATGCAACAAATTACAAAAATATTTGTAAAATAATTTAAATCTTTTGTTTCGCTAGTATTACCTAACCAAAGAATAGCCTTGTTAACATCAAATGGATACTTCATATCACCATCTACGAGTCCTGGTGTATCAACGAAGGTGACTAGACTAAACTTTTTCTGTTTCGATGTTGAAATTTCTGTTGTCAGGTAGTCAGTAACACCTACAATAAATGTAAACTTTAATTGTGTAATACACAAGCAATCTTTAAAGGCAAGATTATCTGTACATCTAAAATGGAGACCATTAATTTATGTTTGGGTAAATGTAACCAATTGACAAAGAGCTTTAAGGAAAAGGTATTACAACGAATTGAATTTTCAGGATTGCCAATATTACATAATAATAAATCGTTCGGATTTTTTGAAAATTGTCAATACAATGTCAGCTACAAGTTTCACTTATATTAAGCACATGTTTTAACATGTTTTAAGTAGAATTACATTAAAGAGAAATAAAAGATGTAGCAAAATTTCCAGAGTAACTGTTATGGATCTTCATGTATCTGGATCTGTTTTTATACCCAATAAAAAGACTCAGAAGAATCTTGCATAAGGGCAACAAAAGTTGAGGACGGAAAAATCAGCTACTAAAAAAATAGTAATGTGATCATGATCATCATAGCAATTGTCATAATGTTGTATTCCTGATCTGATATATTGAACTACAATGTATAGTGACCTATTCTGTCCTCAGAAAGCAAGTGGTTATAAACTCTGAGGACTTGAAGCCATATCCTATGTTGTTTCTGACTCCTATGATAAAGAATGTGTCGTAGAAATGGGTTGTTACTACAGCCCTTCATTTGGCAGCTCTCAGATAAGTGAAGAGATAGCTGTCCAAAGGAAGAGCGGTAGTCAGGTGATCTTCTGAACAACCATTCTTGATCTCTTCAATGTTTTATTTCCTTCCTATCAAGACTTGGCAATCTCGCTCCAGGTCAGGTTTACCAATATTTCTAATATTTAAATAACTCTTATTCTGTGGTTTGTTCAAGTTAATTTGATCAATATCCTGCTTTTCCAAATAATTCATTTGTTGAAAATGTTCTCCATATGCATGTTCTATCCTTTATTTTGTACTTCCAATGCTGTACTAGGTGCGGTGGCTTCTTCACTGTCTTCCAATACTATTTAGGATCATGTTCTTCCAGCACAACAATAGAACTTTTGACCACTCTCTTTGATGAATTCACAAATTTCAAGGTATCAAATATAGAACTGACAACAGACAATAATACAATTGCAGACATTCTGTCCAGTTAAAAAAATCTATTACTCAATAGTACATGTATTAGAAACGAGATAATGGCTAGCACTGCCATTTACTCAATTTAAGACCATCAAATATAAGACTGATGTTTGCAAAAAAAATCTATAAAACCCCAAAATTCAGATAATTCTAGCTGTACCAAGTTTATTTGCATATTTATAACTTTTTTTTTACAAAGCACTGTACTGCAAAAAAAAGGAATACATAACTTCAACAAATTCATATTCAGCTTATATTTCATCTCCTTCCTCATTTCACATGTTTCAACTGACAGAAATACAAGATATGTAAAACAATACATAAAGGATGACTATAGTATTAATCTTATCATTGTTAAACTTGAATTAACATAACATGCAGGTGTAAAAGTGCTTAGTCAGCATTTTAATTCTTGGCACTACACAGTTATCTCCACATCTGTGTATAGGAATATAATTTACATGACATATGTGCATACATAAAATATGTCTGGCCTATAGTATTTCCTATCACATGTTAGGCCAGGTATTGTCAATTTCCTATTTCCTGCCATTCCCGACATGTCACATCCAAATTACTTCATTTTCCATTTCTTGTGAGTTCAACAATCTTCCTGTTTCTTGTCTATATTACAAATTTGTCTACAATGGCGTACTGAAAAACTTAACTCTGTCAAACATAAACTGCAATGGAAACTTCCATAAGCCTTAGGCATTGCACTAAATACACCGAAGGGGTCGTCCATAATTGTCAACCATTTTCACAAGTGTGCAAAAAGCACTCTTTGAGACCCCCCACCCCCATCAAAAAGTGTACATCAACCATTAAACTAATATAAAAACCAAACTCCACGGAAACGAAAAATTTCTGAAGATAAAAACAAGTGTACGCAAAAATGTTGAAAATTGTAACCCCCTCCCTCAAGTGTGCGGTTTGCACACTTATGAAAATGGTTGACAATTATGGACAACCCCTAATACTCTCCTAGTTAACACTAGATGTTGCTTATAGCAATGCAAACAGATAAAAGTTCTGTCTCATTTAATTCTATAGCAAGAGCTAAATATTGTCCATGTAGAATATATTGTTCTCCTAGAATCAGCAGGGGAAAGTAATCCATTGTACGTCTCCAGTTCTGTTTATACTGCCGTCATTTGTTACAGTGACGGGAAGTCTTTATTTGTTGTCCTGCCTCACATTTCCTGTCTCTGTTATTTTAATTATATACATATATTATATGTATTATACTGGGTCTGCACCTAAAATAAAATCTGACTTTCCGTTTTTATTCCAGGTTGAAATTCTGTGAATTTTAGTACCGGGTATTTTTTAATTATCTAGCTGTCACATCTGCTCCCTCTGTCCAGGATTACATAGCATCCATATAAAGCTGTAATGTAACACAACAGGACAGCTCTTCATCAGGCAGCTTGTGTCAATCAAACCAGGCTACCCAATGATGAGCTGCCAGTTATGACACAAATTCTAAACTCCTCCTTTCTTTGATGTCAGCCAATGATGAGCTGCCAGTCATGGCACAAATTCTTAACCCCAACTTTCTATTATGTTGGTCCAATAAAAATGCAAATGATTAACTGTCAGTCATGACACAAATTCTAACTCCTCCTTTCTATGATGTGATTCAAACGAAAAAGTCAACCCTCAAGTTAAAGGACTTGTGATGCATGACCTTGCAGTAATGACACAAATTCTCCTAATCAATTAAATGCCAGCAGGAAAACTGCCAATCATTATTACTTTCACTTACTTTTAAATGATTAATTGTGGCTTGCCAAAAATGAATAATTATTCAAACCGCCTACAAATTGGGTAACAAAACAAATGTCATTCGATAATATACCTATATGTGTATTACATGTGCCTACCAAATCTTGCCATTAGGACTCAACTGCTGACATTTGTTTTACAAATGGTGACAATTATGATAATTTTAGATTTTATGTCAAGAATTTGCTTCCATTGGTTGTATTCCCAAATGCAATGTATAAGCTTGTGCAAACAGGTTTACACACTTGGATAGGGGTCATCATGCCGATTCCCCCTCTCCTCCCCATCACAAAATAGATGCCAAGAAACAATGTAAAGTGGTGACAAACCCAAGTAAAGCATACAGATAATTGGCCCTGGATCTTACAGTTTATTTCAAACCATCACAAAAAATTAACCGAGTGTAAATTATGACAATTTTATGGCCTTTAGATGTTAATAACATAAAAACATGACCTTGAAACATTTACCTTCTTTAATTATCCAAAGACAAACTTTCAACAATAAAATATTTGCTTTGTGTTGCAAATTATTGTTTATCTCCACTTTCACATCTGAAGCAAGTAAATAAGTCAATATAAACGATAAAGTCCCGTACACTTTATAACATAAAACTAAAACAACTTGAGACAGCAAATACAAAACACACAGCACTATTCGGTGATTAGACGGATCTTTTTTTTGCTTATTAAATCACATGAATAGCCACAAGCAGACAGACACATTATATATAATTGTCTGTTAAAGGTAGTGTGAATCACGATGAGTCAAATTCTACAGTATTGATTAACCTGGCTTGTTTGTCATCTTTGCAACAAAGTCGCAAATATTCTTGTAAACTTCCAGATTAAGGCAATAGCAGTCAGACAGCACACAATTATTTCTTAAATGCCTTTAAATTAAATTTTATTTTTGTGAGGTTTCATTTCTTTTCAAAATGATATCAGTCTAGCTACTTGTAGGGTTTTTGCACCGTACATATTATTTGCAATGCGTTTTCTATGTAATTGCTTCCTGTTTACAATATTTCATCAACAGATAGTTTTATTCATCCAAATTATATTAACCAAAATAGTTCTCAATGAAGGCCACCTAAGTTGATTTTTATTTATTTGCAAACAAAATAACCTAAATAGGGTATAGCAATATAACATTAACACAGATCACCTGATGGTGTGATTGACAGCAATAGATAGACTGACAAACTGAAAGTTTCCACTGCAGGGGCACAAGTTTCATAGTACTTGAGACTACAAAACATTTTATAACAGGAAACAGAAAGGGAGATAACCCTCAACATAGCAAGTAATCAACTTGTGGTTTTCAGACCTGATTTATGACCCCAACAAGGAAGTTCATGTTGTACAACAATGTAGATTAACAAGGAAACACTAGTTGATTGGCTTCTGTTTATAACAACTATCTTGGAGGTGCAAACAATGATATAATTAAGTTCAATAATTCATGGGAAAAATGCTGTTACAAAACATATCCATGACAAAACCCTTTTTATTTTTTTTTATTTTGCAAAAATGACATGTAAATGTAAGTCATTCCTACCCCATTGTTTTTAAATAAAATTTGTATTTGTCATTGTATACTAATGCACCCTTCTGTCCTATGAGTATTCCCCTAATAACTAGATGCCATATTAACGCTTGAACAATAACTGAGGAAAAAATTTTATTCAAACACTTTAACAAATAGTTAATTTTGAGATCCTGTGTTGACCAAATAGGAATGAAATAAAGATGCAGATAGAAAACACCCAAAGGAACATTTTATTTAATTTTCTAGTTCTTATAGTTTATAGGTTTTTGGGAAGAATACTAACATGTATGACTTCCCACTAGTTTAGAATTGCTAAAGTCAAATTCTGGCCTTTCATATTAACTATCATATTGGCCTTATAACCAGACAGTAAGCATACTGCAAGAAATAAAAGCACAAAGTATGCACTCCAAAGACACCAGATTATTCATCAAAAGACATATTCAGAGCTGCCAACCCTTACTATTTTAGCGTAAGGCTTCCGATTTTTGCTTAAAAATAGGCCTTACAAATTTAGAAGAAAAGCCTATGATTTTCCTTTTTTTTTTGTGGTAAAAAAATAAATTTGGGATTTTTTTCATAGTTGCGATGGTCATTTGTTTGAATATTAGAAAAATCTAATCATAATCATTGTAGCGTTTGAATAAAAGGTAAATACTACTGAATGTGTAACCACGTGGTTATCGATCGCAATTGTTTCGACGCTTTATTAAGGAGCCAAAATGTCAGAAAACGATCAATTCACAAAAAAATCTCCAGCAGATCCTCCTGCCTTACTACTTTTTATCTTATTGGGTTGGCAGCTCTGCATATTGTACATATCTTTCATACTTTTCAAATTCATATTAATTCTGTTTAGTGCCTATTGTCAGATTTTTCAGACTAAACAGATTGAAGGTTGTGTATACTTGTACTAACAGACTAAATAAAATAAAAAATACAAGAAAATGTGACGCATCACTGAGCACATATTGGTTAACACCCCTCTTTTTTCCAAGTTCACTCTAGCATAAAATATCAAGTTTCCTGGAGTCATCTTCAAAAAAAGCTTCACCATAAAGGTGAACATGAGGCAAGATAGAAAGAAAAACAACTTTTGTTTTTGTTTTCATGACATAACGTGTCTTGTTTTGCCTAGTCCACGTAGAATAACTACATTACAAAGTGGCTCAATATATTTTGTCCCCAAATTGCAGAATTTTTTTTTTGGAAATAGATTATGGCCAACCTGTAGAGTATTACATACCCTTGGAAATAACAGGTAAAATCTATCTTGTATACTTATACTGTTCCATTAGACTTACCTTCAATCTGTCTGAGAGGTTCAAAATGTGGATACAAATGTAAAGTCGCATTACCCTGAAATATAAAATAAAATTTATTAGTGATGAGATCTACAATTACACCATTTATAGCCAATACGTTTTCTCAACTATAACAAATTACATTATTTAGATGGTCAATTAAAAAAAAAAATTTGGTCATAATACTATTAACTAGTGGGGAGTCTCAATTATGTAAACAAGAATTTAAGCCTCCCCACCTGGATTTCAGCATTTCCTGCATTATTTCCCAGTGGCAGACCTCTGTGGAATGATCACCCACAATTTTTACTTAAGGCTGTTCAACTTTCAAACTGGTCATTGGTTCCCATCAATTTAAAGTGCCTTTTAATTCACTAGATACCAAGCACGTACACGTCTGTAAAATTTGTCAAACAGCCGTTTTTGGGGCTATAAAACTACATGTATAGAGCCTAATTGTTAATACCAATCTAAAGCTTTAATTAAAGTTGAATTCAAATGAAACTTACTGTCATGAAATTAAGGCATTGTGTGACACACAGATTAAGGCAAACATTGAAACAAATTATCATTACAAAGGACACAATTTCATTTAAATAATATTCTAGTAACATTACATAATAAACTAGAGGCTCCCAGGAGCCTGTAATCGCTCACCTGGAATCCAAATGACTTAAACTATATTAAAATTTTTGAAATTAACAGTTTCAGTCTAGTTGTTATAGCTTTTAAGTTACTGTGCAAAAACTAAACATTTCTTCAAAAAATTTGTTAAATACAATAACTCCTATAAGGTGCCATCCACAATTTCTGAAAATTAAATGGTTTTTAGGCATTGTCCTTTAGGGTACTTTAGAAATTTACAGTTTTACTCTACTAATAGGTGTGTTATAGACTAATTTATAATTAAAAAACTGTTCATATGTCCAAATTCATAATGAAAGGGCAATAACTCCTATAAAGAGTCATCTTGCAATTTTTGGACTAGCAATCATTTGTAGGGCTTCTATTGCTGATCATTTGTGCAATTTACAGTTTTAATCTAGCTACTATAGTTTTCAAGTTACAGGACAAAAATGGAAAATTTCTTAACAAAATTGTCATTTAAGGGCAATAACCCCTATAAGGAGTCATCTGACAATTTCAGACCAATTAAATGAATTGTAGGGCTTTTTTGCTGATCATTTTTGCAATTTATTATTTCACTCTAGCTGCTATGGTTTTTAAGTTACAGGACAAAAACGGAAAATTTCATAAAAAATTGCAATTTAAGGGCAATAACTCCTATAAGGAGTCATCTGACAATTTCAGACCAATCAAGTGAATTGTAGGGTCTTTATTGCTGATCATTTGTGCATTTTACAGTTTCAATCTAGCTGCTATAGTTTTCAAGTTACAGGACAAAAACGGAAAATTTCATAAAAAATTGCCATTTAAGGGCAATAACTCCTATAAGGAGTCATCTGACAATTTCAGACTAATACAGTGAATTGTAGGGCTTGTATTGTTGATCATTTTTGCTATTTACAGTTTTACTCTAGCTGTTATAGTTTTAAAGTTACAGGACAAAAACGGAAAATTTCATAAAAAATTACCATTTAAGGGCAATAACTCATATAAGGAGTCATCTGACAATTTCAGACCAATCAAGTGAATTGTAGGGTCTTTATTGCTAATCATTTGTGCAATTTACAGTTTCAATCTAGCTGCTATAGTTTTCAAGTTACAGGACAAAAACGGAAAATTTCATAAAAAATTGCCATTTAAGGGCAATAACTCCTATAAGGAGTCATCTGACAATTTCAGACTAATACAGTGAATTGTAGGGCTTGTATTGTTGATCATTTTTGCTCTTTACAGTTTTACTCTAGCTGTTATAGTTTTAAAGTTACAGGACAAAAACGGAAAATTTCATAAAAAATTACAATTTAAGGGCAATAACTCATATAAGGAGTCATCTGACAATTTCAGACCAATCAAGTGAATTGTAGGGTCTTTATTGCTGATCATTTGTGCAATTTACAGTTTCAATCTAGCTGCTATAGTTTTCAAGTTACAGGACAAAAACGGAAAATTTCATAAAAAATTGCCATTTAAGGGCAATAACTCCTATAAGGAGTCATCTGACAATTTCAGACTAATACAGTGAATTGTAGGGCTTGTATTGTTGATCATTTTTGCTATTTACAGTTTTACTCTAGCTGTTATAGTTTTAAAGTTACAGGACAAAAACGGAAAATTTCATAAAAAATTACCATTTAAGGGCAATAACTCATATAAAGAGTCATCTGACAATTTCAGACCAATCAAGTGAATTGTAGGGCTTTTATTGCTGATCATTTTTGCCATTTACAGTTTCACTCTACCTCGTATATTTTTCAGGTTATATTGTAAATACCAAAAATTTTGTCAAAAATCGTCAAAAAAGGGCAATAACTCCTACAAGAAGCCAATACACAACTTCGCACTAATAGCAACTATTGTAGACCTTAATGTGCTGATCAATTTGAAGTAACGGTTTTCTCTATAGCTATTATAGTTTTTTAGATAATGATCAAAAACCTGTGTTGACCCCCATGTTCTATTTTTAGTAACAGCGGCCATATTTGTCTGTTGATCAACACCCTGGGTACAAACTTGAAACTAGGAACCCTAAGGATGATTGTGGCCAAGTTTGAAAAAAATTGGCCCAGTGGTTTCAGAGGAGAAGATTTTTGAAAAAGTTTACGACGGACGACAGACGACGGACGACGGACGCCAAGTGATAGCAATAGCTCACATGGACCTTCGGTCCAGGTGAGCTAAAAAACAAATGAATCAAAAACAAGAAAAGACTCTGCAGAAAATAAACAAAAGGTTATGGATTCACAACCTTCATTTACATGGAGTGGTCTTGGTGGTTTAATCATTTAAGTTTTTCTGCATTCAGCAGTGGAAAAATTAAGACTAATTGTATCAGATTTCTGCAATGTTGACAACAACACAGAAATTAAAAAAAACACATTTCCTTCTTCTACTGCATGTACCTACAATATTTCATCATGTTGAACTCCGACCATCATTATTTGGTCCCATGTAACCCAAATACTACAGAAAATTGTGTCTACTTCTTTTGTCAAGGAGAATTCTCAAGTTTAAAATAACAGGTATGAATTTTCCTGACTGTATAATAATTGTCAGCTATTAGTATTGACTCTACAAACTATACAGTCACCTAGCTTCAAAGGAGATTGATTACAATTTTTACCTATAAAATATGCACACCTTGGTTCAACAGGTGCAGTGTACATCAGGAATGTCACTTAATGACTGCAGGTAAATGCAGATGATGCATAAGTTTCCACATAGTAATCCATAGAATAAATGCAATCAACTTGAAAAAAACACGTCATTTTTACACGTCATTTTTAAATGAGCTAAATATATTATGTTGAATAATTTTCGGTTTATGACAGATACAAACAATTTTCAAGATAATTTTACAAGTAATTTTTAAAAACTATATAACAGTCGAGGCAATAACAGTCCAGTTGTATTTTTATACATAAAACAATTTACAAAATTTTCCAATCGATTATCTTTACAAAAAACCTTGGACTATGCAAGTTACTGTCCATCTATATTAGATGTGATATATACATGTATATTATGTACAACATTGTAAGCATGACAGCCATTGGTACATAGTACTCTGTATCAAATATTGACCTAGTTGATAAGCAACAATCTAATTAATCAAATATTGGTCAAAACTATAATGAGTTAGTCAAACAAAACAGTGATGTAGATTAATTTTAACTGAAATATCATTTCATATTCTAGTATACAGAGGCTTCTAAAAATTTGGTTTAAGAGTTTGAATATTGTTCAATTTTTAATAAAAGTGAATTCAAATACTAACCAAAAAATTTTTTAAATGCGGAAAAATAGTTATATGCATAAAATTTGGCTAATAAATGGTACAAAAAACATGTTTACATTTCGTGTTTGTAAAGACCAAGTGTCAAATTTTATTGATTTATTTAAAGTGCCATCAGCTGATGATCCATATAAAAAATGTTAAAAGTGCACTAAAAAAATATTTATAATACTGTTTTATCTCGTGACCCAGATGTAAGACAAAGTTCAAAAAAGAGTAATTTTACCATGTACATCATTCAATCTAGAGCATGATGAATTTTATTTACACCAATAAATGATCTATTTATAATAAATTTACAGAATATAATTGTCTTGTCAGCTTACACTATAATTAACATGCTTGTTCTTGCTAACCTAGTAAGATACTGACATATATATGTATAATTTATGTTATGCAACAGGCCAATTGTAGTCAATTACATAATACATCCTTAAAATGTTAAAAGTTGGGGGGAAATTAAGGTTGTCAGAATTTGAAAATAACTGAATAAATATGTTTCAGGCACTTAATACTTCAAAACTTTGCATGATTGAAGCCAAATTTGAAGGTGTGTATATTTTTGGATTTACTGGGATGTATTTCATTCTGACTAGTTTCAACAAGGACATACATCAAAACTATGTTCTTACAGTTGTGGACGCATTATTCCAGTCATCATGCTAATAGCTTAAAATTAATCGTCTTTGCAAACAAAACAAACAAATTTTGTTGTCGAAGTTTAATATTTTGGTAATGTATATACAGTTTTGCTCATATGTGTCTGACCCAAGTATGACAGCCGATTTTTGTTTCAGCCAGTTGTCAAGTTTTCTGCCCAAATGTCTGGCACGGGAATGACGAAAGTCTCAATCAAATTGCACAAGTGTCAGTAAAAAATGTGTTTTGTCAGACAATTTGTACACGTATATATAAACAAATAAACAAAGCTACTAGTAGCACATAAATGGTATAATGTCCCAAACATGTACCAATGAAAACTATTGGAATATTCAGTATGTGCTCCTATTCATTTGGAGAGGGGGTCAAAGTTTATGAAATACTTATCTATACAAGCCGATTTGCATGTCTATTTAAGCCAACATTAGAGGGGAGAGGTGAATGCCATTCCAAACCCCGTCTCTATCTGCTAATGAATTCATAGGTTACAACAGAATACTGACTAAAACTGAACATTTTTATATCCCAATTTGAACAAATACAAAAGTAAATTTCAAAATAAAAAAATTGCAACACCTATACAGGAGTGAACTAGCTGACAGAACTGGTACCCAGCAGTACCTGTGTTCACTGTCAACACATGTCATTTTTTCTGGTACAAACTGTTACCATTATAATGGATGCTCTACATTTAAGACAGCTCACAACATGAATAAAATTTAACACTGAAAGAAGATCAATTAAGAACAACAGATTTATTCTTGGCAGTTGTTAGCTAAGACTTTTTATTGTTACATTTAAAGTCATTTCTTATTAACCTTCATGAAAAGTTTCCTTTTTCGGTACAGTTATGAATAATATACTTCACAGAAGCATAAATTATTAAAATAAGTATATTTGTCGCCATAAATTATAAGTTTATTACATCTTTAGGTAACTTTTAAGTAATAACTTTTTCTTTTCATTTTGATATTCAAGGACAATCCATACAAATAACTTACTATAAAAATTAAACAGTAACCAGAATGTATTAATTACAATCAATAACAAACAAAAGTGCATGTATACATAAATACAATTATAGATTTTTGAAAAATGAGAACACATTAAAATTCCATTATATTATACTCCCACATATGAAGCAATAATATTACCAACCTTGAAGAGACCTCCCCCCAGCGCACAGTAACACACAAATATGCAAGATTATACAAGATAGTACATGTGTACCATCCATTGGCATCTGTTCAAACATTCACAAGATTTTACCTGTCATATGTTAGCCTCCCTACTATCTCCTCCCCAAAAAACATGTACTGTTAAGTAATACAAATTACAATGTATCAATCTCTTAGTAAAGGTGATAAAAATGAAGCTTTAATGTATGTACACTCCCTGGCAGATGTTAAAACATCCAGATGATCAAATAACCTTGAATCTCTAGGTATTATTCCCCAGGTTTTTGCCAACAAAAGTCTGGATCAGTACATGAATATTTTTTTTTTATAACACTGCATTTAATAGATCACAACACATTCTACATGTATGAGTATATTTTAAACACTTATCTGTAGTTATTTTTTTTTTATAGACCTGTCAATACTGTGGTGTTCAAAATGAAACAAGATTGTCAGTTTAATCCATACAAACAAATCCTAACCAGGAATTTACCAAAACAGTTCAAGTTCCAATAAATGAGTTATTTAAGGCGAAGTCAGTTTTGCCACATTGCCAAGTATCTCTACATTGCAAATAATCAATAAAATCCTTTCAACATGCATATTTAACAAACAATATCCGATATTATCCAGATAATGTTTAAAGTTTTTCCCAGAACTTTTCTCTGGTTGATCACAAAAGTACTGTCATGAGCTAATTAAGTACAAATAATAATTTTTGAATATAATATACTACAAACAACTGATAGCATAAAGACATATTTTTGTATTCCCAAAAGGCATGTGCAATTCATTTTATGGTAGGCAAGACCAAGAAAATCCATACAAAAGTAGAAAAATATTGATATTACTTAACATGTCAAGAAAGGAGTCTAGACGTTTTATAGACTATTAATAAATTTGAATGAATTATCCCAGAGTTGCTGTCCTGCATTATCATGCATGGACAATGAAAAATTTGTCTCTAATTTCTTAGTCTAATTAAGTTACAAAATTTGTTTTTAAACTTGCCTACATTTATATGTAGTGTGAAATTAGCTGAACCAGAATGGAGTTGTCTAGCTCATTATATCTGAAATTAGTGGATTTATAGCAATTTGTTAGCTTAGAACACTATTCAGGATTTTTATGGGAGGATAGGCGGTGGAGGTAGGAAGGGGGAGGGGTTGGAAGGTGGGGAAGGGGGTAGTGTACTGTTTAGCTCAAAGCTCAATTAACAAGTGTCTGTTAGACCACCGAATGGTTCTAAATATTTCTGTACATCCGTGTGCAATCTAAATAACAAAATTACTGATATAGGGGATTTAAAACTTAAATTATTAAAACTATTGAAGATAATCTGGTTTTACAGCATTTATTTCCTTCTTATACTTCTTAGGGGTGGGGTGGGGGAAGGAAATAGGAAGTACACATTCAGAACTGTTAACTTCAGTAGGAAAACTGACAAATCTAGTCAATATAATTGAGATTAGCACCAATTCACACCCCCCAGTAGAATGCAGTCATCATATAAAGAGACACACTCAAGACTGTCTACCAACATCGTTCATACAAGTATAAATAAAAAAAAGCATTTTAAATGAAAAGGTAAATTTTCAATATGTCTACAATATCAAAAAGTTGTCACTCAATTGATATTGCTCATCAGATGTACAATAGAAAGTAACCACCACATGAAATATTATGCTCAGCCCGATACACAAAACCATGAATTACATCAGCTTTATATGAAAAAATCTAAAAAGAAGGTAAATTTATCTTCAAAAATCAAGTATACTTACTCATTTCCAACATCTACTTCCCAACTTTCCTTGCAATAAACAATTAGAATACAAACAGCCAAAAACAACCAACCATCCTAAATCTAAACAGATAAGGAGTTATTTCCCTTCTATCACTGTTAATGACTTGCTGCAGCCCAAAATGCATTGAATACCATAACTGTCTCCTAAACTAGATTATTAAGATCAATACACAGCTTGTCTGGATATTTCTGCTGACACAGCACAAATTAAATATGGTGAATATTGTCTCTGACGTTTCCATTTTATCAATCCTAATGTCATGAATGTCTGCATCCAATTTTATCTAAATTTTGGTTTCCTTTAAAACTATTGATATTTATGCCTCATTTTCTCGTCTGTAAATGATTAAATAAAATTTCATATACAAAGTAATCTTTATGTAATGCCTTTATATAAAATCAATGCTGATCTTGAGTGACAAATTATCCTACTTCTTGAATGCTTCTATGCAATTTGATCAATTTTATAATAGATCGACTTTAGGTCGAATTCTAGACCTTTGAATACTAAGTGGTGTCCAATATCTGGGTGAAAATTTGACTCACAATGCTCAAGGTTATTGCACCGAGAGGCATTTATTTGTATACTGATCATAACTACATAACACCTTACATGTAATAATTTAATCTGTTAAATAATTATCATGCTTGAAAAATAATTTGACATGAAAAAAATACCATTTTTGTACTTTATATAAATTTTTGAAATGTCTCTATACCTTGCAACTTCACTTCCAAACTAATATTAACTTAAAATTGCTATAATAAAAAATTTGTATGCATACGAACACTGGAAAATTATCCTCAAACTGTGGACTGTATATTTATATGCTAAGTCAGCACAATTCAGACAGGAAATGAGTATGATATAGATATACCTGTATGTACAAAGGTAACACCAGGTATATGCAAACACTGAATACCTGAACTCTAGTCAATTGTGAACTTATATTTATAGATTTTTCATACTGCTACACTTGACCATGTAAATAAATTCAGGTCACAGTCCTATAGTTACAACAGGTTACAGGTTATAAAAATATGGCATCTAATGGGACATTAAATGATACCCCACCACACTGGGTTGTATTTAACACCCATGAACACATTTACTGAATTACAAATTGGCCTATAGGAACAGCTGAACTGTCCATCTCAAAAAACGTTTTTACTTTGGCCTTGAACTCCAGACACTGCCATAATTTTTGACAAAAAATAATTAAAAGTTGTCAAAAACTCATAAACTACACATGAAATTATGCTGAAAATTCAACTTAAGCTTCATGTTATAGTACTAAACAGCTGGCTGTGCAATAGTGCAACAAAATACATTTATCAAGTTTCATTTGAAACTACATGTACCAATTTGACAATTTTTTTCACATTGGCCTTACTCCTAAACTACAAATGGGATTGTGCTGAAATTGATGATTCTTGGAGAATTGTAATCTGTGTTCAAATGGAGAACTCTATTTCCATCTTGTTGTGCAAGCTAATTTTTTCACGTTTACAACAGATAAATTTAGCAGAAGTTCTCATAAAAATCTTTCCTTTAAGCCCTGTTTTATCAATATGTACACATTTTGTTAACAATAAATACTCTATACTCAGTGTTGTAAACTAAACACAAATTAAATAAATTACTTAAACACAACACCAAATCACCAAACAATTAAAGAAAAACAAGCATACATGACAAATCATACCAGGATTAAAAAAGAAGGTTGAAATTGGTGATGGAGGCTGAACACCCCTCCACCCTTTTACAAGTATAGTACTACCCGAACAATACTATTGAAGTTTATTTGTATTTGTCTGGTTGTAAACAAATACAAAAACACATACAAGGCCAAACAAATATAAAATAGACATTTAAGTCCATATAATCAAGTACCTCATAACAGAACATGTACCTTTGAAGCTTTATCAAGCTTAATTTGTTCATATTACCCAAGGAGCCTCCTATATCTTGAATCTACACATGTTGTAGCTCTAGAACCTCAAACATGTTCATGCCTGATTTAACTTTAGTACAGGAGTGTATACCATATAACAATGTATACCTTAAATAAACTGTGAAAAACAGGTAAAACCAGACTTTACCTATCTTTTGATGTTTGCACCTGTACAAAATCAATTTGTACATTTTCTACGAAATCTAAGTTTTTCAAACACTAAGGTACACCTCCACTTATGTGACTGTCAATCAGTGATAATCTTTGTAATTATAAACTAAGTACAAAAGTGCACATTTGCTAAGGAAGAAAGTACAGACTCATTCAAGCTTTAACATGTGTACCAGTACATACTATATATACATGTACTTGTCTGTGTCATAAAGGTTTTAAAAATTTTTTAACAAGTGTCAATTTTTGGAACATAAATTGTAACCAGTTTTAATTGTAAACATCCAATACTTTATGAAAGTCATACAATAAACCACCCTGTATTTTTTATTGATTAAATGAGGCTTAATACCAATTTCTTTAATTGATAAAATGAGGCTTAATGCCACTTTCTTTAATTGATAAAATGAGGCTTAATTAATTCCACTGTCTTTAAATTAGCAATACAGTATATGGGCATCCAGTTTGTATTTAGCTAGAGAAGACAGGCAGCACCACACCTTTTAAGTATCTTTATCAACCAATTAATTGAAATTATTAGCATAACAAAATTTCTGTGTGTGTGTTTTTTATCCAATAAAAAAGGTCTAAAGAAAATTGCGTACCATAATTACTTGTGTATAATTCTCTTTTTTTTGTTATTAAGTTAATCAGATAAGCATGGGTGAGTATTATACACAAGAAGCCAAGCAGATTAAAATTAACTGAATAACTTGTTGTAAGAACATTGGGTTGGGTGGGTACATGTAGATAGACCATTCTCTATGAAAGCTGTTTAGAGAATTCTAGTAAAACTTTAGACACAACAAATTGTAATTTACAACATTTTTTCAGCAGAATTAATTGCTGTAATGAACTAGCTGTATCACTGAGTGATGCCTCCAAGGGTTTGTCAGTGGGTAGATGTATTAAATCAACTGAAAAGTGGTTTCTGGGTTGCTCAAGTTCTTTTGGGTTTTTGACTTGCTTAATTGTTGGTATAAAAATTAATGTGTTCACATACCGTAAGAGATTCCCTTTTTCTTCCACTGGTTATAAATGAAAATCCTTGAGTTTCTATGGCAACACCAGTTCTCTGAACATGTTCTTCAACATACCTTAAAATAACAAATTTCACAATGACCTTCCAACCTTTCAGCATCTATCGCTAGTTAGCTAGTGTGTGCAAAAACTACTCCATTTTAAAATTTAAATAACATTTCATTAATGGCAATAATGGTAGCAATTTATGTTCATTTAGATTATTGGTAATTTCTTCTATAATAACTTTTAAACAAAACAATATGAAAACTTCAAATTTCTTTCAATGAAACACAAGTTTTTTTCATTGTGACACTAACACACAACAATGATGCACATGTGTTGTCATGATGACTGTCAAAATGTTTACTGCCCATAAACACCAAGTGCATCAAATCTGAATAACATGTATGTAACTCTTGGTTTATCAAGGACTTTCCCTTTTTGTGAAAGACCGGTTGATCTTTCACAAGTGATCAAAATTTTATGTCTTTTCGCGAGTGGAGCGCAGTGGAACGAGCCAAAAGATAAATATTTCTATCACAAGTGAAAGATCACACATGACTTTCCAAATAATGTATGAAAGTACCTACTTCTTCCGTAAACCAACAATTTTCACATCGTAATAATCCCATTTTTTTAGACTCCATTGTCTCTGACGTCCAATCAGAATGCCGGAAACAAGAACGTTGTTATGCTTCCATAACAACGTTCTTGTTTCTGGCGTTTTGATTGGATGACGCAGCAAGCACAGATGTGTGCGCGTGAGCTCATTTGTACTGGGTCATCTGTACCAGAAATCGGCCATTTATGGAAGAAATAAAGAAAGAATGATCAAAACTAGAAACAAAGCAAACACAAACTTTCATAAAAACCAGGACTGAAACAACATGCTCTGGAATGGTCAGAATTTCCTGTAATCACAAAACTCATAATTGTAGTCATTAAGTTGAACAGATGTAGAAAAATTTCAGTACTCTGCTCATGTTGTTACTTAAATTGAAAACATTTATTTATACTAGTCCAATATAAAAATTCCTAAAATTTAGTCCCCTACAAACTTGTTATTCTTTGTAATATATTTGAATGCATTACTTTATGACTAAGAAGCTAAAACCAGTTTTCCACATACATGTACCCTACATTTAGGCATCTATAAACATTCAGCCACTGAAAGTCAGCAATAAAAAATGCATTTAACAGCTTGAAAGGTTTTACTGATATATTTGTATTATTCATAAATAAAAAAGACAATGATTGTTCTAGCAACATGGATTGATTTAGTCATTCAACAGGAAAGTCTTAAGCCTACACATAAATAATAGTCACAGCTGTAGTATTACAAAGACAAAGAGGGATAAGTCTTCATGGTCTTGGGCCTCTATTAAAAATGACCCTGATGGTATTATTAAATCTATTAATGTAGCCATAAAGACCACAACTTTAATGGCGTAATGTCATTCAGTGGTCAAATGTCATGCTTCACGCAATTATTCTCGATACTAAATGGACCTCTATTAGCTGTGCGTAACAAGTAGGAACCGTGGTCAATAATCAACCAATAAGAACTTGCCTTGCATATCCTAGCAGAAAAGCAATTGTTCTCACTATTGTATTAGAATGAACCTTGATTGGCTGTCAATTACAAGTAGATGGGTGATAGCAGAAAGTTTACTGGAGGATATTAGAAGATGATAAGAGGACATCTAATCCACCAATCAGAACTTGCCTTACATATCCTAGCAGGCAGGACATAGACTAGTCCAACAAAGTATTAAACTATTCATGTTGCACTACTTAAAACCATCGTTGAATTTGATTTTGTTGTGATTATCAACAGAGAAACAATAAAAAGGAGTGTCAGTTTTGATTGATTGATTGATTGATTAATGGTGCTTAACGCCCGAGCAGCAATATTTCAGCTATATTCAGGCGATGAACATGAAATGGATGATAAAATGAACATGAAATGACCATGAATGAAAATGAGATGGGACACAAGGAAAAATAGGGTAACGAATTTTAGATTGCCACTGGCAAAGTGGGGGATGGATAGGGTCGGCCAATTCAGCCTCCTGTAGAAGGATCGAAATCCCTACTCATAGCGAATACTAAGCAGCGTTCTTTAACGTGCGAGGAATGTGACATTTTTCCTAACACGGTGCACTAATATGGTTTGCGGTCAGGTTTTCGTATTATGGCCTGACAACCCCAGCTTGCAAGGGGTACCCCATTCAACCACCTGGGGCACACACCCCAGTTGGTCTTTAAGCAAACCGACCTGACACGCCGGTCAGGGTACCGGGCGCTATTTAGTCACCTTTTACGACAAGCTAGCGCGACTGCAGTCTATTCTTTAAGCCACCCGGATCCCGCACAGGGCAGTTTTGATATTCTTGTTCATATATCAGATGCTAGTAACACAACTTTAGATCCAATAGTACCATCGAGATGAACTTTTACTGGCAAAAAATGTGTTTTAATCATATTTCTATTAGCATAATATTTAATAAATACATTAAGAAGTACATTAAAAACATTTAAAATGTTCCCAGATTGGAAAGCTGTTTGCAACTCCTAGTATTGCTTGCTTTGCCACATTTTAAGCCAATCATAAAAGAGCCTAATTATGATGAACAATGAAACAACGTTTTTATTATAGGACAAGAACTTTCACCATTGTTTCACAAAAATTGGAGTTTTTTATGTTTATTATTTATTATTGAAAATTGTTTAATAAAATGTAAAAAAGACATCCAGTAAGAAGCAACACTAAACAGCCAATAGTCTTATTCAGCAATTACAATTCTCCAAGGCCAACACTTTCCTATTCATTAAAAATGCAGACATCTCCGTATTAACAGGATACATATTTTACTCTTCACAAAGGAGACAAGATGTTTCTCAATTTTTCATGTTAATCCATTATTTTTGTCTTGATCAATATACACTTACCGATTGGGTAAAAAACAGACACAATATGTCTACAAGTCAAACTGCCAACCTCTGCAAATTTTGATGTGTGTAGGATATAAAGGATGGGAAAAGAATTAGCTATCTGTATTGATTTTGTTCACATATAGCACTGCACTTCTACATACATATAGCTCTTATTGCAGAAATCACTTTACATGGTCGCCTAAGATGTTGAATAGAATCTTCAAACTTGCAGAAAAATCTGTCTTAAAAATTTTATTACCGGTAACAAACAATATCAAACAAATAGTTTTTACAGCACCAATGAGAAGTGCAGAAAATGATAGAGTACATAAATCTGCACGTATTTGGGATCATTATCTATGTCGAGACAGTCATAGACTGATCTACTGTGGGCAATGGTAACAAAGTAGTTTTGTACAGGTGGATTTAGCTTTTGCCACCCATCCACAGTAGAACTAGGCACAAAGTGGCATAACTAGGTTGTCTATCCTGTTTACCATTTTCAATGGATATATTTTGCTTATCACATATTTTACTTATTTTCAGAATTTTTTTTTTTACAAAAGAAAAGGTTAAATTAAGTGGACATGGTGGGCTACCTTTTTCACATGGAAGAGAGATGCAAACACATGCGGAGCTGTAGTAAAATTTTGAGATTGCTTAAGACCTTGTATCACTTCTTTCTCTGACTGATTTTTAGTTCAAATGACCTGCAATTGCAACATTTCCCATATAATGATAAACATTTAAGCTCAATTATTTCAATAAAAGCCCTGTCAATTGCAAAAATGATGGAGGCCATGTAAGCCTTCTCCCATAGAAAATAGTTTACATTTGAGCCCATGTATAACATAGAGGTAACTTGCCAGCAGGAACTCAAACTCTAATAGGCCTCAGGGATATCAACAAACTTACTGCAGAAGAAGTAATAATTGAACTTAGTTTAGTAGAAATCAATGAAGACTTGTTGTCAAACATGGGTTAATATAAGTTTAAGGACAGGTCAGGGACAGCATCTTCACATCAAGTCTGTTGCATGTACATGTAGGCATTTTGTTAAAAAGACATTCTTTGCCTTAATAAAAAACTGTTTGCTTCATCTGCACCAACCAACAAAATTTCTGGGAAAAAAGAAGTGCCTACAAATCACTCTCTTCCCACATTTTGGATTTAAAACATAATTCAAAAAAAAAATATGTAGTATTTATGTAGACGCACTTACTAGTATGCTTCAGAGGTTGCATAACTGTGGACAAGACCTGCTGACAGCAACTCATTTTAAGTTGTAGCTTTTTTGTAGCTTTTTTTTTTATTGTCGGAGTTGGTGACAAACTCTTCAAACTGTTAAACATGTTGGCACAATTTGTAATTTGCTATCATAATACATTTCTGATTCTGGTAATTTTACATGGCAATTTTAACATCAACATTATTTATGAAACAAAATCAGACAATATATAATTGTAGTGCCTAAGTGGTAAGAATGTCAGTTGACATCGAGTTGGCTTTCTACAGACAATCATGTCAAAACTTAATACCTGCTCATTAATCTAATTTCAAATATTTGACTATTTCATCCTATGATTAGCCATCAAAATTGAAAATTTATGTGATCATTTAAGAATTTCTTGGAAATGAAGCGCTCTAAATAGCTGCAGTGCCTGAGACAGAATATTGATTTTTTTCCCAGACTCAATAACATTTGACTGTCTGCTTTGCTGACAAGCAAAGAAACCAACATTTCTGTCGATTCTATTTAACTGTTTACTACATAGTATGTTGAATTCACCTTCAGATTATGTTAGTCAATAAAAAATATAACATGGTTTCATCATTGTCTGAGCATTGTAATTGATAATCATGTTTACATGCAAATAGTTACAACCAACCATGAATGGTCATAAATAATGATTTATTTTGCCACCAATTGCCTTTTAATGCAAAAATAACCAAATGCGGGCATACATGTATCTTGGTCTGATTTTTTTTTTCAAATTTTAAACTTAAAACTAATTACAATTGATAATGATCATGGATAAAACAAATTAGAAATATAATTTCTCACATTTTGACAAATGGTACAATTTTACAAGATCACACATTAATTAAAATAATGAACATTTTCAATCAATGAACTACATGTACATGTAATACTCAATTATACTAAAAGTCACCTTCCCCCCATGGGCTCCTTTTTTATTATTCTATGTTGTTCCTGTGCGATACGAAAATCTAATAGAAACATTTTTTTTCACATGATCTGTCCATATTTCCTCTGCCTCTGTTGTTAGCACATCACAAATGACTTTTTCTATAGGAATTTTACATTGTAAATAACCATTTTTGTTTCTAATTGGACCTTGTGTTGTTTACAAAAGTTTGCCTGCTTTTCATGACGTTCAATGGTATTCTGACAATTAAAAACTATCGTCTGCTACTACCTTACACTTCCGTTCTAATTTAGGTCTAAATTTTCTAGATTTATTAACCACTCTGTGCTCCTTCTCACAGAGTTTTAATCCTACTGAGTTGTTATACAAAAATTGTACAAAAATTGTACCAAATTCTCTTTCTACATGTACTTGTGGACTAAAATTGTTGCTACTTGCAGACAGTGTTAGGTCTCCATCTTGTACTACATACTGACCAATTACTGAATGATAATGAATGAGAATGTTTGGGTTAAAATTGTTCAGACAATTGATGAGAGCTGGTCCAGAAAGATGCACTATTACTGAAATGGTATAACCTGGTCTATTCATGAAGGCAGTGGAACCTTGCATGTAAAATTTAAGTGTCCGAGTTCCAACATGCTAGACGACAGCTAGGTGTGACCTGTACAATTTGTTATTTTCCATGCAGCTTTTGGATAATAAGTAGATGGCTATTGTGGTCTAAACTGTACATTTAGCCAATGACCATGTGTTGGTTACCCAAACCAACAAGTCTCCTGCAACCAACAATTATTCCAAAATATCCATTTTGGTTTGTTTTAATTATATCATTATACATGTAAAGTGTCAACCCCAACAGAAATCCATTATAATAATAACCAATCAAATAACAGTACACAATGTAAGCTGAATAATCCATTACGTCAGTAGACTGGTTATATTTAGTCAGAATAATTGATTAAATTCTATCTGAAATAGTCTACAGATACCAAAATATGTGGAAGAATTGTAAATATGTCCTAAAATACCATTTGAAACTGAATCCAACAATAAACATTAAACGAACACAGGATTTAATACAAAGAATAAGTCATTAAAAGTAAACTAGATATTTTTTCCTCAGGACTATAACTTGAAGAAATTATTTTTAAAAACAGAGCATGTTTTTGCCAATATTATTGAGACCCTTATAGCTTTATTTAAATAATTTTTATTATAAATAAGTGTTATTATGTACTTTTTTTCTATGTACTACTAGTATACATGCAAGTTTTACGCTACATGTGAAGAAAGAAAAAACAAGTCCAATTGAAAAAGTGGGTTGCATTTATCAGAGCTTGTTCTTCACCTGCTGCCTACTTACACCACTGACAAGTGGAAATAGACAAAACCCTCCTGACATGCAGTGACAGATGACAGAGAAATACTTGAATTTGGAGGATATGAAAGTCACTGATAGTCACAGTGGCCATCTTGCATTATAGGCACTATCATTTTTTAAGAATGTGCTTCAGATATTTGGTTCATTTGCCTTTATAGTTGGGATTATTGTCATATTTTGCAAATATGCAAAATCACCTACAGTACCACTACCTGTACATGTATTGCATGCTTACTCATTTTCATTTACAACAGAATACACATTTAGAAAAAATATGAAGTAGTTTCTATAAAAGATGACTTAAAATATGAAGGCTGAGATTTGAGACAAAATTTTAAAGAGGACCATCCAATCTTGGGTTGTCTTTAATAAGGTTGGTTCAAATTTTCCCTGTCGGAGAAGAAACAAAAATTTTATCCAACAGGTGTAGAATAAAAATCAATGGGTAAAATGTCAAGTCAAGCACAGATTTTATACTACATGTATGTGAAATTTTTTATTTGAATGTTCCAAGCCAGTAGTTGCTCTCATATTTCTACTTCTGTTATTTGCTGTGGTAATTTTGGTTTAGTTTTTGGTGATTATTTGGTAATTAGTGAGGTATGTGTTCGCTTTATTTCCTCTTCATACGTAGCAAATCATAACAATAGGATGAACTAGAAAGGATGGCAGGGAGACAGACTTCTCAGAAGTATGCCAGATTTAATAAGATTTAACCTAGCTTTCTTGTAGTTGTGAAGAAATACCAGTATGGAGATTAAAATTTGTTTAGGGCAGACAATATATGGAAAAGGGTAAGACATTTGGACCAATTACACTGGACATTTGGGACCAATCACACTGGACAAGTCATTTGGGACCAATTACACTGGACAAGTCTATTTTATATCTATAGAGGATGCAATGTATTTGAAAATCTAGAAAACTACAAACTAATATTCCATAATAACCAGTCGATTCTAAAACTGTTCAAGATGAACGCAGTTACTCTAGCGCATCTTACAAAAAGTATCTAATGGAATGTTAATGATATTCAGAAAATCTCAATTCTAAATGAATAAAAAATGTAAGTTGACATTTAATCATGCATAACAGCATTTGTTGTGTTTAAGAATTGTGTTTTAGCACCACACAATAGATGGTCTTTTTGTTTTGTTTAATGCTTTTCATTGGTCAGAGAACAAAAAGTTTAAGGGAACACATCCTCACAAGTCTGGGTTTCTGTGTCCATGAAACCCTGACAAACTTGGCTGGGCTAGAAGTCAATATCAGTCTTTGCGAAATTAGTTCTTGGCTTAAAGGACCTAAACAAAAATACTGCTGGACCAATTTAACATTTGTTGTAAATTTAACAAATTTGCCAGACCGGAGTTAAATTGCCTGTTTTTTGCTGGTCGGGTCCAGAGGACCGGCACATTTCGGGAAGACTGCAATATTTTGATTGGCTACATCATACCTTGATGTAGCCAATCAAAATCTCTCTTTCATTCACTAAGGGATATCCCGATGTCAATTGTAAATAAACCAAACCGATGCATTGCAAAGACCATGTGAAAATCAGTGTAATTTGTACAGTAGTGTTAATAATTTGTTACTACCGTGTTATATATTAGTTGCGTTACGTTTTCTTCCAACTCAAGAATGTGTAAGAATGACTACTGCCAAACACTTGTTTCTTTCAAGTAATTGCATTGGTTGATATTTTGAAGGATTGACTTCATACGTAAAATCTTCTAGCCCGGTATTTTCCCAGCTATTTTATTTAGTTTGTCAGGGTTTTGTGGACACAAAAGCCCTGACTTGTGAGGATGGAGGGTAGGGGTAAACAGGTCTGTATTTCATATAAGTACACTGCAGACAATGAGTCACTGTTTGTGTTTCAAGAAAAAAAATTAGCACCTCTGTACCACAGTGCGTTTAAAAGGCCAGAAAAAAAGGCCTTGGGAGACACTGCAGCAGAATCACCAAGATACAATTTATTACTAGCTACATGTAATTAACACTATATGAATGTACAACTAAAATTATTGTAAGGGGTCATCCATAATTGTCAATATTTTTCACAAGTTTGCAAAGAGCACTTTTTTATGCCCCCCCCCCCCTCCCTCCCTCCAAAAGAGTATGTCAACATTTTTTGCAAGTCTGCACATCCACATTACCAGAAGTTTAAAGAACGTACCGAAAAAATGTTGAAATTGAAACCCCCCTCACCCTATAGTGCTCTTTGCAAACTCATGAAAAATGTTGACAATATGAAACCTAAACAGATTTATTTCTAAATATGTGTCTAATTCTTAAGTGGTCACATCAAGCATCATGGCTTCAACGCATTGCCTCAAATGTTCTTCTTACCAGCTGCAAGAATTCAAAATTTAGCATGTATCATTAGAGCTGGGAATATAAAGTCTACAGTTGACAAGTGCAGTATAAAAGTTGCAAGTGATTTAGGACCTGTCAACATGATGATAAAGGTTCTTAAATGATGTTAAACAGGGAACTATTTTGAACTTCATGTATAACCAAAGTACCATGTTACAGTCGCAATGTAGCAATATCGAAGAAATTAAATATAAGAAATATGCAGGGGCAGCGCTGGGCTTCGCCAATTGCGATTTTGTTTTCATTTGGCGACAAAAATATTGCGTCTGGCGATTTTTTTTTGCGCCTAGGTTTAATAGTGTTAAACGATGCATGCGCCTGTTAAATTTATCGATAATCGGCGATTGCATCATTAAAGATCCTTTGTTGGCTTCTATGGTGGTAAATATACGTGTATTGTGTAGTATCCAGTGACATGTGTGTTATTTGGAGTTTGTGAACGGAAATCGGCAATAAATGAATCAACAAAGTTGTCTCATGAAAAGTGCTGCATTTTTTTTTTCAGATTTGAATAGACGTGTAATAAAACAATTGTTGCTGTTAATTAATTAACCAAAATAAACAAAAAAACTTATTTTTGTAGTAATATATTTTTTTATAATGTTATTTATAATAAAATACAGTTATGAAAACTGACGTCATTGTTGAGTGATTTCCGGACAGGATGTCCGTCTTAATTTCGTAATTAGAAAACTCTTACACATGCGTAGTTCTATTTTCAGTATTTCTGGTTATAATAATATTATAAACGGGAATAGTTGTTTCTTATAAATTACTGTAAAATTTTCTGCCAACACGAAATCACTCAAAATTATTTCCATGATTAAAATAAAATTAGCTCGAGACCAAACTTTTGAAAAATTGAATTAAGAGTCCGGCAAACTTGGATTTTGTCCGACGTTACCGAGGGTGTCTGACCAAATAATTTCCAGGGTTCTCACTAGTATTTTTTAATGGCGAGTCCTGTGACTCCTCACTTTTTGAAATGGTGAGTCCCAATCTAGCTTCATGAGTCCATAGAATAGATGAGCCTGGACTATTAGCAAAGTACACTTCCATTGTAGGGTTTAGATACATTGTATTTTGAAACCATGGGGTCTGTTTGCAATCAGGCCAAACAAAAAAATATGTGTGTTTCAAGTTACCCGACCCTACCTATTTTGTTGAAGCCGACCCTAAAGTTTTTTTGCGTTTTTTTAACGGAGGTTACTTCGAACCGGAAAACTCCTGGTACTGTTCCGGGTTTTAGTTCTATTTTCATACTTACGCCCCAACATGGCGGCTAAATGTAAACATATTGACGCTTGTAACGATATTGCTTGCTCATTTAATGATTGTATTAGTCTAGACTTTTAAAGGCTTTATGGTAAATTCTTGAAACTTACAAGCTTTACACCTACAAAGGTATTAAAGATAAAGGTCAAGATTTAAATTACTAATTTAACCAACAGGATTTAATTTTAAATGAAAAAAACTAGCATGATGACTTGTTTCCAAAAATATATGTTTCATCTCAAGTTCATAAAGGGAAACTTATATGCTCTTCATTTTACCAAAAAATAACTTAAAAGTAAGCAAAAAAATGCAATAAATGATACAGAAAAAAATTAGAAGTTAGTATTTACTGAAGAAACACACATGCTTTGAAAGTTCACTGTTTGTCCATGTTAGAGGTTACAATTTTAATTTTCTCATAAATGCAGCTCAGTGTTGCCATTTGCAATTTTGTTATTATTTAGACATACTTAAATTGCAGTTGTTTGCCATATTGTGGTAGCTATATTTGCTACTGCATTCTTGTAAATTAACTTTCAGTATGCCTACCTAAATGAGACTAGACCATATTTGTGTCAAAACAATTTCCATTGTTGTGAAGGAAAGCATTTTCTCAGAAATTTGATTCAAACTTAGAGAAAACTTATGTTTTATTGGTAGTAAATTGCTGTCGTCGGCCATATTGTGGCAGCCATTTTGAATGTGGCATTGTTGTAAAAAACTTGAAGGTATACCTACCTTACTGAGACTTGGACATATGTATTGAAAATAAATATATTATTGGTGTATAGTAAAGCATTTGCTTATAAATTTAACTCAACTTAGAGAAAAAGCTGTTTTTGTTTTTGTCCCGGTAAATTGCAGTTGTTGGTCTGATTGCAGCATCCATATTGAATGTGGCATTGTGGTACAAGTGTATTAAATTCTTGTTAAATACTTAATGCAGTTTATATTTTTATGGATTTAAATATTTTGTAGATTAAATAAACAATTTCCTCAAAAATTCATTGTAAAATATGTCCTATATCACATTTTTAATATAAAATATGTGGTGCCACTGTTAAAAAAACGTTCTTGTTAGGATTTTGGACAAGAACAGTTTTTAGACGAGAAGATTAAGGTCATTAAAGGTGGATGTTTTTTGCAGTGCCCAATACAAAGTCAATAAATATTTACAAAAAACTTGATTATTGACAAACATACAAGACCTAAATACCCCTCAAGTTGGGTTTCGGCCCATTTTGATACTGAATACATGTATACAATCCAAAAAAAATTGCCAAAATTGTCATCGTTAAACTTGCATAACTTTTTTATTTGTAGACCAATTTTCAGTCTGTTTTTTGTCTTGTTCTCAAAAAATTGTGGTCTTTTAGATGCTATGATTTTTGCTAAGATGGAACATAGTGATATTTTTCTCCTGGAATCCCTACGGCAGTTCTCTTGTTGTAATAAAAAAGTGGGTATATTTCACTACTGATATTAGAACTACAACCGACTTTATATAAATATAAAGTAAATAATGTACAGTCAAACCTCGTTGTCTCGAACTTGGTTGACTCGATACCTCGGTTATGTCGATATAATTTTTAAGTCCCGGCATTTTTCCCATATCAACAATGCATTTCTTCCTCGCATGTGTCGAACTCGGTTCTCTCGATAACACGCTTAACTCGATGTTATTTTTCCGTCCGTACAATACTAATTAATGGTATTTTAACCTCGTTGTCTCGAAGTTAATTTTGCTCTCGATGTGACAATACCAACAATTTTAATTGTATTGTTACTTAATTGGTGCCTGTTGATTTTACACACCTGTCAAACGTAAACACTCTTCAATTATTGATCGGTTAGTACAACTTTAATTAGTAATTTAATAAAACAAATTGAGAACCCAAGCGCAGTACATGAATTATAAAGGTTAATTGATACGCTCATTACTGTCGGAATTATTTTCTGTTATGTTAAATTAAAAATGATAATGATTAAAATCTTTCTTTTGATCTTAACAACTACGAGTCCAAATTGCGTGAACACATTTCAAGTGTATGTTTGCACTCAAAGCTAAAAAATATCTTAAATACTGTCTGCATTCGATGAACGATCATAACAAGTTTCAACATGATGGCTGAGCAATCTGGAAAAGGACTCATTTATAATGAGGGGATATCTACATCAGCTAAACGGAAACTTAATGTAAAATCAATTGAGGACAAATACAACACGATTATTGAGGTGGAAACGTCTTCACGTTCTAAAACTGATATAGCCCGTTCTTTTGGGGTTCCACAAAATACTTTATCCACCTGGATTAAAAATTCTGAAAAAATAAAAGATGCTTACCTTAAGAGTAGTTTTGCTCCAGACAGAAAACGCATGCGACTAGCAACCTATGAAGATGTGGAAAACGCCCTACTTAAATGGTTTAAGTCAGTGTGTGACCACAATTTACCAATATCCGGTCCCATGCTCCAAACTAAAGCAGAAGAATTTGCTACCAAGTTGGGACACGTTGACTTTAAATGCAGCAGCGGTTGGCTTGACAGATTTAAAGAGCGCCACAATATAACATTTAAAAAGATTTGTGGCGAATCAAGATCGGTAGACACCAACAGTGCGGAACTGGTTGATTGGCAGGTTCAACTCCAGACCATATTGAGAGAGTTTACCCCTAACAACATTTTTAATGCTGACGAAACTGGGTTGTTCTACCGACTTTTACCGGAGAAAACATTAGAATTTAAAGGAGTAGATTGTAGTGGCGGAAAAAAAAGTAAAGAAAGATTGACCGTTTTAGTATCGACAAATATGGACGGCTCCGAAAAACTTCCTCTCTTAGTTATAGGGAAAGCAGCAAACCCCAGATGCTTCAAAAATATAAAGACCCTCCCTACTCAGTACACATCAAATAAAAAAGCCTGGATGACTTCGGACATTTTCAATGACTGGCTGACGAAACTCGACAGAAAATTTAAATCGCAACACAGACGCATAGCTATGATTGTAGATAACTGCCCAGCCCATCCCCATGTTAAAAGCTTAAGCAACATTAAACTCATATTTCTGCCACCAAACACAACAGGTAAAACCCAGCCATGTGACCAAGGAATTATCCAAAACCTAAAAGTGCACTACAGAAAACGAGTCCTACTACGTCAAGTCCAACTCGCCGAGAAAAAAGAAGAATTTACACTATCCGTTCTCGATGCCCTACGCTACTTACACCATGCATGGTCTACTGTTTCTTCACAGACCATTCGAAATTGCTTTAGTCATGCTGGTTTTACCACCAATCCAACCACCAAAACAGAAGACAGTGACGACGATGATGATGATATCCCACTTGCACAGCTGGCAGACTTCAACTTCAAAGAATATACGACAGTTGACAACACAGTTACAACCGCTGAAAAACTGACAGACGACGACATCATAGAAGAGATTAAGCAAGTCAAGAACATCAAAATTGAACAGCAGACAGTGACGACGATGAAGACGAAATTTTACCTAAACCCATCCCATCATTGACTTCATTGATAGAAATGACCGAAAGTTTCCAGACCTTTCTAGAAGGAGAAGAAGATAGTGCTGAAATGATGCCACTTGTCAGCAAGTTTCAGCGATATCTATTAAAGAAACAGTACAAAAGGAAATTTCAAGCCAGACAGACACTCCTTTCAGACGGTTTTGTTTCGTTCCAGTAAAAGGAATTCTGTAATTTTAGATGACCTGTGTGTAATGTGTGTATTGTGTATTACGTAACAGTTTTTGTGTTCAATGTGCATTATTGATCAGTGCTTAAAAACTGCGAGTTGATTAGTGCTTTTTGATGTTTTCCGTGAGTTTTGTTGTTATTTTCTTAATAAAGTTTATTAATTTAATTGAATTTTTATTAACTATTGTCGAATTAATGTGAGGGATGCAAAACAATCATTGACATCGGCGATTACACGTTACAAAAACATACACACGATGTTGAAAGTTCGAAACATAAAATAAATACCAATCGATTTCTTACTGATCATTTATAAAAATGACGTCACACCCTTACCTCGGATGACTCGAACTTCGGATAACTCGAAATTTTTTTACGGTCCCACAAACTTCGACTTATCGAGGTTTGACTGTATGAATAAAAATGTAGCACAATAACAGCAACCTTTTCTGACTGAGAATCATTCATGTGTGAATATTTAACTACTATCTAGTAAATATAAAAATCTTCCTAATGCTTGGCGATTCCCCTCCCCCTTTTACATTTATTGAACTCTGCAAAGCCCTCCTCATACCTTTTTACTAAATACAACAAGTGTGGACACAGAAAAACGTCTCGCCTGCATTACACATCAGTAACGAAAATAAATTTCGTCATAAGCATTACGTAAATAGCATTAAATATCAGCAGCGGCCTGTATACAAAATATTGTCACATACCCTGCATAGTTACAGGTGAACAGCCGTAACCCAAAAACTTTAACGTAGTCGCTGGACCGTGAAATTGAGGTCAAGGTCAGGTGGAACCTACCAGACAGTCATGTACTATTCATCAGCAACCTATACACCAAATATTGTCATCCTTCCATGTGTAGTTACAGAGGAACTGTCGTAACCCAAAAACTTTAATGTAGTGGCTGGACCGTGAAATTGAGGTCAAGGTCAGGTGACACCTACCAGACAGTCATGTACTAGTCATCAGCAACCTATACACCAAATATTGTCATCCTACCATGCGTAGTTACAGAGGAATTGTCGTAACCCAAAAACTTTAACGTAGTCGCTGGACCGTGAAATTGAGGTCAAGGTCAGGTGACACCTACCAGACAGTCTTGTACTAGTCATCAGCAACCTATACACCAAATATTGTCATCCTACCATGCGTAGTTACAGAGGAACTGTCGTAACCCAAAAACTTTAACGTAGTCGCTGGACCGTGAAATTGAGGTCAGGTGACAGGTGACTGACTGGCAAGTACTCATCATAAGCTACCTCTGGACCAAATTTGATGGACCTAGGGCTTGGGCTTACAAAGATATGAAGCAAGATGTCAAGTGTTTACGCCGCCGCCGCCGGATTTCCATACATATGTCTCGCCTCCAGCGACTTTCGTCGCAGGCGAGACAAAAAAAGCTAGGTAAATGGTGATTAAAGTTGATACCAAAATTTTACTTTTATTTAAGGATCCTGAAATTTTTTTTCTTCATTTCATATACGTTTTCTTCTCCACGGAATTAATTTGTGGTTGACTTGTTTACAGTGTTCCATACAGAAAAGTTATGAACTATGCACCGTGGAACACACAAAGCATTATTGCTAGTGTTGTTCAATCGGTTTAAAACATGAACCGATTATCTATTACTATCGGTCAGCCCCAACCAACCGACTATTAGATATAATCGTTTTGTTTGAAATTGCAATGACCAGGGCTCACCACACTGGGCGAAGTGGGCGACAAAGTCGCCCTACTAGTACCTGAAGTCGCCCTAAGGCGCCTCAAAAGCGAAGTCGAAGTCGCCCTGTCATTTCCCTCAAGTCGCCCGTTGGTTCACATAAGATACTTGTAAATCTGGTCCAAATACTTAATCCCAGACTGCCAATTTATCAGTTAATGTGTAATTCCAATAAAAAACGGCAAACAATATGCGTATTTAACATATTTTCAAACGATTTACGTCTTTCAAATGTATTACGCGCCATTTGTTTATTTACCGGATGTGACTAATTACCGGAAGTGAACAACGAAGAAAAGTAATGTACAACGGCCCATAATGAGAAATTATATGGTGTCAATCTTCAGTTCTTTCCAAGAGTATTACACTTTAACAATTTTCTTTGATACCTATATGAGCTCCACATGAAAGAATAAAGATGTATAGTAATTATTGATATCATGATAAGTTCTGTAAATGGGTGTCCCATGAAGCAATTTGGATCAGCACAACTTTATCCAAGTGGAAGTGTGCTGAACAGAAGAATTATTTCTGGGTTTAATGTTATGTTTTTCTATCTATCTTCTTTGGAAATTTGATACGATAAACATGGCATGTTCATAACAAACTGTTAGGAATATTATGATACAAGAACTCATGAATGAAGTATTATGTCTACACATATACAAATATTTTTGTTGATCTATTTTTATTTGTGAATACCTTGTATGGCTACAAGTACTGAAGTAGATAGAAAAATAGTCCCTATATCTGGTGTTTTTTTCATTGATTAATGATTAAGGTTATGTACTCTTTGATATTGCATACAATGAATAATAATGAAAAAGAAAGAAAAAAAACTAAATTTAAGTGTGTTATGGTATTAAAACACAAGAGAAATAACCCTGAAAATTGCTGTAAATAATGAAAACTATATATGGTAACTACTGCAAAATTTATTTATGTACGGTCCCCCTGACTTCTCCCTAGTGTCTCCTGAAGTCTCCCTGTCAGGGCCTGACTTCTCCCTGTTTGGCTACCAGGGAGAAGTCACTTCTCCCTACTTTTTTAGAGTGTGGTGACCCCTGAATGACTTGATGCTATTTTGGCTTTAAGAAGACTAAAGTTGATAGTTTTGCAGGAATATGTGCACGTGCATTTAGTCATTTAGTATGTGTAAAATGATGGTTATTTAGATTTTGCTTTATTCCTTGTTGATCTAATGCTTTTGCTTTATGTTTTTGCATCAGTGTTGACAGTTTTAACTAACTTTTGTTTCATACAAATAATTAAATATAGTTTCATTTTTATATTTGAACATTAAGCAGTTCAGTTTCTTTTCTCATGTTTTTGTTCACTGTTGACTCAAGTTTATGTAGACTTGCCATAAGTCCCTTTGAATTTTTTTGCTATTAGCGAATTACATCATTTCCTTTACTATCCATCTATGTACACAAGTGGATAGATTAGGAAATGTTGATAATAAGGATGTAACTCTCTAACAGCAAAAATTCAAAGGAACTTGTGGCAAGTCAAAAGTTTATGGTGTATTTGTAATTAATCAGTCGTGAATACACTGTATGCATGGATTAAACGTAACTATTTTTCCTTTAGTAGCCAGCTGGACTCCTGTGCCTAGAAATCCCGGAGCCTAACAACATTGTTAGGGACCCAACTTTTTCAGCACAAAATTGTCTTTTTACTATGACTCATATGGTTATGTGTATAATTCTTGATTATAGAACATACATGAATTCAGAAATTATTGTCGTTTTGATATCGCTAATAAATAATATATAGAACAATAGGGTAAATGGTGTGTTTTATTCTGTCAAAGTGCATGTATTGTTTCATAAAATTAAGTTAAATTATATAATTTGCAGGATAGCACTAAAAAAATGTAAAAACTTAATCTTCACTTTTGGGCTCTGTATGTTTGTATTTTTTCATGTTAACATTTTTTCCCCTACTTTTCATCTCAGAATTTTAGAACAGAAAAAATTAGAATTTAGAAATAACTGACATGACATGGTGCTTGGGTGCCATCTAGCCCCACCCCAAAACATCTAAGGTAACAGCATGCATTCTGAGTATCTTCTTCTTCCAATAATCTTTAATCCTATCCTTTCCAAGTATCTTTAAACATTTTCCTACATAATGACACCTTTTAATATTTAAAATTTAGTTTATATAACTACAAGTTTTATTCCAATTTTAGTTATGCAGGAATACCGACTCATTTTCATTCGAATATTTTGAATTGAGTGACTATACACGTCTATAGTTCAGATTGGTGTGTTAGAAGAAACGTTACTTAGATGCTAAAATAAATTTAATAAAAATATAATTGACAGACGAATTCCATCTTTTTCATAGTATGCTAATTTATTTCCTAATTAGTTTTCAAGAATTTAAAAAAAAAAAGGTGTCTTTGTTGCCGGTCACTGTCATCCTCGTAACGCTCGTATCTTATGAAAACCAAAATATTTCCAAACTTATAATCTCGCACGGCCTCCTGGATAATTAATAATTGTTTTCAGCTATTATTTATTATTATTGATTAATACACTAATTTTAAACGTGGTAACGGACCGGAAGTGGAACTTAAAGTAAATCCGGAAATTCGCGACGGCAATCGATTGGCAATTTTTTCAATCGATTATCGACATCGCTAACCTAAACCAACCAATTTGCGACTTAAACCGATCATCAGAACACCACTAATTATTGCGTCATTAATTTCTGTATTATATTATAAAATGACATAATGCCTACTATCAGTAACCAAAAACTTGTCGTTGATTTCATAACTTCTTACGACAGAACCAGTAGAAGGAACACTGAATGAGATCAGAACAGAATCATTTTTACGATTTATATAGCGATCAGTCACCTCTTTTTATTTTAAAATAAAAATATGTTTTTCATCCAAATGATTTAATACACGATCACTATGCACGGAATTCATTTGTGTGTATCCTTTACGTAATACACACTAGCGCATGCGTACTGTTCAACTTTTAACCGCACGTGTCCAAATTGATATTTTTTCTTGGAAATATTGCATGGAAACGTTTACTTAATCTTGTTTATTTTCGTCTATTATTTTTAATAAGGTTGCTTCAACTGCACGTTGGATATAGATGAAACATATACTCATTTTGTGCTGTCTCGTAACTGTTGATGATAATGTCCACCTGTTAATCACATTACATAATTAAGACAACCACAGGTGGCCAAAAATCAAGGTGTCAAAAGTGACAGCCTAGGGGTATTTCACGATAATAAATTAGTCTTTTGATAAATTAGCCATTTTTTAACTGCATACGTGAAACGTTCACCAGTTAAAAAAAAAACCATTCGTTGATCGTAAAATTTACTATTTTCCCACAGCACATTTTCAGGACTCTAATGATTTGACGAGGATGCGTCCCGTGGATGCACAGAATCCAGTAATGGTGCGTCCTATGCAACTTTGACGCGTATGTGGGTCTTAACAAGAACCCTGAATTTCGCCAGGCCATATAGTGATGTAGTGATTTTTAATAAATATGGCGACACTTTTACAAAACTGGCGATGGAAAATTATGGTTGGCGATTTTTTTGGCGCCAGCTTTTTAGAAGCCAGAGCAGCCCCTGAATATGCCCCTCCAGCTAAGAATTAAGGTCGATTTGTTAGTGTTTTTTCGAAAATAAACTGTAAACAAATAATGCCTCTGCAAAATTCTTTGACCCTGCATGCTTCCATTAAGTGTACAATCATCCTACAAAATATAGATGCTGAAGCCCTGAAACTGTAGCAGATGGACAAATCATAAACCCTTATCTGGACAGACAAGGGTAAATTGGGAAAATTACATGTAACAAGCCCCTCTGACTTTATATCATGTGAGCATAAAAATAGTTGATTAGTTAGGATAACATGAATTAGGAATGAACTGTATGTGGACACAACTTGATATGGAGCTAACCACCTATAGGATCTGATCAGAATGATCAGAAGGCAACCAAATAATGTAAAAATTTGGTCTAAAAAATAAATGAATCAGAAGTGGTTTTGCAAGTAAATACTTACCAATTTATAAATGAACTCTTTCCTGCGGAATGGTTACCAATCAAGAGTACTGTAATCTTCTTTCTTGGTGCCAACAGTGACAAGTTCAAACTTTCTGCTATTTTTACCAGTCCTGTGATAAATGTCAAGATTAGATTTAAAAATACATGTACAGTACTGCATTTATCTAACAAATGAACTGTTGACTTGGTGGATGAAAAGTTGAGGTAGTTGATCTTACTGTGGACAGGTGTGCTCATCTCCAATCTTAATTGACATTTCTTGCTAGTTTTCAGTTTTCCTGTCTAAGGGTTTTTCACCAAGTACACCAGCTCCATCAACTCAACCCCACTTTCCCCTATAGAAATCGGATGCCATGGTATACATGGTATACATACAGGTATATTAAAAAAAAGTCTGTAAGTAAAGCTAAACCCCCTATTAAAACAAACAATCCATGTAACAACTTTTTCATTGGTGATTGACTGTTGCTACAAGTCTAGGAGTCTCACCAAACTTCGCAAGTGTAAAATACATTGTAAGAGCTGACATCACAATACATTTCCTTTTGATCTTCCAACACTTACGACAGATTTTACACTTACAACTTGTTGTGAAATCCACTGCAGCATTTGATCAATGGTGATAAGGCTCACCACACCTGGCAAAGCAAGTAACAGTTGCCCTTACCGACCTTAAATTGTCTGAATGTGCGTCAAAAGAGAAGTTGCCCTGTTCTTAATCTCCTTCAATATGACTGATGGTTCAGAGAAGATGCTTGTTTATCAGGTTTTATTAATTCGACTGGACTACCACCTTACAAGTAAATATGTAATGCTAATAAACATGATAAAACTTGCAAAGAATTCACATATTTTACATTTGTTTCAAATGTATTATGTGGTTCATATGGATTATGCGTCTGTTGATTTCACAGATACATCTAATTACGTAAGTGCATCTTGGCAAAAAAAAATTCAATTTAAAGTGCATCAGTACACAATCAGTATGTTTGGTCAGCCTTTTAAAAAAAATACTGGTACTACTATGTCCTATTTGTTATGAAACAGATTTCAGAATTGCCATATCAAAACCCCAAAAACAAGCAAAGTTTATTTTTCCCTATATGGGCAAATTTAAAACTTCTAAATGTTCTGACTGACCAACAGAAACTTTTCCTGACATGGCTGTCGGTCAGACAGTTTTTTATAACTAAAGGTCAGTTTTCTGTTTCCTTTTTTATTTCAATTAACTTACAAATTGTGACTTCCAGTTACTAAAATGTGAAAGTTTTTCATCATATTACCTTTAAGCTAGCAATGATTGTAATTAATTTTTATAGACAGCATTTCATCTCTTAAGATGAGAAGTTTAAGCATGAATAAGACTTCCTACTCATTTGGATAAAGTTCCAAGACTAAATAATATGGAATTCTGATCACTTCTGCTTTGTGTCTGGTAAACATCTGAAATATGGAAGACAAATTCTGGATCCTTGGTGTGGCCAGAGATAATGCCAATAGTTATGTTTGTTATACAACAAGATCTAAGTGTACATGTATTTGCAGTGAGGTGAATGGAAGGATGTAGTTTGCAATCCAATCAATTTTATTTTTACTCAAGACATGTCAAATAGGTATAGCTCAAATATGTAAAACTGCATGAATAAAGCACATGTACAGCCATGCCAATGGTTGGTAGCTATATATATAGTTTGATTGTATGTAGTAGTTTAATTCACATTGTACCAAGAAATAACAGATCAATATGTTTCTCAACAACTATTCACTTTGACCACTCAAATACATAGCAGTAGTTAAAAGGTTTTTGTCAAGTTAAAAAAGTTCATTTTTGAATGTATCATAATCATGATAATGGAAACCAAGAGTCTTTGTTTCAATTTAATCTCTTTGGTTGGTATACTTGCAGCAATTAAGTTCAATAAATCCACAGATGTTAATAAAGAAACAACTTAACAATCAACTGGTAATATTTATATATTTTTTGGTTTTGCTAAGTAAATGCTGACAAAATTCAAGATTTTGCATTTTACATTTGTTGTACACATGCCTAATTACTGACTAGATAATATTGACTCAACTGATAATTTTCTATGCAATGACAAAACTATATATCTATTATTTATTCACTTTATTTCCATTATATACATGTATCTTTTTTTACTTCAAAATTCCACTTGAACAAAGGTCCTCAAGTACGTATGATTCACCTGGTGGAGATGTGCAGTACATGATATTGGGACATTTAGGATACTTCCTTACATTTACCCTGTAATTACTGAATAAACTTTCATAATATAATAAAAATACCCAGAAGGACATTTTTCCCCAATCATGTATGCATGACCTCTGAATGAGAAGGAATTTCTATACAGTCAGCAGACTACGGATTATGGTTTATATTTAGCTCAACCGGGTCAACCTTGAACGGCTGTCTTATAAACTGGTTTTTATTATGTTTTCTTCGTAAATAGTAGATTTTCAGAAAAAAATCATTTTCCCTTTGTTATACAATACATAAAATCTACATATTAAATTTCCATGACGTCGAAATATTTCGATTTTCCACCGGTCATCGCCCTTATTCGTGGCTATTGTGTATTACATAAAAAGAAAAATAAACCTTTTCCTTGAAAATAAAAGAAATTTTCTCACCATTGTCAGGTTCTGTATATAAAGAGTGACATTCTCTAAGAATCTTCTCATTCACCGACTGTGTGGCCGAGTCAGCGGCATTTGCCGACGTCCTCTGCTTCACTTTTCCTGACATCTTCTTTCGGCTCCTGTCAAAAAGTGAGCAGACAGACGGAGGTCGTAAGGGATATATGAAATTATGATAAATATTTCCGAAAAATCAATACCGAATAATTCTCCAACAGCATACCTCTCTATTGCATTAATTGTTAATAATAATTAAAACAACTTTACAAATTCAGAAATGATTATTTATCAACGTTTTGAGGTGCAATTTGTGCAAATATATAAAGATCTTAAAAACCGATTCCCACTCACACATGGTTCTAAATTCTTACAGGTGTCGACACCTACTTCCGTCAGCTGATTGAAGTGTGATTGAATGATTTGCGTGGAAAGAAAATAAATAAATGAATAAAAATTTATGTGTTAAGCCATTTTACTTTTAATTTTGATTTTTGTTGTTGAAATACAAATTTTGTTTTGATTATGTCATTGTTTCGGGTGGTTTATTTTGTTTGAACTATGACAACACGGCATGGGAAGTTGCCGGTAATTTTATCCAATGAATAAATTCAACTTTTTCAGCGCGTAATTACAAATCCGGAAATGGCATCTCTTGTTGCTAATTATGGAAGTGAAAGTGAATCTGAAAACGAGGAAAGTTCATCATACGAGTAAGTTTATAATCATTTATGACGATATTTATGAAAAAATAGTATATTGTGACAAAAAAGACAACAACTTCGGTAAGAGTATGAACACCTACTCCAATTTCGGCTATTTTCCTTCGTTCAGCATAGTAAACAATGAATCTCGGGCTAAATTACTGTTAAAATATCCTGCATTTATTGCTCGAAACAAACAATTTCAATTATAAAATACAGAGCGTTTGAACAAAATTGCTGTCAGTTAATGCGCCACATTTTCATGTCTGAAACTCGAGTGTACTACTAGTACAGTATAGTACAAATCCGGGTCACGGGGGCACGTAAAAATTGATTTACTTGCGCTTTCGATTGATACTGGGTCGGTTTTGTTATAGTGTGGGAGAAGGGAAGAAACAGAGTCTATACCCGCCAACTTTCAAAAAATAAAAAAAAAATTACTTCACCCCTATCTACACGGGTTTGTAATTATTTCTGTTCCAAATTGAATTATCTTCATGAAAAACCCTACCTTTATGTTCCTAAATTCTAATGTCATTTAACTCTCAAATTTTAATAATTTTCACCAGTTTTAAACGAAACGGACAATAACCCTGTCCGGAAGTGGACTTTATCTTTTTTATATATTATATATATATATATATATATTTCTTATATATTTTCTTTTTTTTTTACTCCGGCTTCCTCCCCCAATAAAAACTGGACGCCATGATATAGCTGAAAAATTGCTGAAAGTGGCGTTAAACACTATCAAACAAACAAACAATATTCTTTTCCTCTTTTTTGTACAACTCTCATTGCTCCCAGTGGGCTCCTGATTTGGAAATAAAAGATATGTTATGTTATGTTATAATTCACTTCTTTAGATATTTTTCTCTATGAATATAATTATTATACCTAATATAATTATTATATATAGTTTAACTGGATGAAAATGTTTATTAACATCTAGACAAGATGAAATTGCATACTCAGACCTGTGTCGCAAAATCCTCTGCTCTGCTAATAGAGAGCTCTCTGATGTCCCATGCAAAAAAAGAAAAAAAGCGTTGGATGGCATAGGATTCTAGGACTAATTGTACACGTACATGTATATTATTTGCTTTCCTTTGACTTTTTAGAGGTTATTATGTGGCGATATCCATATCACATCCCGTTTCAATCTGAGACCTCTATATCTACCTGTGGGTATTTAGGCCCAAAGGTATATGAGTCGAGGGTTGATACCGGATGTGACAAGGATATCGCCATATCATTACCTTTGTATCATATACTTAAAATTGCAAGTTTGAAATAAATATATAGGAAATCCATATCTGCAATGGAGGGGGTGCTATACAATCTCTATCAGTATCATATACTTACTTTTTTTACTTTTTCTATAGAGGTCTTTGATTAAGGCAGATGTGCCTCTCTGACGGTCTGACCCGTCTGGGTTTTGTGGCTACCCGCTTCCGGTCTATATATATCTGGTTCAAACTTGATGCTTAGGGTTTTCCAAGCAATGTTTAGTTGACTTTTAAAACTATTTACAGTTTTGGCTTCCACAGTACTGGCTGGTAAGGTATTCCAATAATTTACAATCCTTTGGGAGAATATTTGTTTTCTCATTTTGGTCCTGGAATGCTTTTTTTAAGTAGTTTCAATTTATGCCCTCTAGTGTTGATGCTATTAGTGCTCAAATGGTAACATATTGCCTATCTCTACTTTGTCAATATTATTTAGGATTTTGTATGTTTCAATCGTGTCTGCTCTGACTCGCCGGTATTGTAGTTATGGTAAACCCAGCCTTCTTAGCCTGTCACTATAGCTTAAATGTAACATATTGCTTATTTTGTCAATATTATTTAGGATTTTGTCTGTTTCAATCATGTCTGCTCTGACTCGCCGGTATTGTAGTTACGGTAAACACAGCCTTCTTAGCCTGTCACTATAGCTTAAATGTTCAATACTTCTAACCAGGCGTGTAGCTCTTCTTTGGACTGATTCTATAAGTAGGGCCTCCTTTTTATTTGCGACTGACCAGACTATGCTTGCATACTCTAGATGTGGTATAACCAGGCTTTTGTATAGAGTTATAAACATGTCACTATCTAAGTATTTGAAGGATCTTCAAATAATACAGTTTCTGGTTTGCCTTAATGACCTGGCTCTGTATATGCTCCTCAAAGTTGAGATTTTCATCTATAATCACACCTAGGTCCTTTTCTGATGTTGTCATGTCTATCAGTTGGCCCTTCATATCATATAGATCTATAATCACTTATTGCACCGAGGTGCATATGTTTACATTTGCTCTTGTTAAATTGTAACAACCATTTATCTGACCAGTTTGTTAATTCATTGATGTCCTTTTGCAGGCTAGTTCAAGTTCAAAGCTTAATTTAAAGTCAGTACAAAAACAACATAAAACACAAGCTCTAATGAGCTGTGACTTTCTTCCTCATTAGTGACTGTTGCATATACTTAGAATCGTCTGCAATAAGTTATAACACGTTTTCAAGTGCGTCTGGCTAGGTCGTTTATATAGATGGTGAAGAAAATATAACCTAGAACACTCCCCTGTGGTATTCCACTAGTACTGGTAACTTCTTGCCAATTGGAGATTTGCCATTAAGTGTGACCCTTTGTTTCCTGTCATGAAGAAAATCCTCCACCCAGTTTAATAGATCCCCTGTTATACCATAGCATCTCAGTTTTTGTATTAGTCTCTTATGTGGCACGGTGTTAAACACCTTCTGAAAATCTAAATAAATATAGTCAATAGGTTTTCTGATGTCTAGTTCTTCTGACCAATTTTCTAGGACTTCTATAAGTTGGGTAACACATGAGCGCCCCTTCCTGAAGCCATGCTGATGACTGGAGTATAGTTAGTTGGTTTGTTTCCATGTGTTCCATTAGGACGTCCCTAATTAGTCTCTCCATCATTTTACACAGTGTTGATGTTAGGCTAATAGGTCTATAGTCTTGATAGTTGTCTACTTTATTTTTTGGGCCTTTTTTATGAATTGTGGTTATGTTTGCCATTTTCCATGCTTCAGGTAATTTGCCTTCATCTAATGATTGCTGAAATATATTTGTGACTGGTTTTTTTATACTACATGTATTTGCTGTTTCTTTAAGTAGTTTTGGGTGTAATTTATCTGGGCCTTGATGAGATTTATTTTCATTTATTGACGCTAGGAGTTTGCCTACTGTTTCTTGATCAAAGGTTATGGATTCCAGAGTAAGGTCTGTCTTTTTTGGAATGCGGGAAGAGCGTCAGTATTTGATTCCTTGGTGAAAACACTTTGAAAAAAAGAGTTCTGCTTTTTGGGTATTATCAGTTTTGATTTCACCATCTCCATCTATTATACAGTTAATGGTTTGGTTTCTTTGATTTTTGTTTTATGAAAAAGTAAACATACCTTAACTAAATATATGATAATGTAATATTTTTACTTTACCAGTGTTTTGTTTTCGGTTCTGCATTTGTATTGATAGCTTCTTTAAATATATGCTTTGCCTGATCAGGAATTATACATGTTGCCTGTGTAACATGGGTCCTACTTGTGTCCTAGAAGGTAGTGGATATATATAATATAGCCAGTCAAAATAGACTATGAGCTATTGGAGACGAGTACTTGTTCTTTACTTGGTGAGAGGGCTGGCAGATTTTAGGTGCAATCCCTGGAGGTGTAATGCCACTCTAGAGCAGGCCATGCACTTCTTGGAAGATAGATACAGTAAATAGATGTATAGAAATAAGAATTGATTTCAAAATCCAAAACTATCGCACAGAAATTAAAATGTCTAAATCAGCTCAAAAATGAAAACAAAGAAAAATAGATTTCTTTATAATAAAAGATAGTAACAAAAGATACAGACTAAGAGATTTACACATGTTGGTGCAAAAAGTCAAAAAATGAAAATAGTAATTAGATACTTATAGAATGAGATTAATCATACAAAGGACCATATATGAAGTCTTTGAAACTAACACTAATTAAAAGGTAAATGAAATTTTAAATAATGTATAGAATTAAAGTACAATAAAAAATCTGTTAGTTACAATGTACATTGAAATAAAAAAATATCACCAACCATAATTTATATTGTTTAACAAAATTACAAAAGTCTCCTTTTGTTGTTGTTGTTTATTTTAAATTCTGAAAATAGTAATAAGTTCTAACAATGTTTATTCACATGAATGTTAATTTGGAATACATTGCAAATTGTTAATTGTTAAAAACAATTTTAATTACTATAAAAATACTGCAAAGGAAATTGTGATTTGTAAATATTTTTTCTATGTTCTTGTGACAATGCTTGACAGAAAAAAGACCCAAAAACTGTCTATCCTACCCCCCCCCCCTACCCCCCCCACCCCCCAAGATTCTTGTGACTGTGATTTCGAAAATAGGTCAAAAGCTTTATTTGCCAATCAGGATGCCCAATAAACCAATAAATGAGCAGGATTACAGTAAATTTCATACATTGATTTGCTCTGATTTTAATACTTACACTGAACAATAAGAATAAGAAAAATAAAACATTCCATAATAGATAATAAACATGTCCAAATAAGTCCAGCAATCAAGTTTTCAGTTAAGCACCCCCTAGCAGATTCAGGAGAACTTGAATATAGAATACTACAGACATTGATGTTTAAAACGTTCATAAAATTATGCAATTCTTGTCAATTTCACTAATGATTGCATGTTGTCCTTTCAGTTTAAACATTCCAGGTGTTTTTACATTACAGGTAAATTTTTGTGACTTAAATTGGACAATGCAAAATTGATTAGATTAACTCCATTCTCATCATACTGTCATATGGAAACAATCAATACACATGACACTCTGTGTTTATTTGTTTTGTTTTGTGTTATGTTGCAATCATTTCTTTGCATTTCAACTGGAATTTAATTTCACAAGAAAAAAAGAATTGATTATCATTTGGTTCATTTATTTAAAGAGTGTAAATCCATTAATTAAAAAAATTATCAATTTTACTGTAAGATTTTACTATTAGATGTTTTGGGGTAAATTTTTTTGTCGATGAAGTAAGTCAAGTTATATCAGTAAATATTTTTATGTTGGTAACTTAATATACATGACACATCAGGTAATTACCAGAAACATTACATTTTACACTTGTGCCAATACAAAAAACAAACATTTAGAGATTTTGTTTAAAGAAGTAAAAAAAAATTCCTTATGTCTACAGCAAATGCAAATTTACACAAGTTCTAAGGGTAGGTTATCCGCCCTTTTTATGCCATCAGGACCGGTAACTAAGGAAACTGGAAATGAGCTGATAATGATTTGTTTAAGTTTGCTACTAGTATGTATGTTTTATATACTTGTATTACTTTGCTACATGTATATATATTATACTAGTACCTCTGTCTGCCATACACATGGGGGTTCCAAGTTCTTAACTGCAACTCCTACACCATTGCATGGATTTAAACAAACTTAAATTTTCACAGAATCTTTGTCACATAGTGTCATTTTGCACCTGATATTTGACATGTTGAACCAATTTTTGTGGCTTTTGATATAGTCAAACATGCAATTCTTAATTGACATGGAGCATTAGGTTCACTTGGGGGTACTCATCAGTTATCTTAACTCCTCCTACACCACTGCATGAAATTATTTGTCACATAGTGCCATTGTGCACTTGATACTTTGCATTTTGGTTAGAATGATATTAGTTGTTTCCATGAAAAAACATGGACTTTGACAGACGAGGTACCCATTTGTGGTTTCCATTACAAAACTTGCACTTTGACATAGGGGTACCCATTTTTTATCAGCAATTCTACCTACACCACTACATAGAATTTGATGAAACTTTCACAGAATATCAGAAAGGGACAATGTGCACAAAATATATTACATTACGATCTTAATGATATATGGGGTTTTTTCCTTAGCAAATTATGGACTTCGCTATCTTTGACATAGGAAAGGGGAGGTGGTGGGGTATCAGTTGGTAAACATTAGTTGTTTCAAGTTTATCTTTTTGTCCCTTTCTTGATATTTTCCTTATTAATTAGTTTTAACACTTATTTTGCAATCATGCCATAAGATAGATAACCAATGCATTCCACTCAGGACATTAAAATGTACATACACATTACATTTCATTCAAAATGGATCATGTTACAAATTTGACACATTTATTTGGGCCATTTTGAAACGCAGTGTCAAACAAAATTCTAAATGTGGATTTTGCTCCCATTTTGAAACACGACGTCAGAAATAAGTTTTAAAGGTAGCGTTTCACTCAAAATATTAAAATCTACCTCCATACCAAATTGCGTTGAAATCGGACAACAGGAAAACTTTGCCACTTTTGGGTGGGTGTCGTCATGTGGGGGCCATTATCAGAACCCTTGACTATTGACTATTTTATAATATGGAGTAGGCATTGCCAAAATGTGAGCACAGACAATATAGTCCTTTATTATTTATATATAATGCGCTTTCATAATTGACGTTACTCCCGAATACCCTAAAAGTGCCTGAACTACATTCCAGTGGTCACGTGACGTCTTTCTTTGTAATGGTGACGTCACTTGAAATGTAATTTGATTGTCAGATTTTAAAGACCGATTTAGAGAGTGCAAAAAATAGTATGACATTTTTGTTGTTATTTTTAAATATAAAAATAACTTTTTATCGTTGTCAAATTTATTTTTACGTCTTTCTATAAAATTAAATTTAGTGCTTCTTCATCTTTGTTCCATTTTTTTGACGATATCAACTTCCGGACGAAAAAAATCAATATCAGCAGATTTTGATCACGTGATTTCATTTTGATCACATGACACGTAATTGCCGTAGAGCTCACAGCTCTTCACGGGCTGCTTTGCTGCCTGCTGTGAGCTGTGCTCGCTATTAGGGCGTCTCTGAAAAATGTGTCTGACAAGTTCACGGTCTAGAAAAAGTTGAAATTGGAATATGTGCAAATCAATAAGTCACCAAAACAAAGTTTTGAGCAACTTGACGATACCATTAGCTACATCAGTCATGTTTATGTATACAGTATCAGTAAAGCTTACTAGCCTAACAAGTCAGTAAACTAAGTCAGAGATTCTTATGTGAATTCCATCATTCAAATTTAAAACTCCATAGATATACTAGTATATCTGTAACGATTGCCTGGCCTGTGAAATTTCCAAACCAATTATGAGTAACAATAATGTCCTCATGCCAGTCATGGTTCATTTCTTAGACCATTAGAACAAAATTAAAAGTCCTTACAGTACTGTATATTATCGGCTGAATCAAGTACTCACCATATGACTCCTAAGCTCTCTGATTTATCAGATTTCTTGAAATTTAATTTTTTGTGAGAACTGACATAGATCTGCAAGAGAATTAACTTTGAAGGTACCCTTTCTTTGGTGTCAGTTGGAAAGTAGTAATCAGTGTTCAGAGTCTGAAGGTTTTCTTACAAATTATTGTGCTATTCATTCACCTCAATAGTGTTCACATCTATATAAATACCAGTAGAAATAAAGTACAATATAACGTTTACAAGAATCCTATAAATAGTCAATTAAAACCATCTATCTTTTTATAGGATATTTGGGTGACAAAGTTTGTCGGGTTGACTTGGCTGAAAGGCAATTTTCCAGCAATACTAGAATCATGGCATCCACTTTATAATTTGGGAGTCTAACCAGTTAAACTTTGTCAGTTTACTTGAAGTCGAGCACAACTGGCCGGCAGTGAAACTTGAACCTGCAACCTCACTGCTGACAGGCACATGATCAATGGTGGAGTATCTACCTTAAACACTCTACCACCAAAGCCCTTGTAACAAAGTTGAATTGACATCCATGTACCGGTAATGCTGTTCTGGTATGCAGATGTACATCTATACCGTGTATTATCTAGGCTTAGGGACAATTATCTATGGAGGGATGGGTTCTTAGTTTTTGCCAGAAAAAAAATTCTTTTTTTGTCCCACAAAATAACACATGGGGTACATTTTTAATTAGATAATCACAAATAATTTGTTAAATCTGTACAAGTACTTTGAAATGGCATATCGCTTATTACATTGTAATGATTGTTGATATCAATGGGAGCTATCTATACATATGTGATTAACAGTTGGTATAAATAAATGGATCAATATGTATAATTAATAAATGTGCTACATACATATAGACCTACATGGATTTAGCCATCTGTTAGAGGTAATTGTCAGTTACACAGGAAAATTGTTAAATAAATCACAATTTTCCACCTACTAGTACATCAGTCATTCATCAGGGACGTAGCTGCCTGTACCAGTGTTCCAGATAGGATTTAAAAATAGAGGGTTGCATGAGAAGGGCACTTTTTGGGGGGTCAAAATTATGTGTATTCAGCCACATACTAACTAGTACGTGGCTGAATCCAACCCAAAAATGCAATTGGTCTGTGCAATTAAAAAACTGTTCATTTTCAGTATTTAATAAAGCACCTTAGACTCTCCAAAAGGCACCAAATTGCACTATTTAAAAAAAAAAGTTCTGGGGATAGGACACCCTAGTTATTTTGTGAATCCACATAACTAGTCTAGCTAAGTCCCTCTTTTTGCCAGCCCACCTACATATAATCAGTGACCGATCGGGGCAGGGCGGCCCTAGCTACAATAATGTATCTCCTTTTTTTTTCTTTTTTTTTCTATCTTGGCAGATCCACAAGATCAAAACAGCTACATTATTGTAGCTAAGGGTGCCCTGTTACTCCTCTTTATGAAGAATTATAGTCCATAATCCCCAATTAAAAAAACAAACCTTAAAAAGATAATGAAAACAAATCAAATATTAATATATATCTCTAATTTTTGTATACTGGTAATTAATCGGAGTACTCAGTATGAAGGTTATACGTATATATGTCTTATACTATTGATCCTGGAAAAGGTGGTATCATACAAGTATAAACACATGTAGCATACAATTAGCAGCATTATTTTTATAGCAATTGAAAAAAAAACTCAGGAAACGGATTGATAATCTGTGGTAAAAGCTTTGTGTATATTGTGTAAAATCAAAAGTCAATCTTGCTTAGGTTTTGCAGAGAACAAAAATTGGCTTAATTAAGGTGCAGAAATTGATTTTTATGTTATTTGGTTATTGCATAGCTCTTTTTCCCTTATTTTAAACAGACACACAATGACTTTGAGTTTCTTGCAATATTGTCCTATTGTTTTACATGTAGTTAAGATTATACATACATTAGTCATCTTCTCATGTTTATATTCTTAAAAAGAATGAAAGGAAAAACTTCAATTATGTTATAATGGAATACTTTAGCTGCAGGAGTTGTTGGCAGTAACCCAACCCTAAGTTGATACGAAATCAGCTAGTGAAATAGTATAAAATGTTTAAAATGTTTTCAAGCATATTTAAGGTATAATTTTGTTTTGTTTTGGTGTTTGGACCCTTAGAAATGGAAGTCAGTGAGCACTGGAAATATTTGTTTTTAGTACAGATTTATAAATAGAAGAAATGTAAGTTAATAACACAGTTATTTGAAATGACATTTTCATTCTTTTCAGAGCTTCAATAAAAAAGGAAGAAAATAAAAATGTCAATTTCTTTGAAGCTGGTGACAGCAATAGCAATGACAGTGATGCAATATGTGAACATAGCAATGACCTGGACGTGAACAAGGGAAATAACTCTGAGAGACTTCCTAATCCATTACTGGACCCTTTACCTAGTGCTAGTTCTTTGTTGCAAAGTCAGCCGGGAGCATCAGTATTTGTAAGCCAATACCACCTAGCTGAAAAAGAAAAACAATCAGTGTTAGAAAAACATGTTAAACTCTCAGAAACAAAAATAAATACTGGTAAAAAGCTTCAAATTTGTCATAAATTTAAAAGAGGAAGATGTAGATTTGGTAATAACTGTAAATATTCTCATGACATTGATACTTGCTCAAAACAACAGCAGCCATTTGATCAGGTGACAGATCCACGAACAGGAGCAAACAGTATACCTTTATTTAATGACAGAGTTAGGACATCACTGCCTCAACCTGAATTTACACCAGCCTCAGAACTTAAAGACAAAGATGATGATAGTTACATGGGCAACATGAAAAGAAAAAAAAGAGCTGGACTGTCAGAAAGTCTAGTACCATCTAAGAAAGCCTTATCTAGTCTAGCTAAACAAAGAGAAGAAGAAAGACCATGGACAGTTAGTAAACGGAAATAAAATTTTAATCTTATTCTACTAGTTATTGTTTAAAATATTTTCCAGAAACAAACAATAGTGTTTGATATAAATTAAAAAGGTCAGAAATATGCTCCAGAGAATAAGGTTTTTATATGCATAAGAGCAAAATTTAAAAAGTAATTTCTTGTTCACTTTTTGAGCTTCATCACTACTTGGTGTCTGATATCCCACTGTCATAAGCGTTTTTGAAAATCTTTGATAGCATTTTTAGCGGAGCTGACACAAATCTGTTCGTGGCGGTGAATATAATCTTATCACATTTCAATATTTTTCTCCAAAACTACTTAGTCTATTTCATCCAACCTTGTGGTGGGTCTTAACATTGTATTCATCATGACAATGCCACCAGTGCTATTAATGCTTTCTGAAGTTTCAAAAATCTCACCGAGCAGATTAATTTGTGATATTTAGGAAATTTGTCTCAATACATTTTTGGCAGACACAGTTTTATTCCGACTTGAAATTTTTTGTGCCGACAGGTTATAAACATTGCCCGTCCGAACAGCGTTATCTCTATGGCGGATTTCGCCTTTGCGTCAATCCACAGGGGAAGTGGGTTAAGGGTAAACAAAACTACCTTATCCTTATCAAAACAGTTATACATATTGACTTCAGGATAAATCCAGACGAGTAGTAGAGTCTTACCTTTACTCATATATTGTTGAGTTATCTCTCTTAGATAATTCGATAGCTACTGAATTTGGTTGCTATATACAATCAGGGTTCACCACAGGCTATTCAAGGGCGGTGCTCCTCGTTGTCTGGATAAATCGGCCCATAACAAAATCGGCCTATACAAAATCGCTCCTCCACTCTTGAATTTGTTTCCTCTACCCTTGAATTTTGAGCTCCATACTAAAGTTTGACTTTATTCCTAAAACAATGAAGTTTTTAAATACAAAAATACATGTATATTATGACTGGTAGCAAAAACACAAGTGGGAAAACAAAAACAAAGACTGATAACACTATTATGAATAAATAAATGTCACAAATTTTTTTGAGTAGAAATGGATCATAGTCCGACTTGAACCACCATTGGATTTTGAGCTGTGGTGATCCCTGACTATTCTCTACCTACGTTATCCAAGTTTCATTCTTTATGTCCGTAACATCTTTTTGTTTTTATGTGTTATTGTTTCGTACGAAACGAAGAGACGTTCAGATAAAAGTAAAATTAATCAGCTATGTTTAATGAACGTCTCTTCATTTCGTACGAACAACAACACAAGAAACAAAAATTCAGTTGGAGAGGAAAAAATGACTAAACGTTGTGTGTTAAAATTAGTCCGAGAATCCTTTTTTTAAAAGAATAAAAAGCGTTGGACGGCAGAGGATTCTCGGACTATGTTAAAAAATGCCACAGTAATAAATAATGACATCACAGACATATACATGTACTCCTCTGTTGTATCTGACAAAATGCGACTGTCACAACTCGCAACGCCTTGTAATTATTATACCCCCGCCAACTAGTTTGGGGGGTATATAGGAATCACACTATCTGTCTGTCCGTCTGTCCACATCCCTTGTAAGTGCTTCTCCTCCTAACCCGCTTGCCAGATTTTGATGAAACTTTACATGAACGAAGTATATCATATGTAGATGTGCATAAAAAATTTTCGTCGCTGTCGGATATTAAGGGTAGATAATTGGACTTGAAGCGAAGCGGGGGGTATCCCCTTGTGAGCGTGCTCACACTCTACACTTGTTATTTTTAATTTTGAAACGCCGGTTGATTAATATATTTGATTTAATTTTATGAATTAATAATGATAATTTTTAAAAATCTCTATTTGTGAATTGTATCTGGGATTATACTTGATTCTAATATGACGTCATGCTTTCGCAATATAAACAAAATTCAAATAAATTTAGTTAGTGATAGTAGGGTGGATTTATCTAAAATTTTCACTTTTCAAACCAAAATTATCGGGTTTTTTAATGAAATTGTTATTTGTAAACTGAATTCTGATATTTGCATGATTCAACACACAGCAATTAAATTATTTATCTCACCACTGTACATAATGACACGCGGGAGAAATGTGGAACAACCGTACAGTTGCGCACATTTTTATGCCACTTCAATGTACAGATTACCGCATTTGTCATAATCAGAATCGAAATAATTCATGCATACAAATATTTTCGTTTTAACACGGGTGGTTATTATATTCGTGATATTTTACTCCTCGCTATCGCTCGCGGCAAAATATAATGCCTATACATGTTAAACGACAATAAAGTACGGTATGCATGAATTATTTCTTAAATTATTGTTGCCAGATTTAACGTACTCACACTTTACGATTGAAATGTTTTGCTAATAGTAACGTTAAGGATTTAAATATATCGGTTTCTAAAAACGTATTCTCTAAATTGAAGACAACTGAAATGTGTGTTTGTTTGAATGTTTGTTTTAACGCCACTTTCAGCGATTTTTAAGCTATATCGTGGCGTCTAGTTTTTATTTTGGGAGGAAGCCGGAGTACCCGTAGAGAAACACCCGACATTTTTTTAGCAGCTGAAATGAAATCAAATTTTAAAATTTTGATATAAATAATTAGCGTATTGATCCCTGTAATGAAAATAAACACCGTACATCAGACCACATAACGTACGCCCTTTTCTGCAATTATATTTTCTGCATGCAAACACGGACAAATTTATGACATCGCCAATTGTCGAAAACTCTAATTTTTTTATTCTGTACTATGTACATTATATTTTTAAATTTTAGGTATTATTATTTTGAAAGTATTTCAAGTATAATTTTTTTAATAAAATTAAGTCATGTTTGTTTCTTATCTGCATCTCATGTTGTGTCAATAGATCTGGTAATTCATTGTACGCTACGGGACGCTACCTGTTTTTCAATATATATATCTTTATTCTCTAAAACCACAAGACAGCAGTACAGAGAAGCAAAAAATAATAACAAAATGAACACACACACACACACACACACACCCTCACAAATACTGTAATACACAAAATAAAACACAAACTAAAAACTTAAACTAAAAAGCAACTCAGCCTGGAATAGCCAAGGTTTTGTTAATTATTTTAATAAACTTGACAAGCTTAATCAATTTTTATATATTGTGACTATTCATAAGGTCACTAAATTTAATCACATTTGGTCTTTTAAAATAGTAACAGGGAATAAACTTTTTACGACTTTCTAGTAAAAAAGGGCAAACAAGTATATAATGATATTCATCACCTATATCGTTTTGTCTACAAATATTACAGATGCGTTTATTTCTGGTTATGTTTGACCATCTACCTTCTATTGGCAGTCTATGATTAACTGTTCGGAACTTACATAAGTCAATATTCATTTTGTTATCTAACAATTTTAAATACTCTTCTTGTATGAAATTTTTAAAAAGTCTATAATTCCAAGTTTTTGGTGAATTTTGTACAGTATCATTCCAGGTTTGAATAAATTGGTCCCTAAGATTTTGTTTTACAGAAGATATTAACCAATTCGTGTTCATAAAATTTTGATTGTCCCAAGCGTATGATAGTCCACATGTATTAAAAAATTTTTTGACATTGTTAAGCCAGTTGAATTCCTTTCTTTGGTGATCTAACAAACTTAATGCCAGACTATATAAGATAAGAGATTTAGATTTTTTGCCTACTAGTAACTTAGACCAAAACGATATAACCCTTGCTTTAATGTCAATATCTAACGGAAAGCGCCCTAGTTCACCATAAATCAAACATGATGGAGTAGATGCTTTCAGGTGTAATAACAATTTACAAAATTTGAGATGAACTTTTTCAACCATGTCGAGGTTTCCAAATCCCCATACCTCGGAGCCATACAGTAAGACTGGTTTCCCCATTTTGTCAAAGAGATCAAGTTGACATGTAATTGATAAGTTATGTAATCTTCCTAGTTTAAGTACTTCATACAATGCTTTTGTGGCTTTCTTAACAGCTACCTGTTTTTCTACATTAAATGAGCCATATCTTGACAATGTAACACCTAAAAAATTAAATTCTTGAACTATTTCTAGCTCGTGGCTTTCCAAGTAAAATTTAAGTCTGTTTGAGATTTTTCCTTTAGAAAATATCATAATTTTTGTTTTATCGATATTAATCTTAAGCTCCAGCTTTTGCAGTAATCTGAAAAAGCATCTAAAAGATTTTGCATACTATTTTCATCTTCGGCCAACAAAACAGTATCATCAGCATATAACAGTGATAATAGTCGAATATATATATCAAATTTTTCATCAATGTCAGTGGTTATTGAATCAAGACCTCTAATATCACAGCCTGATAAGAAGGAATCAAGGTCATTTAAAAATATCGAAAATAAAAAGGGGGACAAATTTTTCCCCTTGTCGTACACCATTAAGACATGGAAAAAAGCGGACGCTTCCCCTTTGTAAACAATTATAGATTTTGTTTCGCAATACAGATTAAAAATTACTTTGTACATTTTACCGTTTATATTATTCATCAAAAGTTTATACCATAGGCCTTCTCTCCATACTTTATCGAAAGCCTTTTCGAAGTCAATAAAACAACAAAACAACTTCTTTCTTTTACATTTCAATAATTCAAATAACATAAACAGAGAGAACAGACTATCGGTGGTAGAATAATTTTTTCTAAAACCAAATTGGTTTTCATTTAATATCAAAAACTCGTCCGAGAATTTGTTGAGTCGCTCAAATAGAACGGAAGTGATGTTTACTTAAACAACTCAGGATCGTAATAGGTCTGAAGTTTTTAGGGTCAGAGGGGTCGCCCTTATTTTTATATATCGGTTTAATATCACCAGCCAACCAATTCTCGGGTATTATTCCAGTTTCAAATATTAAGTTGAAAAAGTATTCATAAGTCGCTATAAACGTGCATGTCAGCCGTCGATTTTATATATTCGTTTATAATCATGTCTGGACCAGAAGCTTTGTTATTTTTCAGTTTCTTTATACATCTCACTCTGCGTAATTTTCGCAATGAGCTCTTCATTCAGAGTTTCTACATCATCCAGATCAATTTTAGGAAATATGATAGTATAATTTTTCTCCGGAGCTTGATTTAGTTTACTGAAAAACTCGTATAAAGATTCTAAGTAAATATAAGGCCCCTCATGTCTGTCACCCTTAAGTAGCTTCCAATACTCCCTTGGAATACTCGACTTTAGTTCGTCTATATCTTTCGATACTTTAATTCTTTATGAGCTCATATCTATATCCATCGCTTTTTATAAGCCTTTTCAGCTTCTTTAACTTTTACTTTATTATCAAGTGTTTTATGTTTTCTATAACACCTCTTTTGCTTTCTATAAACACGACTGGTACTTTAACTTTTCTCACCGAACCAAGGCTTAGTATTCAGTTATTTATTATGATATTCTTGGGTATTTTTTGCAGACATAGTTTTTGATTTAAATGTGTCTCTGGCTGAGCTTATAAAAATATTACAAATTTCCAGAGTTAAATCATTTACAATACTTTATCTATCACGGTATTTTGTAGCGCTAAAAGTTTTTCATTTAATGAAGAAACTATGTCTCTATCGATTTTGTTTTGGAATTCCGCTTTCTTTTCATTATCCCATTTTTAATATATTCACGATGACCTATGGATTTTGAGTATGTATCGTGTGGCCTGTCCCTTGTAGTAGATTCTAAACATTTGCGATTAAGAGTAACCTTAAGAGGAGTATGGGCGTCTGAGAAAAGGGAGCTAAACTCCAAAACTTCAAAATTAACAATTGAGGATAATATATTTACATTTGATAAACAGTAGTCTACTACACTAACATTTTTACATGTACATTTACCGTGTATAGCATCTACTCCTATTCTACCATTTACAATAAAAAAAAATCATGATTTTTACATAGATTCAGAAGTTTATTACCATATCCATTCTTTGTTTTATCACAACTTTTCCTATTTCTAGGAATATTCAAATCATCAAGCTTTGTTACTTTGTTATACATTGAGTTGTCTACACCATTATTTTGATCGTATCATTGGATGTTCTGCTATTAAAATCAGTGTTCTTATGTCGCTACACTCGGTGATGTCAGGGTATCCCTGTAAGACCGTCGCTCTGTATTCAAAGTACTTGCTTCTACTGTTTCTTGAGTTTCGTCCTCCGCCGCGTCCGGCACATATTTTTCACCGTCTATGTGTAGGGTATATCGTACAAGCTTTACTTGTCGCTTTTGTCGTTTTGCGTCTTTCATGACAGGGTACAGTTTCTGCCTACGTTTTTCTATTTCTTCTGGAAATTGTTCTTTGATCCCAAAAGGGGTATTTCGCAACAGGTAGCCCTTGCTGAGAACGAGCTCTAGGTCCTTCCTGAATATGAATCGGGCGGCGATAGGTCTACCACCGTTATAAGATCGCCCTTTTATTCTATGTACGTTGCCTATTTCTACTCTATTTTCTATACCAATCTCGTGTAATAAAAAGCTTCTAAGCTTTTCTTCACAGTTTTCATTCTGGTAATATTTTAGGCCAGTGAAAATAAGATTGTTCTTCATTGATCGGAATTTGAGATCTAATATTTCTCTTTTGATTTCATCAAGTTCTTATGTACCGTTTCTGTGCGACCAAAACGAATCGACATGAATTTGCTCGAACTCGGTTTTCAGTTTTTCAACTTCAACTTTATTATTAGCACAGGCCTTCTCGATTGCTTCAACTTGTCTCTTCTGAATGTCACATTTTACCTTGGTTTCATCAAAGAGTTCACTCATAGCTACAACTGATGTTTCAATTTCTTTATTTTTTGTTTCGATTTCTTTGACGGATCTCTCTAGCGGCCCTAGCCTTAAAGAAAGTGATCTTAGCTCAGACTCTACATTATCAAGTTTATTCAATTTTTCCTCTATTGCTTTCGATCGATTGTCAACTACAGTAACCATTTGAAGTATCATATTTAACATGTATATATTATTGTCATGCTCCTTCGTTTGCGCCATAATTTGTTGACTCTAGTAATAGTTTTGACGTTTCAGAAAGCGACATATCTCGAACATATATATGAATGAGTAAAATGTTTCAGATATGAATGAGTGACGTATTATTAATCCTCTACAGTCCAGAGTCCAATTTACAGTGAAATGTTGTGAGCACTTTTTATCACCACATATAACAAAGCCCCGGGCACAAGTCAGGTCGGGGGCCTCGGTGGCCGAGTGGTCAAGGTAGTTCGTCTATTATTGATCACGTGGTCTGTCAACACTGAGATTGCGGGTTCGATTCTCACTGCAGGCAGTGTGTACTCGACTCCAATCTTAATTGACAAGGATTGCCAGTTTTCCTACCGCAGGTCGGGGGTTTTCTCCGGGTACTCCGGCTTCCTCCCCTAATAAAAACTGGACGCCATGATATAGCTGAAAAATTGCTGAAAGTGGCGTTAAACACAATCAAACAAACAAACAAACAAACAAACAAGTCAGGTCTCATTGAGTAATTTAAAAATTTTAAGAAGACAAAGTTCTGCAGTATAAATATGGGCTCTGCGGACCTCCCAACATCTAAATTTCTAAATTAATAAAGAATAGTTCTTGTATATTCACATTTTGCGAACTTTTATTCCACAGGTCACTTGCTGACTGTTTATAATCCATAGTTTTCTTAGAGCAACAAAAGCACAACCTTCTCTTGATGTCACGTGACCTAAATGAATGACATAAGTGTAGAGGTAATCCCGTCGTTCATGTGTATTAAACATTGGGTGACAACATTTGGTGTATTTGCGATAATTCAGATAAAGGATTCATATTGTTTGTAAGTTAATACATTTACAGACTATGGTTATTTTGAAGCATGCAAATACTTCCCCGCCCCCTCCCACCTTTCGTAACTTTGGAAATGTATAGAAAAGCAAAGTACCCATGAGAGACTCGCATATCTTCAACAAGTAACAGGGAACACCTTATCGCATGAAACAGTCGAGTGTGGCGTTTGTTTTAATCGTACTAAGTTAACCTTTATTTTTTTACCGGAGACCAAGGGCATTAAGTTGTCAGTGTAAAAACTCCCCAAGTCAAGTAATTTATTTTAGTAGTAAACTGAAATTCATTCGATCTCAGCTCCAATAAGAGTATATTAATGTATGGATACTACTGTGTTTGGCAGTTTCATGTCTGTATAGAGAAGACAATTTGAAGCAACCCACTTTTAAAACTTCATGTTGCATAAAACAAATACACAAATAGTGTTGTAGGATGGAAATTTGTTAGTGCGATTTCCGAATTGTTTGCGAAAGTCCATGTAACACATTAGTTATGAGAGATTATTATTTAAGGAATACTTCAAATTATTGAACAGGTTATACGATATAACATGGTTTCGGTCTTTTTGCGTCGCGAGGTTTATGAATGGTGTAAAAACACCTAAATCATGTTATATCATATGACCTGTTCCGAAATTTGAAATATTTCTTAGAATTTAATTTTCACTAAAAATCTTAAAAATTTTAACGTTTAAAACTGCAATAACGTCATAGAACTATTTGAGTTTTAACGGCGTAAAAATAGGCACATGACCAACGCAAATTTAAACTGGCCAATCAGATTTCAGACTAAAAGCAAATTAAATATATGGCAATATACATATCACATCTCGTATCAACCTAAGACCTCATCTGCCTGAAGGCCATTAGACCCGGCTCTTCTAAAAGTCGGCCTAAATGTGTAAATATCGGCATGATCAATATATTTTTAATATAAAAAAGGCTACCCGGACAATAATTTATTTCCGCCCCCCCCCCAGGGCAATATATAAAGTAATTCTGCCCGATCTCACACCAGGTCTTCCGATCAGTAATCTTGGTTGATTCAGATCGGCGATTAGAGGTACTGTCATGACATTTCGTATTGTGAAATGGATAGTTTGGTAGCATGGTTCTTGTTGAGTTTAAAAACGAAGGACTTTAGTGACTATGAACCAGAAACGATTAAATGTATTACAACAGTATTGTCAGGCAATGCTATATAAAACTGTTTGACACTATATTTATATATACTATAACTTGCTTTATTTTAATTTGCCACCGTGACAGGAAGATCTTAAGGTGGACATTTGTTTTGCTTATGTCTGTCTGTTCCTACAGAGACATGTAATTATATGTCACTGGTTCCTATTATATGCCCGAAAAATTGTTTCGCATTTTCATGGCTATTTTAAATGCGAGTGGTTTGATATTTGGTATGCTGATTTGTCATAATTAATTGTAAGTTGTAGTGTATTTAGTACTTATATTCCATGATCTTGTTAGACTGGCTAGTCATTCAAACTATTCATAAAGACCTACCAAAGGGACTGTGTGTAAAATTATTACGAACTGGCTAATTATGTAATTGTCATGGTGTATATCTTTCATAAAAATTTAAAGAATAGCAAATTGTACAAAAATATTTAAAAAAAAACAAGTTTAGATAAAAGCAAATATTAACATTTATTTTATTCGAGTTAAGAAATCGAGGGGGGTTGTCGTGGTGTATCTGTTCATAAAAAATTAAAGAATATCAAATTTAAAAAAAAATACGAAAAACCAATTTCAAATTAAAGCAAATATTAACATTTATTTTATTCACGTTAAGAAATCCAAAATAGTTTTCTCGCACAACGCTTATATAAGGTAAACATTTTGAAGCATTTTTGTTAAGAATTAACTTTTATCTATTCTATACAAAAAAAAGATAACTGTGGATTTTTTTGGAGGAATATTTTGGTATATCGTCATTATTTTAACAATAAACTTTTGTTAAAGGATTAACACAATGGACATAACTTTATACCTTGTAATAGTTTGATAGAAAACTGTTAGTTAGCTCCCCTTATTATGTACATTTTTGTATATAATAAATATTATCCTTGTTCAGTGTGACTTTTGTTCATTTTATTGTCAATATTATATTTCTTATGATATTGATTTATTTTAAATAATTGTTTATAAAGAATAGCGAAGTGTTTGTTATAATCCAATCTTGGAGAAATGCAACCTTTTCTTACAAAACATTGTAAAATCAACATAGGTCTGTATATTTATATGGTCATTTTGGTCAAGTGTCCACGGGCTATAGTTGATCATCTATGTTGCGCAGATTTATGTTTTTTACCAAGTCTTTTATTTTAGTATTTTGTATGGTTTTTATTCATGTATTTACATGTATTAAAAATTAATTAACTAATTAATTAATCATTGATTATACTTATTGTTATTATATTATTTCCTATATGTCTATCGAAGATTCACTCATTGCATTGCTATGAAGAAATAAACATATTCCAAAGTATCTCATGGATTGTTTTCAGGTTTCCAGTGAAGGAAAATTCGATTTATTGGAAATAACACGCGAACCCAACACATGCAAACATCCACCCACATAGAGAATACACAGCTACAGTCAAACTTTGCACTCGACTCTACAGCATCGACAATAATAAACAAAGTCACAACGTGTCATAATGGCCTTGTATTGATTCCGGTCGGCTGCATTGGCCCTCGACCCTATGGGTCTCGGGGCCAATACCGCTAACCTCGAATCAATATCAGGGCCAATACATATTCAGCTTGTAAGTTTGTAAGTACTAAGTACTAAAGTATGGTTTTCTACTGCGTGCATCGTATTGTTTGTCGTTTATTAAATCGTATATCATAACGCTTTTTTCGTTTTCGTTAGCGGACGTCGTATGGTTTATTTCTTGCCCCAACGTTTCGTACAACGTTGTACAAATGAACTTTAACATTAAGTAACAAATGTCACAGGGTGAGAATAATAAATTGCAGCAATCGTTAATGTAAAGGGTTTTCACATAAAATAACGAAAGTAATTATTAAACATTAATAATTTGATTGTGAATGCTTATATAAATAGGAATAAAGTAATTCGAAAATCCCCACTTTTGTTTTAGTACTGGCTCGATCACACCACGATCATTGTCATAGTGCAGATGTACAGCAGAGATACATTGTGAGAAAACACATTGCCTTATATTCTGTATTTATCAAAAGATTATATTGGTACGTCTGTATCATGGGGTTCTTCTTATTTTTTTTATCTCTGAAAAATATAAGTTTTTAAATACACTGTTATTTTTTACATTTAAATTTTTGTTACTGTCTCGGCGATATGTATACACGACATCGTCTAAAAATTATGAATATAATATCCCCAACCCTTGAATATAGTTTTAGGACTACACTTTCGACTGAACTTACATATACTACTATTTGTGAAATGTACACTAGATATTTAAAACGATACATACCTGTCAACACTGAAATTGCGGGTTCGAGTCTTACTGTTGGCAGGGTGTGCTATACATCAATCTTAAGGTATCCGACCCATAATTGAAGTCACCGTTTAATTTTATTTTTAGACCAAGAAATGCAAATTTATTTACTCAATATATTACTAATTAATGATAAAAAGTAAATATATTGTTTTACTTTGAGTCAATGTTAACAGTTTTGAGAAAAAAATTTAGTTACTCAAATAGTATTTCCGACGTTTGCCGAACATTACCGAGGTCTGCTCCATTGACATACAATGGACATCCGGGACACCAAATATGATCACGTGGTCAATTATGGGTCGGATACCTTAATTTACAATTATTACAAGTTTTCTATTATGGTCTGCGGTTTTCAATGTACTGCCACGATAACAATAGCTGAAAAATTGCTGAAAGTAGCATTAAATCCTATTCAAGAAAACAAAAAAATCTCGTAGCACTGGATCAAATCTCGTAGCACTGGATCAAGCAACATTCATCTCTATATAGTAGTCCTCGTAGCACTGGATCAAGCAACATTCATCTCTATATAGTAGTCCTCGTAGCACTGGATCAAGCAACATTCATCTCTATATAGTAGTCCTCGTAGCACTGGATCAAGCAACATTCATCTCTGTATAGTAGTCCTCGTAGCACTGGATCAAGCAACATTCATCTCTATATAGTAGTCCTCGTAGCACTGGATCAAGCAACATTCATCTCTATATAGTAGTCCTCGTAGCACTGGATCAAGCAACATTCATCTCTATATAGTAGTCCTCGTAGCACTGGATCAAGCAACATTCATCTCTATATAGTAGTCCTCGTAGCACTGGATCAAGCAACATTCATCTCTATATAGTACTGGATCAAGTAACATTCATCTCTATATAGTAGTCCTCGTAGCACTGGATCAAGCAACATTCATCTCTATATAGCACTGGATCAAGTAACATTCATCTCTATATAGTAGTCCTCGTAGCACTGGATCAAGCAACATTCATCTCTATATAGTAGTCCTCGTAGCACTGGATCAAGCAACATTCATCTCTATATAGTAGTCCTCGTAGCACTGGATCAAGCAACATTCATCTCTATATAGTACTGGATCAAGTAACATTCATCTCTATATAGTAGTCCTCGTAGCACTGAATCAAGCAACATTCATCTCTATATAGTAGTCCTCGTAGCACTGGATCAAGCAACATTCATCTCTATATAGTAGTCAATATGCATATAAAATAGTTTTCAGTTTAAAATTGCGTTAAAACGTGTTAATAAAGCTTAAAGCCCAACATTCCGTTGTTTAAACCATTTTAAGGCGAACTATACCCCGGGATATGACCTGTCATGCGCCGGACGATGCTTTCAGGCATATGCTGGTCATTCTTTCTTTATATCTCGTACTTTAAGTTGAAGCTTATATTACTAGTTGTCTGTCGTACTTCATAGACACCGACATGGAAACAGGATTATATCAAATACTATAAGCAGACTGGTTCCAACAAATCCTGAGATATTTACATTTTTATAACCCAAATTTGCACGTTTCTCTGAATGTCTTTATAAACTAATACCTGCTAAAACTTTAAAGTGATGTATCAAAATGTGGGCCTTGGTACATGGACAATTTTTTCGCCATTCCAGATTTATTTACACAACTGTATGAAAACTTTAATGCTCATGCATGGGGTAAAGTCCGTTAAAATCGAAGAAGTCTCCCTAAAGAATTAATGAATAAAAAATCAGCAGTGTAAGAAATTGAGCCAGTGGCCTGTATGACTCATCTGACTTATATAGGCTATGAAGATGGCACTTCCCTGGCGTTGAATTAAGTCCTGTAATTTTCAGTTTTCTCTGGTCTTCTCGGTGGTTATGTAAGAGAAAACACTAGGTGGAGACCATGTCTTCTTCCTATAGAAGCAATATATATTTGAAGTTTATTTTTGATTATTATTAACATCAAATGAGCTAAAACCTATTCAAAAATTTGAATAATTCTAAATAAATAAATGTTCTTTTGCAACATATTGTATAATTGGAGAAGACTTCATAAGTTTGTCTAACTTGTGTCTTATCCTATTTGACATTTGAGCAAATAAAATATATTGAAACTAAACCATGAGGTCAAGGTCATAAGTCATTAACCATGGTATGTGACATATCGCCTTGAAATTATCTACCCACATCCCAAATATCAAAAGCCTACATCAAAAGATAAACAAGAGGCTATCGAGAGCCTATATCGCTCACATGATTTATATAGGCACAGAAGATGATATTTCCCTGATTTTAAACTAAGTCATGTAAACTTTTAATTTTATAGTTGCATAAATGGAGACTTTTGTAGAACTTTTAATTCTAAAGAGCCTAAGATCCGTACATCATATGTTCTATTTTTAGTAACAGTGGCTATGTGTTTTATTGGATCCAGTCAAATAAGAATCGTATGTTGCCAATATAACATATATCATTGTTGCAAAGTTTGTCAGATTGGTTCAATGGTTTCAGAGAAGGAGATTTTTTAAACTCAATAAGTAAAAAAAACGATCTTTGACCATTAAAGGGGAAAAACTCCTCAAAGGGTCATCTTACAACTACGGTCAAAATATGACTTTTGTAGGGTTTCTTAAGCTGAACATTTCAACAGCTTTTCTCTATCTGCAATAGCTTTCATGGTAAAAGGCAAATATTAAAAAAACGCGATTTATGACTTTTAAGGTGCATAACCCTTAAAAGGGGTCATATGACAACATCGACCTATAGAGATGTTTGTAGAACTTTTGATTCTGAACAGCCTAAGATCATCAGATTTTTCCTATCTGTTATTGTTTTTGAGATACAAACCATTTTAAGTAATTTTACCATATGTTCTTTTTTAAGTAGCATCGGTAATGTTTTTTATTGGATCTATTCAAATGAAGGACCGTTTGTTGCCAACATGACATATATCATTCTTGCGAAGTTTAGGTCAATATTATAACCTGACAAAAACCAAAGAGAGGCATCCCTTATCCGCCACAAGTGGATGCGCTGGACAGCTCTGTGGGTTGAGAACTATGAACCCTCACTTCTCCAATATATATTTGAACTTGTCCATAAAATGTATGAAAACATGTTTTTCGAAAGGTTTTATAAACTCACAATTTTTACACTGAGTTATCTGTCCTTGATTATAATGTTATTAGTTGTAAATTGATTGATTGATTGTTGTTTAACGTTCAGCAAACAATATTTTAGCTATATTCAGGATGTGAAAATTATAATTTTCAAATTATTAGTATGTCATGCATCTTTTTTTACTAAAACGTAATCTCATACAATAATATGAGAATTTATACAGATAAATATAGTACTTTAAACAATAAAAATACGAAGCATCACAATTAATAGTGAAATTAAATTTTATTAAATAAACTGATTCTTGTAAAAAACTTTAATATTGTGTCGCCTGCGACGGTTTTAAATCAATTAAAATATGTATCTACAGACTAGAAATACGTCTACATCCACACAGTCCACCAAGACATGCTTAATGGTGTATGGACTGTTGCATGGCACACCTTCGAGTCGTAGCTCTTTATTTAAAATATAACTATGATTGATTGATTGATTGAATTTTTACTTCTAGCAATCAATATGTCAGCTATATTCAGGACGTGATAATTACAACAAATTAACACATTTGATTGTAAACAAACATTTAATATCCCACCTTTAGTACTAAAACAAGATCTCATTCAAAAGTATGATAATATATTCAGATAAAAATGTATTATTCACGTTTCTCCAACATTTCTACTTAGACTAAAACAACAACCAATTAAGACCTGGGATTAAGAGGCGTTCCAAGGGAGAGGTTAAGCATTATCCAACACAGAATATATAATACAGCTTTTAGATATAATGATGGGCAATTGAATTTATTGCAAATTTTTAATCATTTATTGTTTATAATTTATTATTTTCTTTTACTATTATTGTTTTTTTTTTTAATTTTATTATATTATGTCGCTGATTTTATGCATAGCAATACTATAGTATGTCTAGCACTTGCAAATTCATTTCAAAACATTAACCATCTCCGTATATTGCATCAGCGTTTACACGGTTGGTGAGGTAACTTGTTGTAGAAACACCGTCGTCTGGTAGTAATAATCGCCGTGAATTTAATATCTATTAATCTATAAGTATCTATACTTCAAGATAGATATACCGTTTGTACTAGTCTAATACTTCCGTGGTTATACTTTTTAATAATGATTTTAATGTAATATAATAATTTTTATGAAATACACAATTATAGACCATACATTATTTGTTATGTATCACTGTATATGATATTTCCTTTTATGTAAAACAAAATACAGAATAATGAGTTAAGATACAAATTTTATAACTGGTCAACGTTTATAAAACAATTAAATTTTACAGGTAATATCAACATAATAATCCTTAGGATGCCCCTTAATCCCCACACTTAATTGAATGTTGTTTTAACTAATTATCAAATGTTGGAGAAACGTGAACACACCATTAAGACAATACAAATTATGCAATATCACAATTAGCAGTATAAGTAAATTTTTCTACATAAATTCATTTCTTTTACAAAATAAAAAAAAAATTGTGTCGCCTTTGACAGTTGTAAATAAATTAAAATACGTTTCTACATTATAGAAACGTTCCTTAATGTGAGCCACGTCCACAAGACATGACCTATGTTGTATGGATAGTTGCATGGCACACACTCCTTAAAATATAACTATGAGTGTCTCATGATATGACCAAGACGACACCTGGTTAAAACAACTTGGTCTCGGCGACTTCTAAAACAATTAAAATTATTTTTGTGCAGTAGTGGCTGGATCTCATGAAGTTTATTATGAACCTCAAGATCACAACCACTCTGCTACAAATGAAAAATATATTTAAAAAATAATGTTTGCAAATCAGTAAGAGGTAAGGCACACTTATTTATATCGTTATTCAAGGTCTTTTTGGCCTCCTCGCCCACAACCGTGTTCCCATGGATTCTCACATGTCTTGGGATCCAGAAAAACACAACCTCTTTACTCAAAGCTTTACAAGGGATTTGTTATCTAAACAATTTTTAAAATATAGGGTTCTTAACTTTGAAGTTTTCATTAGTAAGAAGACATGACAGAGAATCAGCGACGATAATAAATTTGTGCTCGTCTGACGAAGCAACTATTTTCATCGCAAGAAGAATAGCTTGGTTCTCAGCAGTAAAATACAGATGGGAGACGATGAGTTTCAACAAGCTCTCCGATGACAGCGGCTGAAGAACCTTTATCTTCGTCTTTTTACCCTTTAGTATAAATAGTACTATAGTCATGGTAACAGGATTTAATATCTGCAAACTGTTGCTGTATAATTAATGGGTTTGTGTCGGATTTTCTATGTTTATTTAGATCATAAATAAATACTGGGGTTTAACAAAGGAGGTTTATGTGGAATTTCGATTGCTGCAATTTCATCTAAATTCATACCTGAATTTTCCAAATGAGATTTCATCCGCAGGCCAAAAGGTTGAATTTTGTTTAGATTCTTTTTGAATATGTTCTGATAAAGAGGTTGAAAACGTTGTGGTGGGCGGGGTTGCCAGGATAAGCCTTCAATTTGGCTGCATATTGCAAAGCGAGCTTTATTCTTCTTTGATACAAACAAGGCTCGTTTGCTTCTACATACAAACTATTTACAGATGTGATTCTGAATGCTCCAAGGCATAGTCGCAACCCTTGATGGTGTATAGTATCAATAATTTTGACATATGACTTGCGAGCAGAACAATAAATGAAGCAACCGTAATCCAATTTCGATCGAACCAGCGATCTGTATAGATTGAGTTAAACATCGCATTCAGCACCCAGTCGGTGCTAGATACGCCTTTTTAAATATCTAATGCCTTGAGGCATTTTTTTTTATCATTTTGATATGGAGAAGAAAGGTGAGCTTCGAATCGAATATTAAACCAAGAAAAGTAGTTACTTTCACAATATTTTTACGCATTGTTATATATGGTCAGTTCGACATCTGGATGCATTTTTTCTTGTGTTACAGAAATGCATGCTTACAATTTTTAGCAGTGGAGAATTAAAAACCATTCTCAATTTCCCATTTTGCTATTCTATTTAAACATAACTGTAGTAGATGTTCAATATGAGTCATGATCCTCGATAACAATTGAGAAAATCGTCAAAATACAAAGAACCATCAATAGTATCTTTCAAGGGTATTATTTTAATGCTGAATAAAGTAACAGACACGATGCTACCTTGAGGAACACCCATTTCTTGTTCAAAAGGGTCCGATAGAGTGGAAACTTTAAATTCTATATCGGGCAAAAAATTTAAAAAGAAAGTAGGAAGTCTACCTTTCAACCGCATATCAAAAAGGTCCTTTAAAATGCCATATTTCCATATTGTGTCGTAAGCTTTTTCCAGATTGAAAAAGATTGACATGTTTATGTTTGCAATTGCGTTTTTAATGTAGGTTTCAAAACGCACCAGATGATCCAGGGTACTTTGCCCTTGTCTAAATCCACATTGGATATTAGACAGAAGGTTGATTGATTGATTATTGTTTAACGTCCAGCAAGCAATATTTCAGCTATATTCAGGTCGTGAAAATTATAATTTTTAAATTATTAGTTTTTTTTATAATTAGTAGTACTTCATGCCGCCTTTTATACTAAAACGTGATCTCATACAATAATATGAGTATATATACAGATAAAAATGGTAGTTAAAACAATAAAAAGTATGAATCACAACTAATAGTGAAATTAAATTTTGTTAAAAAAGTTAATTTCTTTTAAGAACTTTAAAATTGTATCGCCTGCGACGGTTTCAAATAAATTAAAAAACGTATCTACAGAATAGAAACGTTCCCGAATATGGGCCACGTCTACACAGTCCATCAAGACATGCTTAATGGTGTATTTACTGTTGCATGTCACACATTTGAGTCGTGGCTCATTATTTAAAATATAACTATATGTCGTCCTGCTATGACCAAGACGACACCGTGTTAAAACAACTTGGTGTCTGCGACCTCTTAAACTTTTAAAATTACTTGTGTGCAGTAGTAGCTGTATCACATGAAGTTTATTATGAATGTGGAGGTTCCAACCACTCTGCCACAAATTAGAAATATTTAAAAATAAACCTTCAATATCGGTTAAAGGAAAATTACAGTTAATGATAGTATCCTTTTGGGCATTTTTAGCCACATGATCCACGACTGTGTTTCCGCGGATTCAGACATGACTGGAAATCCAGAAGAAGATAACCTCTTTTCCCAAAGCAACAAGAGATTATTAAATTATAAGTTTTCAAATATAAAGCGATCTATATAGATTGAGCAAAACATCGCATTCAGCACCCCAGTCAGTGCTGGATACGACTTTTAAAATATATAATGCTTTAACGCATTTATTTTTTAACATTTTGATATGGGGTAGAAAGGTTAGCATTGAATCAAATATGAGAAGTAGTTTCTTTTACAATTTTAATTGGATTATTATATAATTTTAATTCGGGATCAGGATGCACCTTTCGTTTATTACAAAACTGTTACAAGTAGACATGTGCGATTTAAGAGGCACTTAAGTTCTTGTCTTGTCTAACTTTTACCCTTGTAATTTGCATTACCAAGGCAGGGTGTTTCTTTCGTTGGAACATCAGTATCAGTTGATAAAGGCCCTTTAGTTAGAGTGAACATCAATTGGCATTAGACATTTTTGATGCTCCTACGGCCTTTATCATTCAACACGAATAGTATCTAGAGGGGACGACACCCAAGTTGGAAGATCCTTTGTTGTTAAAGGCAAGACAGGTGCCACAATTAAGAGACGCATTAGCATGCTTGTGCTGCTAGAATCCTAATTAAGGTATTTCTTATGTACTTTACTAAAAATAAATATTTTGTTTGAGTAGGCATAGATTTTGATATAAATATTGATTGTTGTTTGTTGCCTGAATTCCATCAAACTACAAACACTCTTATCTGTGCTTTTTTTAGCTATATCATGTCATCCATGTATTGCAGTTCATCTAGTGTACACTGATTTGTTGCTGTTGTTTCCGATGATAGTGCAACCGGGGGCAAGTGAAAACATTTCAAAGGAAACCCGTAATCTTAAGGAGAAATCTAATTCGGAAACGCGTTCGCATGTGTTTCGTGTTTAGATGGTAAAGACTATTTTGGCCCATGGTACAGAAAGTGTGGAAATGCAATAAATTCGTCGTAACTTTTAATGCTACTCTTAGACAAAACGAGAAACTTTCTTTCGGTTCTTTGACCTTCTGGATTTAAACATCCTAGATACTTGCAATTTACGAAAGGATGTCATTCAATTATTAAAGAATTTTGGCAGAAATAACTCCTGGATTTCGACCAGTAAACTTAGGGGTTTAAAACTCATTCCTGAATGGCGACCAATAAAATTCCAAGAAGAAAAACCTATCAAAGTCAAAACCAATGCACGAGTCTTCCCCAAAGAGACCCAGTTCCCAATAGCCATGGTACTATGGTAATTCAGAAGCAGCTGACACATCTACACTTAAAGATCCAAGTCTAAGCAAAGGGGGGGGGGGGTACTTTATGAACTGTTCTGACGAAATAAATTAAAAAATTGAGTGTGATCCCGATATTTTTTATAAGAAAAAGAGCGCAGATAATGGTTTTGTTTAAGATAAGCCTTTAGATAATCTTTTATAAACAATACTGTTGCTGAAGAAAGGCCATCTATACCCGTTGGCTCATCAACATCTTCAGAGGCTGATTCGCCTAGAGTAAAACGCCGTAAGGTTGTTGTACAATTTAAGCTCTTAGATAGGCACAATGTCCTTCGGTAGTTATAAGCGACGGCGAGGAGTAGTCAGAATAGCAACTTCAACGCGTCGTATCCTTCAGCCAGATATACTTGGTCGTCCAATTCGTCTTCTAGTGCTGAAATAACTTATTACAAACGCGACAAGAAACTGACAATTCCAAACTTATTAAAAAAAATATGCAAAAATATATTCTTTTAAATGTTAACGGATTATGTACAAGAAACAGCAAAGCAAAGTAGAGACTTCGGCCAAGAAAACACAAAAACAAATTGATGAAAAGGAGAAAGTTAAAGCGAAAAATGTCAAACACAAGGTTTTATCACGTGCCAACTCTTTAAACAGACAATATTTAACTGACTTAAAATCTAATCGATGCGAGCCGTTGCATACAGACCTATAGCGACATGACCCTTAATCACGTTAAAAAAGCAGTGGACGACACTATAACAATGTAATACAAAACAAACTGTAAATGCCACAATTTATCAGGATAATTTGTAGGCTTTCACCAAAATTCTGAAATCAATGACAGAGACTGACAATCCAATGTGCAAATTCCCATATGTGCCACCGTTGACACGTTCATCGAGGTTTAGAGAAACGTCACCCGCGCAGGGGGCTTTGAAGAGTGCAATAACATCCACACCTGTGCCGCACAATACCCCTAAATCTAGGAAAAGGAAGATCGCAGTAACGTTCACACTTGTGTCACATAATACCCTATTTCCTATGTAGCTGACAAAATTTTACGTGCAGAAAGCCGACGGCTTAAAGTAGACATGTGCGAGATAAGAGAGATCCCTCCACACACCCGTCTGACGATAAAATGAAGGCGTTCGAGACAAAAGTTGGGATAACTCTGCGAAAATCAAGAAATTAAGAACGAGATTTCAATACTAGACAAACAATAAATCAGCTCCTTTTTGACAATCTACAACGAGATGTTGAGATGTCGCTGATTGACAATCATCTGGGCACAACATACAAAACATCGAAACCACGAAAAAGGGCGTGTTTGTTAGGAAATGGTGTAGTGTTAAAGAATTGTTCATTTCAAAGAGTACAATTGTATTTATTTCCATGGCAATCTTGTTTCCAAAAAACCGGGAAGAAATCTATAGAGATACCCGCATGAAGATGATCAAGATGCATGGTTTATGTATAGGTTTCAAAAGCCCGGGTGACTGAAGAAAAATTGTAACAAGCATGTTAAGGGCTCGGCGTGACAAGCCGATTGACCGACCTGGGACCCTACGGCCTCCCGTCTAGTTAAAGTAAGGGCAAAAGTAGAGTGCTAAAAATCTAAACCAACATTTCATGGGAAAGTTAGAAAGGTAAATAGTTTAATAGAATAACTTGGGATAAAATGAGAAGTATTCATAAAAGGGCAAGACGTCACATGCAGTTTCATCAAAGTCAGGGTCGACTCAAATTCTGGTCAAGAAAACATAAGGGTTTAGCAAATCATAGGAACCGCTGACCTAACCTACTGCAATCCCGTCCTGTAATCGACACGGGTCGCAACACATGTCAAGTGTCGTCTGTTTGCAGACTCTTACTGCAAGCTGAGAGCATGTTCTCCAGTGCTCCGGGTCCCACACGGAGTGCAATGGCATTAATGATCGATTTGTTAATTTATTGCAATTGAAAAAAGATTTTAGTTAAATTTTAAAACTGGATCAGAAATGCCATTAAAAGCGTCGGAATGAAGTCGCGCTATACAAAGTTTCGCAGAATGCAAATATGTATTTGTATTACCATTTAAATTGCACAAATCTTCCTGTATTGCTGCCCCATAAAGGGGGGTGTCCTTTGATATTTATGGGCCTGAAGCTGATCAGTAGGGTGTATCAACAGATTTAAATTTAAAAAAAGAATTCGGAACATATGCAGAATAAAATAATCGTTTTGGCTTAAGATATTCTAACATTGACAGCCTGAAGATCAGTGTGGAGATCTACCGGGCTATTAAAATTTGATCTTTTACGAGAAAAAGTAGGGCCATCAGCAGATCTATCATTCTCATCTAAATATGTGCTAAATATAGAGTTTTTTTTACAGATATATTATTGTCATCTTACCACCCCCAACGAGGGGATCTCCCCCATCCGCCATCATGCATTTTATTGTAAGCCAGTAAAAACAGATCCGACATTTCACAACCTTTCACAAACGTTATGTTTACTCTAAGTCTGATCAAAGTGTATTGAAATACCATATCGTTATATGTAATAACGACTGAAGATAGAGAGGAAATAAACAGAGAACCAATCAATTCTGGTCGAAACAGGATTATTCTGGCTGATCGACCATATTGAATAATTGTTGTTTAACGTTCCTCGAGCTATATTTCAGTTATCTTCGGGACGTAAAAATTATAACAAAATGGCTTATTTACTAATCAACCTACCATGATTCAACGTGATCTTGGACTTGTATGAGCATATATTTATATAGTTAAAAAGGGAAACTTAAACAATAAATAACATATAATATCACAATTGGATGTTTGCTTTACGTCCAGCAAAGCAATATCAGCTATATTTAAGACGTGAAAATTAGAACAGTTGAACGATTTGAATATAAGAAAGAACGAAACATACCTCCTTTAATACTAAAACGTGATTTCAATAATATGAGCATATATACAGGTATATCGACAACTAAAACCATTAAAATACTTCATACTTTACTGTAAAATTAAATTTTACAATATATAAGTTGTGTCGCCTGCGACAGTTTTAAACAAATTGAAAAAATTATTGGCAGTAAAGAAAAGTTCCTGAATGTGGGCCACGTCAACAAAGTCCATCGATGCTTGATATTATATGGTTTGTTGTATGGCTCATACTTTAAATTAATTTTTAAAATTTAACTTTATGTCGTCCTGGTATGTTCCTTGGCCTCTTGATCTTCGCCGTCCTTTGATCTATCTAAATAAATTGAACAATAGTAAGATTTTGATGGTTTTTAATAAAGGGTTCGTTTCGAATTTTTTATTCATTCTCAGATTATACATAAACACCGGTTTTAGGTTTAACAAATAAAAAAGGGGGGAATTTTGACAGGATTGCACCTAAATATCAGAAATCTACAAAAGGTGTCTTTGTCGTGCAAGGAGCTTGGTATTCGCAGAACACGTCACCCACTACGGTCCGCGACAAGGTTTTCCGTATAATGAGCTGACAACACAAGAGGAGAGAATGGCCCCATCCACCATCTAGGGGCCGCGTTGGACTGCTCTTTGGGTCGAGGAAAGGAAACCATACCGTATAGTCCAAGCGTTCCGATTGATTGTCCAGGAAGCAATATTTTAGCTATATTCAAGACGTGAAAAATATTATATTTTCATTATTAGAACATCCAATCCTTAGGATTAAAACGTGATCTAAACAATAATATGAGATATATGCAGATAAAAAAGTTAATTAAAACAATAAAAAGTATGAAGCATCACAAATTCTTAGACACATTAAATTTTAAAATATAAATTAATTTATTTTCAAAACTTTAAAATTGTGTCGACTGCGACAGTTTTAATTAAATTAATATGAATCTACATAATAGAAACGTTCCCGAAAGTGCCCCACATCCACACAGTCCACTAAAACGTGCTTAATGGTGTATGGAGTATATGACACATTCGGGTCGTGACTCGTTCTTAAAAAAATATAACTATGTGTCGTCCTAGTATGACCAAGACGACACCTGGTTAAAACTTGGTGTCTACACGACCTAACAATAAAAATTACCTTTGCGCAGTCGTGGCTGGATCTCATTAAGTTTTGAACGTGGAGATCCCAGCCACAAAGTTGAAATAAAGTTAAAAATTATTAAAAGGCCTCCGTATACACTATGAAAGAATTATACAGGATTAAGACCTTAACCGAGGTGTATTGGAATATCTTGTATCGTTGTAAAAACAACGGAAGATGAAATCACGACCATATTGAATGTTTGTTGTTTTACGTTCCTCGAGAAATATGTGTTCTCAAATCATAAACACCGGTTCGACAGGCCCAATTTCACCTAAATTTATATCATAATTTATCAAACGAGATTTATTTCGTACGCCAAAAGATTGAATTTTGTTACATACGAAACACAATTTTGATTGCCACTGGAAAAGCATGGAGTATTAAGTAGGAGCTAATAATTTAGCCTTAAGGCAGCTATAATGAGTCTACTCTTCAAGAAATCTACAAAAGGGGTCCTTATCTTTTAAGGAGAGTGGAAGTCGCGAAACGTCACGAACTACTGTCCGTGGCCAGGTTTTCCGTATTGACTGGACAACTCCAAAACGAGATTGTCTCCCCTATCCACCATCCGGGACGCGCTGGGCTGCTGTGAGTCGAGCACGGTGCCATAAATTTTATAACTGTGTCATCTTACTACGGCCAAAAACGACTAGAACTTTTAAACTATTAAATTTCTTGAACACAATATGGAATTGTCTCCCCTTACTGACCATGAATGACCACAGTGTACCCTTTGCGAAATATATGTTTAATTTGTCTTGTTCATATGACACATATATTTTCTTTGACAATCTCATTTGCTTTTTTTATTCCTGTGGTTTTTTTTCTATATATACATCACAACATTTAATCATTTATTATAACTAAGTTTTATTTCATGTCTGTATTACATTATGAATGATTATATTGTAATTTGATCTGCCAATCTTATCACCTTGATTGGTTATAAGTAAATAATTTGTATTTGTGAACCCTCACATTATGGTCCCAGTCAGTGGAGACGAATGGGCGCCAAGTGAAGACAATAGCTCACAAGACACTTTTGGTCAGCTCAGCTAAAAACGATTGGTAATTATTTATAAAACATCACTAATTCGTTAAAAAACCATAATGGTGTGAGAACAGCACGATTATTTCTACATTACAATAAATGGTAAAATGACAGAAGCAGCGTGAAAAAAAGATAAGAAAATAAACAACAAATAGAGCTATAGCAGTTAATTATAATATCGAAAACAATACAAGTATACAATACATATACATAAATATATACCAAATGACTGGAAAGAAAATAAAAAACTTGTATGCAGTGGTTACAGGGTGGGAATATATAACCATTAGAGTGAATGCGAACAGACAATAAATGGGTTTAAAAACGCTGTCCACAAAGGATTTTGCACTCTTAGACCAGGATATTGCTTTCTTACTAGCAGAGAATATATACTCAAGTTGTAGTTTGATCCCAGTATTTGATAATAACAATAGTACTGCACACACACCCATTGAATATTGCCGTATGTTCAGGAAAAACATGCAACTGCAGTTACGAGTCAATAACTATTGAAGATAATACACATGAAACACTGATCTCAATGAAACAGTTGTGAAAGTAATAGCAGAACAAGATGATCATACAAACAATGAAAAAAGTGAAAATGCACAAATACCAAAGCCTCAAACTGACACTGACCAAACAAAAATCTAGGTTGTGCAACATGTTTATAAAACAAATGATGAGAGCATGATCTTTTAGATTAACTGAAAGAAATGGACTCACTATAGATGTACTAAACTATAGATTACCAATTGTATAATCTTATAACTACAAAACGCAATTTACATGTCGAAACTGCAGTAAAGTACCTCCAGAGTTTAATTCTTAATGGACAAATACACCAAATGTAACAAGTATAGGGGTAAACACCAGTGAGAACAATCAAAATCTAATGAAATGGACACTAGCTCTTGGTTTACCTGACTGGAAAGCAATCTTATAAATGCTGTCACAGAAACACACAAAATTTACACTGAGAAAGATATTGAAAACTTAAAAAAGATCTTGACAAGGAAAAACAGAAAACTTACCATTTGTCGAACAAAGTAAGCATGCTAAATACAGAAAAGTTAGAACCTTCTCAAAGATTGATTGATTGACTGGATGTCTGCTTTACGTCCAGCGAGCAGTATTTCAGCTATATTCAGGACGGGAACAAGTTAGCATACAACTAGATATCAGTGAGATGGTACCCATCTCTGTGGGCCCCGCCGACCTTGGATCAAGGTCAAAAGTCATCAACCATGGTATGCGACACATCGCCTTGATATTATCTACCCATATTCCAAATATCAAAAGCCTATCTCAAAAGATAAAAAAGTTACAACTCGGACAAGAATTTGTTATTCAGAAAGCAATAATGTGACATTAGGGTCTAAGCTCAGACCACATGTAAACAACCACGGTATGCGACATATAGCCTTGATATTATCTACCCACATTCCAAATATCAAAAGCATATCTCAAAAGATAAAAAAGTTACAGCCCGGACATGAATTTGTCATACAGAAAGCAATAATGTAACCTTAAGGTCAAAGTTCAAGGTCAAAGGTTTTCAACCACGGTATGCGACACATCGCCTTGATATTATCTACCTACATTCCAAATATCAAAAGCCTATCCAAAAGATAAAAAAGTTACAGCTCGGACATGAATTTGTCATAAAGAAAGCAATAATGTGACCTTAAGGTCAAACTTCAAGGTCAAAAGGTTATCAACCACGGTATGCGACACATCGCCTTGATATTATCTACCTACATTCCAAATATCAAAAGCCTATCTCAAAAGATAAAAAAGTTACAGCTCCGACATGAATTTGTCATAAAGAAAGCAATAATGTGACCTTAAGGTCAAACTTCAAGGTCAAAAGGTTATCAACCACGGTATGCGACACATCGCCTTGATATTATCTACCTAAATTCCAAATATCAAAAGCCTATCTCAAAAGATAAAAAAAGTTACAGCCCGGACACGATTAGTTCGGACGGCTTGAAGGACGGGCAGACTGATCACTATAGGGCGTCCGCCATAAAGTGGCGGGGCCCTAATAAATCAACGGAAAAAGAGGGTGGGATGGGTCACAGGGAATACAATTTTGTCTGCCACTGGAAAAGCTTGGAGTGTTGGGTAGGGGCGGAAAATTTAGCCTTTTGTAGTGGCTATAATGAGCCTACTCTTTTTCGAAATCTACAAAAGGGGTCTTTATCGTGCAAGGAGCGTGGAACTCTCCAAATACGTTACCCACTACGGTCCGCGGTCAGGCTTTCCGTATTATGTATGACCTGACAACCCCCCAACGAGAGGGTCTCCCCTATCCGGCAACCAGGACCCCTTTGGCTGCTCTGTGGGTCGAGCACTGAAACCCTCCCAGTATGGTCCAAGACCATCTCAAAGGATTAAAACTGTTGAATTGAAAACCCTATATAAGAACACCTTCTGAAGAACAACACATCAATCAAAGCAATTCTGAATTCGATTAATTCTCAAAATAGAAAAAAAATCATCACAACTATAGGAAATGTAGACGAATCCATTAACAATCTAAACAAAACGCTCGAAGAACAAGCTGAAACAAAAAAAAAACAGCCTCAAAAAGATAACTCGGAGTTTGAGATTAGAAATTTAAAAAGCCAAGGAAATCAAGAGAAACTGATTCGTATAGAAATCTCAAATTACTACTCTCGATTGACAGAGCTAGATGAGCACCCAGTACATGAATCAAGTAATCATCCTCCCAGTGGACACCCAATTGCTCAAGAAATAAGACGTAAGAAAATAGTTATAACTGGAAATTCACACTTCAAACCAGTTAAAGAAAATTTTATTTATGGCTATAATACAGTTAAAATTAATTGTGTATACATTAGGTGAAGCAAAAAAGGTCCTGTCTCGTGCAAAGGAACCAATTCACTGCCTTGTATTCCATATAATTTTTTTATTCAGATTATCTAAAAAATTACCCAGTTAATGAATATTTGGAAAATGATTGATAAACCAGGCCTCAAACACATCGGACACAAATTTCTACAAAATAGACCTGTAACCGTAGCAGAAAATACATGCTTAGGAATAGGAAGATGAGCTGTAAGCAGATTTATTTCGAGAGATAGAGTACATCTCACCAGAGAAGGAACTAAAATTCTTGTCTTGTTTGATAGAAAACAAGATGCTAGTAACACATATACCCAATCTGACGTTAATACACAGTACCAAGATGGTTCATACCAGAGAAATAGTTACTACACTACCAGGATCAATATCAACCGCGCGACGACAATTCATACAGTAGAAGTGACAAATATCAGAGGCAAAGGACATACTCGAACAAAAGAAGTATTCACTACAATTTCAACCGTAATGACCGATTTTAGTTTTACTCAATAATAGAGGAATACCAAATATCTAAAGAGCTTTGGTTGTTGATGTTTTACTTTTTTCATGTAGTGTATTAATTTCTATGAGAAATACATGAGAACTTTGTACATATTGGTAAATGAAGTAGCTGTAGATCATAAGATGCATAATACACATTATACTTGTGTTTTCTTTACGACAAAACCTCTGACTCAACCTATAGTCTCCAACTTTACGTACTAGATAAATTATCATTGACAGCATCCGATATTTCAAAATTTCAAAAGGAGGACGATATAATACTTGCTGGAGAGTTTAAGGCACGTACAGTTAAAGAGAATGACTATTATTGAAGATTGTGTAAGCCATGTTTCACTTTTTGAATCTTATTCTCCAGATCTTAATATTCCAGTAAGAAACAGTCAAGATAGAATCATTTCACAAAGAGGTAAATGCCTAATTGATTTATTTATTTAAGATAAATTAAGAATACTAAATGGGAGAATGGAGTAGCAGTGTTATAGACTAAATAGAAAATATGCATCTTATTTCCAAGTACATGAATATAATGCAATTATGTCTGATGTCTGATCATTGTCAATTATCTCTGAAGCTAAATGTTAAATACTGTATATAATGTTGTAAAGACAGCTGCTCATTTGAACCACTACGACCTACGTATATTTGGTCAGAAGACTCATCATTAAAATTTCAAAAAGGTTTTTAAGAAAACAATATATGTCAGAGACAGGAGTAAACAAACTGATTTATAATTTAATGATATAATCTACGATATAGCTAACAAAAGTCTTAAGAAAAAACAATTTTATACACAAAGAAGCCAAAATGGCTTGATGAATCACTAATTAAGTTAAAAAGACAACTTTCAGAGAAAGAAAAACTTTTCAGAAAGTATTATAGACCCAAATATAAGAGGAGCAAAAATTAAATCCTGGCTGTCAACAAAATCCCATAAGTCAACACTCAAGAAAATAACCCTAAATTATACTGGGAATTATTAAATAACCTTGTAGATGGGGGTGAAAATTCCAGAGAGAAAATGTCTGATAATATTTCAGCTGTTGAATGGCTTAACTATTTTAAAGACTCGAACAGAGTTAAACACAAAACTGATAAAAACCTAGATACTTTACTTGAAAACGCTGAAAACAATTAAGTCATTTAGTGAACTAGATATAAGTATATCATAGAAAGAAATTGATGCACTCAAATCTCTAAAGAACAAAAAGCATGTTGTCCCGATCAAATATCAAACGAAATGTAAAAGTTTGGATTTCTTCAGTTATCAGAACCACTTTTAAAAACTTTTTAATATAATTCTTGTTAGTGTGAACTTTTCCAACGCTATGGAGCAAAGGTTATCTGGCACCAATTAATAAAAAAAAGTGGCACAAAAGACACTGGAATCTACAGGGGAATAGTTATTAGTAGTTGCACAGGAAAACTATTTACTAAAATACTAAATAATAGACTAGAAAAATATCTTAAAATACATAACATCATAACTAAAGAACACATTGTATTTTCCAAAGAAAAGAGAACTCAGTCTAGTAATCATCTCTTTGTACTAAAAACACTTTTTGATCAATATACAAATAAAGGATAAAAACACCTCTACACATGTTTTGTTGACTTTAAAAAAGCATTCGATTCAGTAAACCATACCACCCTCTTTTAAACTCTCTCAAATTTGGTATAGGCACTTAGTTTTATAGAATAATAAAAAGTATGTATAAAAATAATATAATGTGTGTAAAATAGTTTACCTGCTTACTTTAGGTCATCAGTTGGGGAGAAACAAGGAGACACTTTAAGTCTTTGAAGTTTTATTATTGAATTCCAAAGAAAACCAGTCACATTATCTGAGATATCAATTAACTGCTTACTTTATGCGGATGATTTAGTTTTAGTGTCAGAATCAAATAAAGGGCTTACAAATTCTTCAGGTAAATTAAGTGCATATTGATATTCAACTCTACAGGGAGACTATTAGATGTCAACCTACTTTACAAAGACAAGAAAGTAGAAGTATGTAGGCATTATAATTACCTTGAAGTAACTATTAGTGTATCACGAAGTTTTTCAGCAGCTAAAAATTTATTATATAAAAAGGGACTTAAAGCCTCTTTTTTAAATATACTAAATGTTTTACCAATTTTAAACCAAATACAAATACACTTATTCACATTTTTTATCATACTGTTAAACCAGTATTGTTGTCTGAGACATTGTGCTGTTTTCACTCCAAAAAAACTAATTCCAGACAAAGAACTTCAATAATTTAATAATTTATGCGAGAATATTGTTCAAAAAAGTACTTAAACTAGCTCGCTTCTCTCTGGCATTGGAAAAAGAACCACACAATTTGTGCTATATATGGAGAACTGGGTAAATATCCTCTGATGCATAAAATTTTAACAAATATGATTTCCTTGTGGAAAATGTTAAAAAACAACTATAATATTCTTTTAATAAATGCTCTTAAATCATCTGAGTTACATAATATTGGCTCTAATTCTTTTGATAAGCTGTATAAATGCAATTTTAAAACAAGGCTGATATTAATGAATACTACATCCTATCAACAAAACATAATATAAGAAAGACTTGGAAAAGGCAACTAATTGACGATGAAATAAAAGTTATAAACCATGGAAATAAATTACGAACATATAGATTCTTAATCAAATTTAAATTGTGAAACATATCTCTCAAAACTCTCCTACCCATTTAGAAACTGTTTAACAAAATTTAGAATAGGACTACATAAATTAGAAATAGAGAAAGGAAGATATATTTTAATATTCCAGTAGATCAAAAAACATGTAAATTATGTAATAATGAAACAGAAGATGTAATCCACATTCTTTATTGAAATGCTCCAGTTTTAACGGAACTAGAAAACTATATTTAGACCCCATATTTGAAACAAATTCAAGCTTTTAAAAACTTGATAATAAGAATCTTTGTATTTGGCTCATGGGTAATGAAGATAAGAACATCTTAGTTGACACCTGTAAACTAATTGCTAATTTGTTTTCCAAAAGAATTGAAATCTTGAATAATTATATCTTATATTTTAGACAATTACACTAAATTGTCTAGATTTAATTGTTCACTATTGACCTTTTCGTAATCCTATGGTCACGTGGGTTCAATAAAAGAAAAAGGGGGGTTAAGATCGGCAATTTTCGTGTTTACCGTCGATTATCAACCGGAAGCCATTTTTTTGAAAAGCACCAGATAAAACTATTATTGCATTAGTTAGATTAACACACCTGTCTTTCGATATTATATAATACTGAAAGTGTAGTACAGCAGATCAAGAAGAGCACATTTCTCGGAAGTATTGTCTTTTTCTAATTTATTATTTGTTGATAAGACTGCAGACGAACAAAATATTTGCTTGTAACTTGTACATTAAAGCTTGTTTCGAGCTGGCTTTCCTTTCTTAAATTTGATTTAGATTTTGTTTTAAGTTAAATGTATTTGTTCCTGTACAACAGCAACACATTTTGGATCTTTTTTGTTTAATTTTAAGATGGTGTATTTCGCATGTGTACTCTAACCTTTGTACATCCATGATATTTGTATCATTTACTTAAAACAAGTTTACTTATGGCTGTGCGCCTGGTTGTGTACATCCCAGAGACAGAGATGATCCATGCAGTTTTCATAGAATTTCTGCCAAACCACTATGGCTTCACAAGGCATGGTTGTAGAAAATCAACAGAGTAGAGAAAGTTATTGGGAAAACGATAAACGGGGAGCCCAGTAGCAGCTCTAGACTGTGCCGTTGCCATTTCACTTTACTTCCAAGAAAGTTTTTGGGTACCTAGTCGGAACCAGTAATACCAAGAGTTTTCCAAACTAGACGCATTCCACCATTAAGACCTTCCACCAGCAAAAGCATCAATAGAATAGAACCAGTTTATAAGAAAAGAAAGTTGGGCACAATAGAGGTACAAAAAAATTTCAATTAAGAAAACTTTTTACAATTTATGATATCTACATCAATCCATACTCTAAATTAACTATATTTCGTTATGACAAGTCCTATAAAAATAATGTTATATTTAGGGCATCAGATATTTTGTATTTTCATTTTTTTTTGGAAAGGATACAGAATTTTTATTTATACAATTGTTTTTCAGGAACCTAAGGATTCACATCAAGACCTGAATAAAGATGAAGAGAAAGACCTACATGAAGCTGAAGACAAAGCAACTGACTGTATTTATACAGCTTCATCTATTACCAGTGATGCCACTGCAGTTCCAAAATCAGAGGTACTTTATTCATTTAATTATTGTCATAAATTTTTCAGTTTACCATTAAAGTATCATCAGTGGCGCAGATGCAATATTGAATAATATGATTTCTGGCAATCTCTTATTTGAAATAAATCGGTTCTCTCACTACTAGGAGCAAGCTGTAAACCTCATAAATTGTTACACAGTAAGAAATGTGCAATAGAAATTGTGTTTTAAAAAATGTCCAATATCTATCTGCAAACCATCAAAATGACAAATAATTAGTCGATTACAGTACTGGTATCTCTCATCACATTTTTGTTTTGCACCTCAACACTTCCAGTATCTTTTATTATCTGTTATAACTTGTTTTTTTAGCCTAGTAATGTATTGATGTGCCATGATTACATTGAAACAAAAGTTGACAGTTCGTATGAAATTCTTAAGCAAAATCCTGACCTTAGAGTAGAACTTAAGAACTTTTAGTTTCATGAATATCAAGAGAGCTCAGTCACACTTGAAAAAATAGGGCATCTAATGGGACATTAAATGATACCCCGCCACGATATTCATCAATAGTTAAATATATTTGTATATACTAGTATACTATACTGTATATACTATACATCCACTATATACTAGTATATAGAGACCGAAAGAAATGAGTTATCTTTCTTAGACCAGAAAATTTCATTATTGTCAAATTTAGAAAATTTATAAAGTGGCAAAACTTCAATAATATTTTTCCGATCATCCTGAAAATTGAACTTGACCTGTATTTGATTGTACTGAACAGCTGTGCAAAATATAATTCAAATCCCTTGAGGCATTTTCAAGTTATCATCTGGAAACCTTCGGGGGACGGACGGACGGACGGACGGACGGACAGACACCGAACTAAATTGAGGGTATAACAGAATACCTCGCCACTTCGTGTGGCGGGGGTATAAAAATGAATTAAAATGGTCAGATCCTTTGTTTATCCAACCTTAAAGACAAGAGTGAGCTATTTTCCTGTTACACAGGACTTCCAAGCTTATTGATATTCCAGGCTTTTTTGCCTATTTGCGACCAACGGCAGAAGGTATGAAATACCTTTATGGCACAAGGACAGTTTTGTATGATAAAATGAACATGAAATGATGATGAATGAAAATGGGATGGGACACAAGGAAAAATAGGGGTAACGGATTTTAGATTGCCACTGGCAAATGAGAGGACGGATAGGGTCGGGCAATTTAGCCTCCTGTAACGGGATCGAAATCCCTACTCATAGCGAATCTCACAGCGTTATTTAACGTGCGAGGAACGTGGAATTTTTCCCAACACGGTGCACTAATATGGTTTGCGGTCAGGTTTTCCGTATTATGACCTGACAACCACAGCTTGCCAGGGGTACCCCATTCAACCACCTGGGGCACACATCCCAGTCGGTCTTTAGGCAAACTGACCTGACACGCCGGTTAGGGTACTGGGCGCTATTTAGTCGCCTTTTACGACAAGCTAGAGTGACTGCGGTCTATTCTTTTAGCCACCTGGATCCCGCACGGGGTGCCGAGTGGTCAAGGTAGTTCGTCTACTATTGATTATGTGTTCTGTCAACACTGAGATTGCGGGTTCGAATCTCACTGCAGGCAGGGTGTACTCAACTCCAATCTTAATTGACAAGGCTTGCCAGTTTTCCTACCGCAGGTTGGGGATTCTCTCCGAGTACTCCAGCGTTAAAACACATTTAAACAAACAAACAACGACAATTGACTGTGCCGTGAGGTTTAGAATAGCTCATTCTACATTTTCAAATATTTTTACAGCTTGGGTGACATTGATTGCACAGTAACTAGAGCTGATATATAAAATGCCACCAAATAAAGACAATGAAGAGGAAGCAGATTGCTTTAAAGATTTTTCCGATCTTAAGGTAGTGGTTGACTGCACAGAACTTTTTACGAAACACCATCATCACTTGCCGCACATAAACAATTCCATTCAGCTACAAACGCCATTCTACGGTAAATTTCATGGTTGGGATAAACACAGGTGGAGAAATAATCTACACATCAGGAATATATGGTGGTAGAGCATCAGATAAACTAATAACACCAGAATCCGACATTCTGTGCAATTTAAACCCGGTTGAAAAGGTCATGGCAGACAGAGGTTGCACAGTTCAGAAAGATTTGTCAGCTGGTGTGCATCTTGTGTTACATGCTTCTTAACAAAAAGACAAGTCCTAGGTTTCCAAATCTGAGTTGCAGATCAACAAAAGATAGGCTCGAGTTCATGTTGAGATGGCAATCAGGAAATAAGCAGTGGCAGATCTTGTCTTCAGAAAATGAAGTTAAGTCAGTCAATGTTTACAAGAATATTTTTAAGGCCTGCGGTTATTTGGTTAACTTTCAGGAACCATTCTTTATAACCTAACTTGTAGACACCTGTACTAATACTGAATAAAAGAAGTGAACTATTGAACTATACAAACTTTAATGATAGAAAACTGTAAATGTGTTAACAAAAATATCACATAACTCTAACAATTAAACACAGAGGAACATGAATTTACAGAGGTATTGCTGTTTTGATTTTGCCTTAGTGAGACAATTGTTTAGGATCGAAAATATTGCAAAATACATGTAAATATTTGTTAATAATTCTATTCATGATGTAATTTATTTATATTAAGTGCTTTGATTGGATAAAACAATTAAATGGTGTCTTCTCAGATAAATTTATATATCGATAGTTCCTCAGAGCGACTCCTTCAGTATCCAATGTAAAAAAGATGGCGTCCTCCTAGCGTATCGTCAGGGAGATTTGAGAATGTTTTCTCTGTCCCTATGATTTCCAATAAAATCGATTGAGATTTCAAATAAAATATAACATAAATACAATTTAGTGTTTCGTTTTGGCTTTTTTTCCAATCAATTTATACAGAACCGCGATTCCTTTGGTACTACGTTTTGCATATCCCTACGCTTTCGGGCCCAGGTACGTTTTGAGGTCTAGATGGGTTTCTGTAAATGTTTTGGCTGTTTTAAAAATCGCAACGATTATTTCACAGAATTATAAGGATTAAACACTGTGTTTTAGGAAATTATCAATGTGTAATCTCCGGCGACTCCCTCACAAACTTGACATAAGCCCATCGGGAGTGAGTCGCCGTAGATTACACATTGATAATTTCCTAAAACCCTGTGTTTAATCCTATATTGGAATTATATTGAATAAAATTTTATTGGTCTCTAATATTCTGTCTTGTTTTATATCAGAAAAAGACACTTATCTTTCATATATTTCTTTAAATACATACAGACACTAGCTACATAGACACATTTCCTGTTTTATATATAACAAAAATTGCACACAGTCTTATCAGTGCAAAAATGTAAAAACAGCACCATAAAATAAATAATACTTTAGGTTTGAAGCTGAGACATATCACAGAAATTTTTTACATATAAAACAAAGTAGTAAATGCTGCAAAATTGCAAAAAGTAACAGCACACTATGTCAACAATTTAAGTTCTGCACAATTTTATTATTTAAATTACAAATAAATGTCATAATTCTTGACACAATGGGACAAAAGTAATTGAGCTCTTCCTCTCCCTCGTCGGTTGGTTGGTAGTTGACACATTTCCAATGAAACCACGTGCCACATGTACAATATTTGCAGGCAATGCTGGCATCCGTATTTGCTGCAAGTAGTCTTCGATCAAAAGTTGCCCACATACACCACATGGATATCTTTGAGTCATTTCACTGATGGTGTTCTGCACTTTTTTTCTCGAATTACAAAGTATGCCACTGCTGTTGCTTGAAAAATTTGTGAAGGATATGTCTAGATCTATCTTCTCGTATCTCCCAACAGATGGCGTTTACTCATTGTATTACAGCTACACAAGCTTTACACATTTTGGGCACGTGCATTAGGATTAGATAGTTTTAAGTTAAGTATAACTTTTGATGTAAGTCTGTACTTCGTAACTATTAATTAAGGTCTTTCCCATTACAGTGGAAAGACCTTCTTGTCTTTCTTATGATTATTAAGGTCTTTCCCCCTTTCCAAGGGAAAGACCTTCTTGTCTTATTATTATTATTATTAAGGTCTTTCTCTTCCACAGAAGGAAAGACCTTACTGTATTTCTTATGGTTATTATTATTTTTCTTCTTTTCCGCCGTCAATATACGAAAAGTGTCGCGACATATCTTTTCGATACTTGGTACCTTAACTTGGTCATACCTGAACTCGCCTTGACCGACACCGGGAAATTGATCGATTTTTAGTAACGGAGTTATCTGCCCGTAACCCAAAAACCTTGTTAGCAGATAAACTAAGAAACCGTAACCACTATCAAAAATCTGAAGCGAGGAAAATTTTGCTAGACTCCTGGTCATGATTCGTCACGCAAAAAAAAATTTCGATCAACTTCCTGGTTACGCGTTTTTGACTCGAAAAGTGTCGCGACTCGTCAAAATTTTTTTCTTCAAAACGGTTAGTCCTAGAGACTTGGGACCTTCACCAATCATCCTAAGTGACATATATTACATCTAAAAATGTCAATGTCAAATCTCAAGGTCAGAGGTCATGGTACACCTTGTTTGCAGTATAGCTCAAAAACCATACAAAATTGAAGCAGACATGTAATGGGGAAAATACTCGTCTCATTTAGACCTTTATTTGATATAAGGGTCCAACACTGTACGACAAACCGTTTTCGAGTTATGGCCCTTAACGCGTTTTGGTTTATTCGTTTTTGGCTTATAACTTTTAAACCGTCAAAGATAATATAGTAAACATATGGTATTTTGTGACCGTCATTATGGGTCCTTCAATTTAAGACCAAAGTCGAATGGTAACGGGCAGCCATTTTCAAAATGGCTGACACCGTAAACAGTTTTTATGAAATAACACTTAAACCGTACAAAATTGAAGCGGACAATACATGGGAAAAATGTTCGCCATGTCGAAATCTACAAAAAATGTTTGGGTGCGAAAGCGTAAAACTTGTCGTTTTTGAGTTATCGCCCTTGATTCGTATTTTTAAAATGATTTTTGTTTATAACTTTTTAACCATAAAAGATGGTGAATGAAACATTGGTTTATTTGAAAGAGAATTGAATTACCTACAATTTGAACCCAAACAGTACATGATTCGATTGAACGGTTGCAAATGGCGGCCAAAACAAGTTTTGTGAAACACGCTTTTTGCCAATAACTTGAAAACCATAACAGATAGTCTAGTAAACATCTATACTTAAATGTATCAGTATCCAAAGAGCTACAATTTGAGTCCAAGGTCAAAGGTCACATGTCAAGGTCATTCCATAGCAACAAGGTAATGTTGAAGAAAAGTCCATAGCAACCATATATATTCTTAACCAAGACTACCTTCTTAGTTTACAGGTAAGTTTTCTCAATCGGAAGTGACCATTTGTCCACAGCAACCGTCATCAAAGTCCTTAGCAACCATGTAAATTCTTAATCAGGTCTACCACCTGAGTTAATAGGCAAGTTTTCTTAACCAGAAGTGATCATTTGTCCATAGTAACCATCATCAAAGTCCTTAGCAACCATGTGTATTCTTAATCAGGACTACATTCGATTCACTTCCTGTTTACGCGATTTTGACGCGAAGTTTGTCGAAAACGTCAAAGTTGTCGGATTTACACAAAACTTGGTTTCCAAGTAGATATGGGGGTCTTAATTACATGTATCGGATCAAATTTTTTTTTCGGTCCACCATTTTCAAAATGGCCGCCAATGAAATTTTGTTTTCAATATAACTCAAAAACCATAAAAAATTGAAGCAGAGAATAAATTAGAAAAATGTTCCTCTCATTGAGATCTACATTTGATAGATATAAGGTTCGAAAACTGTGCGACAAACCGTTTTAGAGGTTATGGCCCTTGACATGTTTCGGCTAAATTTTGTTTTCGAAAAACCTCAAAAACCATAAAAAATTGAAGCAGACAATATATCAGAAAAATGTTCCTCTCATTGAGATCTACATTTGATATAAGGTTCGAAAACTGTGCGACAAACCGTTTTAGAGGTTATGGCCCTTGACAGGTTTCGGCTAAATTTTGTTTTCGAAATAACTCAAAAACCATAAAAAATTGAAGCAGACAATATATCAGAAAAATATTCCTCTCATTGAGATCTACATTTGATGTTAGGTTCGAAAACTGTGCGACAAACCGTTTTTGAGGTTATGGCCCTTGACACATTTCGGCTAAATTTAGTTTTCAATATAGCTCAAAAAACATAAAAAATTTAAGCAGACAATATATCAGAAAAAAGTTCCTCTCGTTGAGATCTACATTTGATATAAATACAGTCGAACTTCGATGGCTCGAACTCGAAGTGTCCAACAAAAATAGTTCGAGAAATCGGGAGTTCGAGAAACCGGGGCTTGTGATGTCCGGAAATGATTCATGTGCGAACCGGAATCCATATCGGTTTATATATTTCTGTTAATTTCCTGGACATTGGATTAATAAAATTGTGTTTCTTTATTGCATTTCATATGTAAATCGTATTTTTAAGTATGAGTTTTTGTTTTTATTAAAATAAAAATGTTTACTGTTATATTTCTTGCTTAATTTTGTGCACGAGGATTGATAAGTATCATTGTATTACGTGTATGTCAAAGACCTCGATTCGGATTTGATAGCAATTTATTGGCGCACATTTTAATTAATTAAAAACTACTTCAACAAATTTGCCTACAAAGGATTACATAAATACAAATTGATGACATTAGGTTAATAATTAGGGATTATATCATTAAAGATCAAGCTTGGCATTTTACAGGTATGGCTTCGATCTTTACACCTTTTACGACCAATAAGTCATGCAAGCTGTAAATAATTTTGGTTTTTTCAATTGATTTTTAGTATTGGGACTGCTGATTTAATTCGAGTTTTCGAGAAATGGGTGTTCGAGAAATCGAAGTAATTTAAACATTGATTATATAGGGAAAAAGTTCCGGACTTTGATAGGTGTTCGAGAAATCACAGGTGTTCGAGCCATCAGAGTTCGAGCTACTAAAGTTCGACTGTAGTTAAAAACTTTGCGACAAACCGTTTTTGAGGTTATGGCCCTTGACACATTTCGGCTAAATTTTGTTTTCAATATAACTTAAAATCATAAAAATTTGAAGCAGACAATATATCAGAAAAATGTTCCTCTCATTGAGATCTACATTTGATTTAAAGGATTGAGACATATCACAGAAATGTTTTGCATATAAAACAAAGTAGTAAATGCTGCAAAATTGCAAAAAGTAACAGCACACTATGTCAACAATTTAAGTTCTGCACAATTTTATTATTTAAATTACAAATAAATGTCATAATTCTTGACACAATGGGACAAAAGTAATTGAGCTCTTCCTCTCCCTCGTCGGTTGGTTGGTAGTTGACACATTTCCAATGAAACCACGTGCCACATGTACAATATTTGCAGGCAATGCTGGCATCCGTATTTGCTGCAAGTAGTCTTCGATCAAAAGTTGCCCACATACACCACATGGATATCTTTGAGTCATTTCACTGATGGTGTTCTGCACTTTATTCTCGAATTACAAAGTATGCCACTGCTGTTGCTGGATAAATTTGTGAAGGATATGTCTAGATCTATCTTCTCGTATCTCCCAACAGATGGCGTTTACTCATTGTATTACAGCTACACAAGCTTTGCACATTTTGGGCACGTGCATTAGGATTAGATAGTTTTAAGTTAAGTATAACTTTTGATGTAAGTCTGTACTTCGTAACTATTAATTAAGGTCTTTCCCATTACAGTGGAAAGACCTTCTTGTCTTTCTTATGATTATTAAGGTCTTTCCCCCTTTCCAAGGGAAAGACCTTCTTGTCTTATTATTATTATTATTATTAAGGTCTTTCTGTTCCACAGAAGGAAAGACCTTACTGTATTTCTTATGGTTATTATTATTTTTCTTCTTTTCCGCCGTCAATATACGAAAAGTGTCGCGACATATCTTTTCGATACTTGGTACCTTAACTTGGTCATACCTGAACTCGCCTTGACCGACACCGGGAAATTGATCGATTTTTAGTAACGGAGTTATCTGCCCGTAACCCAAAAACCTTGTTAGCAGATAAACTAAGAAACCGTAACCACTATCAAAAATCTGAAGCGAGGAAAATTTTGCTAGACTCCTGGTCATGATTCGTCACGCAAAAAAAAATTTCGATCAACTTCCTGGTTACGCGTTATGGACTCGAAAAGTGTCGTGACTCGTCAAAATTTTTTTCTTCAAAACGGTTAGTCCTAGAGACTTGGGACCTTCACCAATCATCCTAAGTGACATATATTACATCTAAAAATGTCAAGGTCAAATCTCAAGGTCAGAGGTCATGGTACACCTTGTTTGCAGTATAGCTCAAAAACCATACAAAATTGAAGCAGGCATGTAATGGGGAAAATACTCGTCTCATTTAGACCTTTATTTGATATAAGGGTCCAACACTGTACGACAAACCGTTTTCGAGTTATGGCCCTTAACGCGTTTTGGTTTATTCGTTTTTGGCTTATAACTTTTAAACCGTCAAAGATAATATAGTAAACATTTGGTTTTTTGTTACCGTCATTATGGGTCCTTCAATTTAAGACCAAAGTCGAATGGTAACGGGCAGCCATTTTCAAAATGGCTGACACCGTAAACAGTTTTTATGAAATAACACTTAAACCGTACAAAATTGAAGCGGACAATACATGGGAAAAATGTTCGCCATGTCGAAATCTACAAAAAATGTTTGGGTGCGAAAGCGAAAAACTTATCGTTTTTGAGTTATCGCCCTTGATTCGTATTTTTAAAATGATTTTTGTTTATAACTTTTTTACCATAAAAGATGGTGAATGAAACATTGGTTTATTTGAAAGAGAATTGAATTACCTACAATTTGAACCCAAACAGTACATGATTCGATTGAACGGTTTCAAAATGGCGGCCAAAACAAGTTTTGTGAAACCACTTTTTGCCAATAACTTGAAAACCATAACAGATAGTCTAGTAAACATATATACTTAAATGTATCAGTATCCAAAGAGCTACAATTTGAGTCCAAGGTCAAAGGTCACATGTCAAGGTCATTCCATAGCAACAAGGTAATGTTGAAGAAAAGTCCATAGCAACCATATATATTCTTAACCAAGACTACCTTCTTAGTTTACAGGTAAGTTTTCTCAATCGGAAGTGACCATTTGTCCATAGTAACCATCATCAAAGTCCTTAGCAACCATGTGTATTCTTAATCAGGACTACATTCGATTCACTTCCTGTTTACGCGATTTTGACGCGAAGTTTGTCGAAAACGTCAAAGTTGTCGGATTTACACAAAACTTGGTTTCCAAGTAGATATGAGGGTCCTAATTACATGTATCGGATCAAAATTTTTTTTCGGTCCACCATTTTCAAAATGGCCGCCAATGAAATTTTGTTTTCAATATAACTCAAAAACCATAAAAAATTGAAGCAGAGAATATATTAGAAAAATGTTCCTCTCATTGAGATCTACATTTGATAGATATAAGGTTCGAAAACTGTGCGACAAACCGTTTTAGAGGTTATGGCCCTTGACATGTTTCGGCTAAATTTTGTTTTCGAAAAACCTCAAAAACCATAAAAAATTGAAGCAGACAATATAACAGAAAAATGTTCCTCTCATTGAGATCTACATTTGATATAAGGTTCGAAAACTGTGCGACAAACCGTTTTAGAGGTTATGGCCCTTGACAGGTTTCGGCTAAATTTTGTTTTCAATATAACTTAAAATCATAAAAATTTGAAGCAGACAATATATCAGAAAAATGTTCCTCTCATTGAGATCTACATTTGATTTAAAGGATTGAGACATATCACAGAAATGTTTTGCATATAAAACAAAGTAGTAAATGCTGCAAAATTGCAAAAAGTAACAGCACACTATGTCAACAATTTAAGTTCTGCACAATTTTATTATTTAAATTACAAATAAATGTCATAATTCTTGACACAATGGGACAAAAGTAATTGAGCTCTTCCTCTCCCTCGTCGGTTGGTTGGTAGTTGACACATTTCCAATGAAACCACGTGCCACATGTACAATATTTGCAGGCAATGCTGGCATCCGTATTTGCTGCAAGTAGTCTTCGATCAAAAGTTGCCCACATACACCACATGGATATCTTTGAGTCATTTCACTGATGGTGTTCTGCACTTTATTCTCGAATTACAAAGTATGCCACTGCTGTTGCTGGATAAATTTGTGAAGGATATGTCTAGATCTATCTTCTCGTATCTCCCAACAGATGGCGTTTACTCATTGTATTACAGCTACACAAGCTTTGCACATTTTGGGCACGTGCATTAGGATTAGATAGTTTTAAGTTAAGTATAACTTTTGATGTAAGTCTGTACTTCGTAACTATTAATTAAGGTCTTTCCCATTACAGTGGAAAGACCTTCTTGTCTTTCTTATGATTATTAAGGTCTTTCCCCCTTTCCAAGGGAAAGACCTTCTTGTCTTATTATTATTATTATTATTAAGGTCTTTCTGTTCCACAGAAGGAAAGACCTTACTGTATTTCTTATGGTTATTATTATTTTTCTTCTTTTCCGCCGTCAATATACGAAAAGTGTCGCGACATATCTTTTCGATACTTGGTACCTTAACTTGGTCATACCTGAACTCGCCTTGACCGACACCGGGAAATTGATCGATTTTTAGTAACGGAGTTATCTGCCCGTAACCCAAAAACCTTGTTAGCAGATAAACTAAGAAACCGTAACCACTATCAAAAATCTGAAGCGAGGAAAATTTTGCTAGACTCCTGGTCATGATTCGTCACGCAAAAAAAAATTTCGATCAACTTCCTGGTTACGCGTTATGGACTCGAAAAGTGTCGTGACTCGTCAAAATTTTTTTCTTCAAAACGGTTAGTCCTAGAGACTTGGGACCTTCACCAATCATCCTAAGTGACATATATTACATCTAAAAATGTCAAGGTCAAATCTCAAGGTCAGAGGTCATGGTACACCTTGTTTGCAGTATAGCTCAAAAACCATACAAAATTGAAGCAGGCATGTAATGGGGAAAATACTCGTCTCATTTAGACCTTTATTTGATATAAGGGTCCAACACTGTACGACAAACCGTTTTCGAGTTATGGCCCTTAACGCGTTTTGGTTTATTCGTTTTTGGCTTATAACTTTTAAACCGTCAAAGATAATATAGTAAACATTTGGTTTTTTGTTACCGTCATTATGGGTCCTTCAATTTAAGACCAAAGTCGAATGGTAACGGGCAGCCATTTTCAAAATGGCTGACACCGTAAACAGTTTTTATGAAATAACACTTAAACCGTACAAAATTGAAGCGGACAATACATGGGAAAAATGTTCGCCATGTCGAAATCTACAAAAAATGTTTGGGTGCGAAAGCGAAAAACTTATCGTTTTTGAGTTATCGCCCTTGATTCGTATTTTTAAAATGATTTTTGTTTATAACTTTTTTACCATAAAAGATGGTGAATGAAACATTGGTTTATTTGAAAGAGAATTGAATTACCTACAATTTGAACCCAAACAGTACATGATTCGATTGAACGGTTTCAAAATGGCGGCCAAAACAAGTTTTGTGAAACCACTTTTTGCCAATAACTTGAAAACCATAACAGATAGTCTAGTAAACATATATACTTAAATGTATCAGTATCCAAAGAGCTACAATTTGAGTCCAAGGTCAAAGGTCACATGTCAAGGTCATTCCATAGCAACAAGGTAATGTTGAAGAAAAGTCCATAGCAACCATATATATTCTTAACCAAGACTACCTTCTTAGTTTACAGGTAAGTTTTCTCAATCGGAAGTGACCATTTGTCCATAGTAACCATCATCAAAGTCCTTAGCAACCATGTGTATTCTTAATCAGGACTACATTCGATTCACTTCCTGTTTACGCGATTTTGACGCGAAGTTTGTCGAAAACGTCAAAGTTGTCGGATTTACACAAAACTTGGTTTCCAAGTAGATATGAGGGTCCTAATTACATGTATCGGATCAAAATTTTTTTTCGGTCCACCATTTTCAAAATGGCCGCCAATGAAATTTTGTTTTCAATATAACTCAAAAACCATAAAAAATTGAAGCAGAGAATATATTAGAAAAATGTTCCTCTCATTGAGATCTACATTTGATAGATATAAGGTTCGAAAACTGTGCGACAAACCGTTTTAGAGGTTATGGCCCTTGACATGTTTCGGCTAAATTTTGTTTTCGAAAAACCTCAAAAACCATAAAAAATTGAAGCAGACAATATAACAGAAAAATGTTCCTCTCATTGAGATCTACATTTGATATAAGGTTCGAAAACTGTGCGACAAACCGTTTTAGAGGTTATGGCCCTTGACAGGTTTCGGCTAAATTTTGTTTTCGAAATAACTCAAAAACCATAAAAAATTGAAGCAGACAATATATCAGAAAAATATTCCTCTCATTGAGATCTACATTTGATGTTAGGTTCGAAAACTGTGCGACAAACCGTTTTTGAGGTTATGGCCCTTGACACATTTCGGCTAAATTTTGTTTTCAATATAGCTAAAAAAACATAAAAAATTTAAGCAGACAATATATCAGAAAAATGTTCCTCTCGTTGAGATCTACATTTGATATAAATACAGTCGAACTTCGATGGCTCGAACTCGAAGTGTCCAACAAAAATAGTTCGAGAAATCGGGAGTTCGAGAAACCGGGGCTTGTGATGTCCGGAAATGATTCACGTGCGAACCGGAATCCATATCGGTTTATATATTTCTGTTAATTTCCTGGACATTGGATTAATAAAATTGTGTTTCTTGATTGCATTTCATATGTAAATCTTATTTTTAAGTATGAGTTTTTGTTTTTATTAAAATAAAAATGTTTACTGTTATATTTCTTGCTTAATTTTGTGCACGAGGATTGATAAGTATCATTGTATTACGTGTATGTCAATGACCTCGATTCGGATTTGATAGCAATTTATTGGCGCACATTTTAATTAATTAAAAACTACTTCAACAAATTTGCCTACAAAGGATTACATAAATACAAATTGATGACATTAGGTTAATAATTAGGGATTATATCATTGATTATATATGGAAAAAGTTCCGGACTTTGATAGGTGTTCGAGAAATCACAGGTGTTCGAGCCATCAGAGTTCGAGCTACTGAAGTTCGACTGTAGTTAAAAACTTTGCGACAAACCGTTTTTGAGGTTATGGCCCTTGACACATTTCGGCTAAATTTTGTTTTCAATATAACTTAAAATCATAAAAAATTGAAGCAGACAATATATCAGAAAAATGTTCCTCTCATTGAGATCTACATTTGATTTAAAGGATTGAAAACTGTGCGACAAACCGTTTTCGAGTTATGGCCCTTGACACGTTTCGGCTAATCAGTTTTTTGCTAATAACTTTAAAACCTTCAGAGATAATATAGTGAACATATGGTGTTTTATGACCGTCATAACAAGCCCTTCAGTTTAAGACCAAAGTCAAATGGTTACTGGCAGCCATTTTCAAAATGGCCGACACCGTAAACAGTGTTATAAAATGACACTTGAACCGTACAAAATTGAAGCAGACAATACAAGGGAAAAATATTCCTCTTATTGAGACCTTCATTTCGTATAATTAATTGGAAGCTGTGCGATGAACCGTTTTCAAGTTACTGCCCTTGACGTGTTTCGGTTAATCGTTTTTTTGGTTAAAACTTGAAAATGGTAAGAGATAATATAGTAAACATATAGGTTTAACAAGATCAGTAGGAAAAGAGCTTCAATTTGAGCCAAAGGTTAAAGGTCATAGGTCAAGGTCATACCCTAGCAACAAGGTGACCGTTATAAAAGTCCTTAACAACCATATATTTTTAGATTCAGAATGATGTACTTTACAGAAATATTTCATTTCATGACCGGAATTGGCCTTTTGTCCATAGCAACCGAATGAAAGTCCTTAACAACCATATATTTTTTGGCTTGGGACCACTTTCTTTACTAAAAAAACTTATATTTATGACTAGATGTGACATTTTGTGCTATAGCAAGATAAAAAATCCCTAAGCATCACCTTAATTTTCTGACTTTAGAGGAACAGTGGGAAAGACCTTCTCATTTGTGTTCAGAACAAATGGCAGTTTAATATTATGTTAAGCATTTATTTTGCAAGCCTTTCCTATTTTTTTCGATAATGTTATATTTTGTGAAGCACGTGTCGTTTGATAGCGTATACACACTTTAGGTTCTTGTGTCTTCTTTTGACCTAGCATTACGTGTATTTGCTTGGGCGGACATTTGCTCTGTGACACGTTTTTAAAAGCTGTTACTCTTTCTTATGGATAAGAGTTTAAGCTAACGCATTTATGAATTTTAAGTAGCTAGTCCTGCTAAATTTAGTTATGAAAGTGAAAACAGACTGAAATCGAGACCACGTGAGAGTTCTCTTCTGTTCGGCACAGGTGGTTCGGCATAAATATTCTTACTATTTATTTCAAACTTATTAATGTTTTTGCGTGCAGCTGTATTGATCAATCTTTGGTAAAATATCAACATTTGGAGTCTTCTTTTGACAGTAGGCCTGTGTACCCTGTGCCTTGTACTTATGTTTTACAGGCTTTTTTATTTATAGTTGAGGTAAATAGTTTTATCATAATTGCAGTATATAAGAAGGTATTTACTGGGATGCTGCTCTATCCAGTTAAAATTTAACTGTGGTAGGAGTTGCTACATTTTTGTACTGATGATTTTTATGGTGATGTCGTTAAATTCTATGATGTAATAAGTGTTTATTGTAGTGGTCTGTGTTCGATTAAAACTTGTCGTTAACATCTGGAAAGTCTAAGAATAACTCATTTCTTATAAAACATTTATTTTACTAGAAAAACTGTTAAAAGTGCTTTTCTACTTGAATAGGGAAAATCACAGGTATATACGAGTCCATTAATTTTTTGCAGATGCCACCTGATTAATTTAACCAATTAATGAATGTTATAACCCTAGATGTATGTAGAGTGCACTATTACATCTGATGTGTATTTGCTACATCTTAGCTAGCGAAGATGTATGTGCCGAGGCTTGTCAGAAATGTATTTTAAAGCGGCGCTTGGATTAAAAAAAATATGTGTGGCCACCCGGCACACAATACCAGCCTATGGTGCTGAATAATATTGCTGCTCTTGTTTGTTTATGCTACCCATATTGATTTGAAGGGTATTTTATGTTTTGAGTTGCATAGATACAGGAAACACAGTTTGTATAAACAGTCCAACTTTTGTATGCTTCACATATATGATTCTGTATCTTTTGATTCAAGCGGTACTCAGAAAAATGCAAATGGTACATGTTTGATATACTAAGCAGATATGCTTCTGCAACAAATTGTTACGTCGCTGAGCAGTGCATGGAAGTTAAATATTTTAAATAGTGTTGGACAATTTTTAGTGGAAAATATGCCTTAAATAAATTAATATTTTACCATGATATGCAGGTATGTAATGCTTTTTATTTATATATATAAATATAAAGTTATGTATTCTGTAATGTTCTGTAAGCACATGTACTGTAATGAATCTATCAATCAATCAACTCTTTTCCTGAGATGTAAATTGTGTGTTATATTTAGTTTTCCTTTTACAGGCTCATTATTAGTTATCAATAAATTACTGTTTTAATTCTGATTCTCCTAGTTCGAATAAGGATGTACACTTGTACAGATAACTCTAATTGCATTTACGGCACATGAATGTTATGCTTGGCATATATGATGCCGAATAGTAAGGTTCGTGTTAAGGCTAAAGTTAGCAGATTCTGTTATGTAATTGTTTTGGGTCACTAGAGTGTATAAATCAATTAAACTGTTTGAATGACCTGTGTCAGACACATCATTCGATTGTAGCGTGCAAACCGTGTTATCTAAATATTCCAAACTAATTAAAAGGGGAAGAAAGCACATTAAGTTCAAGGGCGAGAAAATACGTTAATTTAATGTTACATAAAGCATGTAAAGAGATAACAACAAGACAATTAGGTTTATGTCCACCAAATGTTCTTTTGTATGGTCATCTGCAGTCAATATAAATAATGTTATGCTTCAACTTTTACTTGCGCTTTTAAGCTGAGATGAGTTATGTTGATTTAGTGAAAGGGAAATGACGGTGTCTAATTACTTTGTATATATTAACATGTACATATAGGAATATTAGTGTTGATGAATGAAGAAACCAGTAGCTACCTTGAGACATACACAGCTACATTTAACCCTAGGTCGGGCAAATGGTACCTACATGTACTCATTGAACATGGTGCTTAAGTTTTTTCTGATCGTGTACTTGTACTATAGAATTCTAATTTATTATGCTCGGCTCATACTTGTTTTGCATAGCACGTATGTACTGGTGCTGTTTTTTTCTGTGCCTTTACTTGTGGCATACATGTTCCCACTTGTTTGGCTTAGCACAAAAGGTGCCATCTCCCCCTTTCCTGAACTAATGTGTATACTAGTTCATTCTTGTTTTGCTTAGCACAGATGGTGCCGTATCTTTTGTCTTGTCCAAGCAATCTACAGCTTCATATTTGTTATGCTTAGCACATGGGGTGCTGAATATTTTCTGTTCTTGTACTAATGATATACTGGTTCTTATGTGTTATGCTTAGCACAGATTGTGCTGTTTATTTATAGTATACAGATTCATACTTGTAAGACTTAGTACAGTTGGTGCTGTTTATTTTCTGTTCCTGTTCCAGCGGTCTACAGGTTCATATTTGTTATACTTATATGGTGCAGTACATATGCTGTTATTGTACTTGGTAAACTTGTTTTTATTTGGTATGCTTAGCACAGCATAGTATTAAGCTAGTGACTTATGATGTTATTTCTAAGCAGTTTTAATTCAATGTCACAAATATCAGCTGCTAGTAACTAAGAGATTTTAATCGACAAGTGTGTTTGGAAGATGTACACCTTTGATCCAAGAAGCTTATAACTACTTAGGAAGAGTAAAAGAAAATGCAAATGTATTTTATTGGAATATAAGAGGCATATGTTGTTTGATAATTTTTTTTCAACTGGCAAAAAATTGTCTTTGGCGAATTTGTTTTCCGGCTGAGTATGTTAAGTTGCAAATTCACTAGAAGTAAAAGATAAAATTAAAGGAATTCTTCTAGATCTGACACGCTAACGCACACGAGTTGTACATAATTTAGATAATTTTTATGACCCGAATCAATCTTCACCACAGCAGGTGTCAAATCGTAGTGTTTGCGGTAGTTGATCGCCGGTACTTTATTTTCAAGTAAAGACTTTGAACATTATCTGTATTTGCTCATTACGTTTTCATAGGAAAGAAAGAGGAACTTCTTGAAAACAGAATAACTAATTTGTTTATTTGGTGTGTTTATTTATATGTAGGCTTTCAGCCCTCACGGGGTATAAATGTGTTTAAATTAATTAAGGACTTAATGCAGTAAATCGTATTATGATAATAGTTATCTTAAATAGAAAAATGAAATTCCATCCTACATTCTGATTATCAATTTGCTTTTTCAAAGCATGATGAATGATATAATCATAAGAGTGGTTCTGTCATATGTATATATGCATGTATTGTATGTTTTCTTATTGAACATACCCGGTACACAAAGAAAAATAAAGGCTTCTTTCTAATTATGTTCTACTTAAAGTACTGTACAGTAAACAATTTTGTTGTTCCAGGTGTAACTGCACCATTCATGTTTATGCATATTTTTCCTGCAGATGTTAATTTTGGAAACCGGTAAATTTGACACAAAATGTTTCCTACACAGGTTGTGGGCGCAGATAACACCTAGATGTTGTTTTATGTATTGGGCTTATGAAAGTTTGTGCAAATATGACACCTGATGTGTTTGTGCAAGTTGTGGTCTAGTCCATAAGGCATATTGCACTTGTGATATGACGCCTTGTTTAATGTAAACAAATTTTGTATCTTGATTGATTGATTGATGTTTAACGTCCAGCAAGCAATATTTCAGCTATATTCAGGACGTGAAAACCATAATTTTTAAATTAGTAGAACGTCATGCCTCCTTCTTATACTAAAACGTGATCTCATACAATAATATGAGAATATACACAGATAAAAATGGTAGTTAAAACAATAAAAACTATGAAGTATCACAATTAATAGTGAAATTAAATTTTATTAAATAAATTAATTTCCTTTAAGAACTTTAAAATTGTGTCGCATTCGACAGTTTTAAATAAATTAAAATACGTATCTGCACTATAGAAACGTTCCCGAATGTGGGCCACGTCCACACAGTCCATCAAGACATGCTTAATGGTGTATGGACTGTTGCATGGCACACATTCGGGTCGTGGCTCATTGTTTAAAATATAACTATGTGTCGTCCTGGTATGACCAAGACGACATCTTGTTAAAACAACTTGGTCTCTTCGACCTCTAAAACATTTAAAATTATTTGTGTGCAGTAGTGGCTGGATTTCATTAAGTTTATTATGAACTTGGAGATCCCAACCACTCTGTCACAAATTAGAAATATATATTTAAAAATCAACGCTTTAAAATCGGAAAAAGGAATATTACAGTTAATGATGGTATCCTTTAATGCATTTTTAGCCTCCTGATCCACGACTGTGTTTCCATAGATTCCGACATGACTGGGAATCCAGAAGAAGATAATCTCTTTTCCCAAAGCAACAAGAGATTTGTAGATTTGAATAATTTTTAAAATGTAAGGATTTTTAATTTTGAAATTTTCAATAGCCAGTAGACAAGACAAAGAATCGGAGCAGACAATAAATTTCCATTCGTCTGACGAAGCAACTATTTTCATCGCAAGAAGAATAGCTTGCGCCTCTGCTGTAAATACAGATGAGGCAGACGGAAGGCGGCGAATTTCAACACACTCTCCGAAGACAGCGGCCGAGGCGACTTTATCACCGTTTTTTGACCCGTCTGTGTAAATAGTACTATAGGCAGGGTAACAAGATTTAATTTCTGCATAATGTTGTTGTATTATTAAATGGTTTGTGTCGGACTTTTTATGTTTTCTTAGATCATAAATAAATATCGGTTTGGGGTTTAACCATGGGGGATTATGCGGAATTTCGATTGCAGCAATTTCATCTAAATTTTTACCAGAATTTTCCAAATGAGATTTAATTCGGAGGCCAAAAAGTTGAATTTTGTTTGGATGTTTTTCGAAAATGTTTTTATAAATAGGTTTGAAAACACAGTCGTGGGCGGGGTTGCCAGGATATGCCTTTAATTTGGTTGCATATTGCAAAGCGAGCTTTATTCTTCTTTGATACAAAGAAGGCTCGCCTGCTTCTACATATAAACTCTCAACAGGTGTGGTTCTGAAAGCTCCAAGGCACAGTCTCAATCCTTGATGGTGTATAGTATCAAGGATTTTGACATATGACTTGCGAGCAGAACCATAAATAAAACAACCGTAATCCAATTTCGATCGAACCGGCGATCTATATAGATTGAGTAAAACATCACATTCAGCACCCCAGTCGGTGCTGGATACGACTTTTAAAATATCTAATGCCTTTAGGCATTTATTTTTTAACATTTTGATATGGGGAAGAAAGGTTAGCCTTGAATCAAATATGAGACCAAGAAAAGTAGTTTCTTTTACAATTTTGATAGGATTATTATATAATTTTAATTCAGGATCAGGATGCATCTTACGTTTATTACAAAAAATGCATCACAACAGTTTTTGCAGTGGAGAATTTAAAACCATTCTCCATTACCCATTTCTCTATTCTATTTAAACACAACTGCAGTTGAAGTTCGATATTATTCATATTTTTCCCTCGGTAACATATGAGGAAGTCGTCAACATATAGAGAACCATCAATATTATCTTTTAAAACTTGAGCAAGGCTATTAATTTAATACTAAATAGAGTGACAGAAAGGATGCTTCCCTGGGGAACATCCATTTCCTGTACAAAAGGGTCAGATAACGTAGAATTCACCCTAACTTTAAATTCTCTGTCAGATAAAAAGTTTGAGATAAAGGTAGGAAGTCTACCTTTCAACCCCATATCAAAAAGATCTTTTAAAATAACAAATTTCCATGTTGTGTCATATGCTTTTTCTAAATCTAAAAAGATAGACACAACATGTTCGTTTTTGGCAAATGCGTTTCGAATAAATGTTTCGAAACGCACCAGATGATCAATAGTACTACGACCTTGTCTGAATCCACACTGAATATTCGAGATTAGGTTGTTTGATTCAAAAAACCAGACAAGGCGATCGTTGATCATCCTTTCCATGGTTTTACAAAGACAGCTTGTGAGGGCTATAGGCCGATAGTTGGACGCTTCCGAGTGATCTTTTCCTGGTTTTGGAATAGGCACAACAGTGGCCATTTTCCAAATAGATGGTAAGTCACCCGTTTCCCAAATGTTGTTAAGAAGATTCAGAAGACATCGGAGAGAAGATTTGGCAGATGTTTGAGAAGTTGATAATGGATGTCATCTGGACCACATGCTGTATCGTGAGATTTGTTCAATGAAGTTTTTAGCTCTTCCAAAGAAAAAGGTTTATTATAATCTTCTAAATTTTTTGACTGGAAATTGAGCTTTGATTTTTCTTTTTGAATTTTGATCCGCTGAAAAGTGGGATGATAATTTTCAGCAGACGAGTGTGTTGCAAATGTTTCGGCCAATTTATTTGATATGTCTGACTCTGATGTTAACAAGTCTTGTCCATCATTTAAATGATGGACATTTACTTTTCTGTTTTTACCTTTAATTTTACGAATCATGTTCCAAATTTTATTCATGGGGGTATGGTTATTCAGTTTAGAAACAAAGTTACGCGAAGACGTGCGTCGTCTTTGTTTCGTTACCCTGTGAGCTTTCACTCGAAAAATTCGGAAATGGTTAAGATTATTTTTAGTTGGGTGTTTATTATAGCGTCGTTCTGCCTTTTTCCGGTGTTTAATAGCGTCCTCACAGCTGTCATCGAACCATGGTTTAATTGGATGTTTTGGATTTGTCGAGGTCTAAGGAATAGTTTCGTCAGCAATTGAAATAAGTGTTTCATTGAATTTTAAAATTGGATCAGAAATAGTTTCAAAAGTATCCGAGTTAAGTCGCTCTATACAGAGTTGTTCAAATAGAGGCCAATTGGCCTTGCCAAATTTATACCGAGCGACTCGTTCTGTGTTTGAAGAGTGTAAAGTTTGCAAGATAATGGGAAAGTGATCACTGCCACAGAGATCGTCATGGACTTTCCATGAGAAATCGGGCAACAGAGAAGGATCTGCTATTGTAAGATCAATAGCCGAATATGATCTATTCCCAGGATGTAAATATGTATTTGATCCATCATTAAAAATACACAGATCTTCCTGATTCATTAAGCCTTCAATAATTTTACCTTTATCGGTTATTGTGTTACTGCCCCATAAAGGGTTGTTTCCGTTGAAGTCCCCAAGTAATATATAAGGGGCCGGAAGCTGATCAGTAAGATGTTTCAACTGATTTAAATTTAATGAAGAATTTGGAGGGATATACACAGAGCATAAAGTAATTGTTTTGTCTAAAGATATTCTAACAGCAACCGCCTGAAGATCAGTGTCGAGATCTACAGGGCTATGTAGAACTTGGTCTTTTACAAGAATGGTAGAACCGCCAGAAGCTCTATCATTCTCGTCTACATATGTGCTGTATATAGAGTAGTTTTTTAAAGATATGTTATCACTTCGTTTTAGGTGGGATTCTTGGAGGCAAAATGCAACAGGAAGAAAGGCTTGAACTAATAAAGTAATTTCAAGAAAATTAATCTTAAGACCTCGACAATTCCATTGTATTAATGAATCCATTATGGTCTGCGAATAGGGGAATAGTTGACAGTTTTTTTGGGGCTATTCCCCCGGTTTCTGCTGGGGGACCTACTTTTAGATCCAGTATCTGGGGGTAGTGTATCCATGGGATCGCCCCAGATAGTAGTGTCTAGATGATCTAGACTTTCAAACCTGTTGTGGACCTTAATGGGATCCCTCAGCAGTTTTGGAGTACGATCTCCTTTTTGATTTGAGTTTTTATTTGAATTGGAGTTAGAAGATTTTGTATTTAAATTGGACTTCATATTTGAATTTGTTTTTGGGCTGCTTGAAGAATTAGTTGAGGATTGAGAGGGTGTTGAAGACGTAATAAATGCCGAAGGCGTAGAAGTTTGAGATGCCGAAGTTTTTCGAGATGATGTAATTATTTTATCAGTGGTTTGAGCCGGTAGTCTTGTTGGGTCTTTTTGATCTATAGGCCAGGTGATCAAAGTTTGCGTTTCTGATGTTATATAAACGCGTTTGGTCACACTGGCGTATGATGTGGCAGAAGATGATGGATTACTCGCCGAACTGTACTGACGACGAGCCTCAGGGTAGCTGATGTTTTTTTTCGATTTTTAATTTTTGAATGTCCTTCTCTTTTCTAAAGTGTTGACAGTCTTTTGAGGAGGACATGTGGGCTTCACCACAGTTAGCACAGGGTTGGGAATGTATGCGCTGACTTTAATGTTTTGGAGACCGATTTTGATAGATTGGGGGACAGTTGGGGTGTTGAAATTCAGAAGGAAGGTGTTCAGTTTAACCTGAACACCTTGTCTGTTGGCAATAAATCTTTTAACTTTTGTAATTCCCTGAGGTTGCAATTCCGTGCAAATTTCCTCGTCAGTAAGTTCGGCGAGATCGTCGTCACGGTAATGAATGATTCCTTGACTTGAGTTTAATGTCCTATGGGGGGAGGCCGAAATTTCTAAATCTATAATTTTGGTTAATTTAGGTAAGTTCAAGGATTGTTGTCAATGAGAAGACCACCAGATTTCATCTTGGTGACATTCTTGACATCTCCTGCACAACCTTTTATCAATTTTTCAATAACGAATGGAGAGACTTTAGTTATTGGTTTACTAGGATCTTTGCTCGATAATACAATAAATCTTGACCAGAAGTCTTCCTCAACCATTTCCTCAAGAGGCAAGTCATTTTTTCTTTTTTTTTGACCATTTTTTATTTGTGTTTCAGAAGCCATGATGAGAAGAACGCGGTTCACCACCCTTGTCACCCACCCGCCACGGAGTGCCAACAGGTGCGATGCTTGGTCTCTGCGGATAACCAGCAGAAAGCATCGGGTGTTCCAAGGGTGGTATACTCAAATAGATGAATTTCTTCACGAACGTAATCTTTGTGCCAGAGTTAACTGGCGAAACAACCGTTCGAAACTCTGTCTACTTGATTGACCCATGAGCCACCGCCTTCTTAACAGCTTGTAACTGAACAAGTTTTGTAGTAAGATTTACAAGATATCATCAAGTGATCAGAAGAATGACGACAAGCTTGTTAAGGGCTCGGCATCACCAGCCGATTGACCGAACCGGGTCCATCCGACCTCCCGTCTAGTTGAAGTCAGTGCCAAAGTGGTGTATTGAAAATCAAACCCGCTGACCCGCACTAATGGATGCAGCAGAGAGTGATCTCTCAACCACCAGGATCCCTTCCTCCACCATCACGGGTTGCAACACACGGCAAACATGTCGCCTCTATAAAGCTGAGGAAGCTTTGCCCTTCAGCCACCGCCTTCTTTGTGAATCCTTAAAGGAAGCTGTCTATCAACTGGTCAATACATTGGAATAGTTTGAAAAGAAATAAATGTAATAGAAAAGCTAAAATGAGAAGGATTCACAAAGGGCAAGACGTGACATGCCGATTTATCGAAGTCAGGGCTAACTCGATTTCCCGTCTAGAAAAAGTAAGGGTTCAGTAGGTTATCGGGACCGTTTACCCGGCCTACTGAAGTCCCGTCCTGTAATCGACACTGGTCGCAACACACGGCAAGTGTTGCCTCTGTTAGCAGACTCTTACTGCAGGCTGAGGAAGCCGTGGGCCTATTCTCCTGTGCCCCGGGTCCCACACGGGGTTTTTGTATCTTGAATCATGTTTATGTGCAGTTGCAACTGAATGTTTATTTATGCAATCTAAAATTAATTCTACATTTTTTCAAACTGTCTTCTTAAAGCATGACAAATTATTTAATTTTTTTTAACATATTCATGTATGTCATGTTTATTTTCCGACCGAACATACATAAAAATTGACGTTTGTTTTCATGGTATTACTAAGTAGTTGAGTTGTAATTAAAATACCTTATGGTAACCAATTTTTTGGTTCCAGGTGTAACCGCACCATTCTTGTTTTTGTATATATATTTTCTGCAGATGTCAATAACTGAAACCAGTAAATTAGCTTTCTTATGCTGGGTGTGGGTGCCGATGACACTTAAATGTTATTTTATGGCTATGGTATTTAGAATTTAGAATGGTGCATTTTATGTTTTCGCAAGTTGCACAGTGGTGCAAATTGACCTTGTTATGTATAAGTAATGCTATGGTGCAATACGCACATTGTTGTTTGAACAAATTACATTGGTGCAAATGACACCTTGTTGCTGGTGCAAATTGCACTATTGCATATTGCATCTGGATTTTTTTTGTGCAATTTGCACAGTGGTGCATAATGCACCCTGATGTTGGAACATATTACACTGATGCAAATGGCTCTTTGACGCTTGTGCAAATTTCACTAGTGCAAATGACAGCTTGATGTTTCGGTATGTTGCATATAGCATCTTGACTTTGTTTTGTGCATTTGCACACTGGTGCATTACGCACCTTGATGTTTGTTTGATTGATTGATTGATGTTTAACGTCCAGCAAGACATATTTCAGCCATATTCAGCCTTGATGTTTGAACAAATAACACTGGTGCAAATGGCACCTTGATGTTTGGGCAAATTGCAATGTTGCTTATCTTGTTTTGTATGAATTGCACAGTTGTGCCTAACGCACCTTGATGTTTGAGCAAATTACACTTACAAATGGCACCTGTATGTTTGTGCAATTTTAACTGGAGCAAATGAAAGCTTGATATTTTGTGTGACACAGTGATACATATGGTATCTTGATGTCTGTGCAAGTGCACCTTAATGCTTATTTATGCAAATTGTACAGTGGTGCATTTGACATATATTAATATATATTTTGTCTTTTATTTAGCTCTGGTAATGTACGATGGCAGTTGACTTATATTCAATTATTGTCCTACCATAAAGAGAAGGAATACTGGAAGGACTAAGTGTCCACCATATTGACTTTGGCACGGCAATGCTGATAGTCAGAACTACTCCGGTATTGGTAAGCCGTCCGACAATAGTGTGTTGCGTATGAACATGTTAGCAGAACTATTGTACACTATTATTACACACGCTCAAGTCAATTTTGACAATAATTTATAAAAATGTTATAGCAAGCCTTCATGTACAATATAGATTGATTGATTGATGTTTAACGTCCAGCAAGCAATATTTCAGCTATATTCAGGACGTGAAAACCATACTTTTTAAATTAGTAGAACGTCATGCCTCCTTCTTATACTAAAACGTGATCTCATACAATAATATGAGAATATACACAGATAAAAATGGTAGTTAAAACAATAAAAAATATGAAGTATCACAATTAATAGTGAAATTAAATTTTATTAAATAAATTAATTTCCTTTAAGAACTTTAAAATTGTGTCGCCTGCGACAGTTTTAAATAAATTAAAATACGTATCTGCACTATAGAAACGTTCCCGAATGTGGGCCACGTCCACACAGTCCATCAAGACATGCTTAATGGTATATGGACTGTTGCATGGCACACATTCGGGTCGTGGCTCATTGTTTAAAATATAATTATGTGTCGCCCTGGTATGATACAATATAGAGGAGAACTTGGAGTAATGGTGCTAGGAGTATTTCAGTGCTGGACAACAGGTATAATACTGCTCATATGTGTAACTTTAGGAGTTAATATGTCTCTTCTCTAGCAAACTTCGATTATATTGTCAGCCATCATGCAGTTTTGTTTCCAGACAGAGTAGAGCACACGTGGAATCTCTACACCAATTGAAACTATAGTTCTATGTATTTGGGTGTCGATGCCGTAGAGGCTTTGGTCCTATGGAATTTTTGACTAAGAAAAGATACAAGTGACTTTCGCCAAGCCCATTACAGGTTTAGATAATGTTGGGTTTTAAATATGACCCTCATACCACGCAAGTTTTATGTATGCTGCATGCACTAAGGCAGTGTTTAAGTTGGACAGTTTTACAGCTGCTATCTTTAGAAGGATGGGTTTCTAAGGCGTCCTTTATATATTTAAGAATCTTCGAAAATTTACAAGTCACAATCTTGAGAAAATTAGCCACAACGGGCAGTGATTTATGTGTTCTCACTTGTGGAACTTTACATAATTTGATATTTTAAGTTTTACAATAATTTCAATAATCTGGGATTGTAGGTGTGGACATATTATTAATGTATTCATCATATTTAAATTGTGTGTTATATATTTAACAGACACTCCTGTGTGTCTGTTATGAATTTTTACAATCGTTGTCATGGTATTTTATCGCCCCCTTTATCCCCAAAACAATAGGGTTTGGGGTTTTGTGCGAATCTGCCAGTAAAAACTGATACATTGTTTCTTTTTTCACACATCTCGGGTTGGGAGGACCACGAAGGTGTTGTTTGAATCCGGATTAAATGTATATATATTTTTTTAATGCTTATTATCAATATAATCTTAATTAATAATATACAGTCGCCCATAAAAGTGGCGTTTTTATGCCATTCTTGGTGTTAGTTTTTATTGATGAATAAACAAATACTAACTGAACTTTACTGACAATTATAGATGCTTAGAAAAATTAAGCAAATTAATCGAGAATAATTAATGGAATGCATCCGACTTCAACCAAACCAGTTTACCTTGTCAGTAGTGTGTGATTGTATAGAGTATTCCGGCTTCCGCGCGTAAATTAGCTGTAAGCCATAATATAGCTGAAATTTGCGGAAAGTGGCTTCTTTATTTCTCTATGAATATAATCATCATACACGTACCTTTCATGAAGATGATTGAAGTCAATTTCTAAGCTCATTTCCATCGATACCCTTTAATTCGGACATTTCGCTTTCATTTTGGACAAAAAGTCACGTGACAACAATGTGACTTAAATCCAGTGCTTAAATTAGCTTCATTGAAGGTATTATGATTATATTCATAGAGAAAAATATCTTAAGAAGCGAATTATATATAGTTTAACCTGACGAAAATGTTTTTTAACATCTGGACACGAGGAAATTTGCCGACTCAGACCTCTGCTGTTATACTGATGGGGAGCTCTCTGACGTCCCACGAAAAAAAAGCGTTGTACGGCAGAGGATTCTCGGACTGATCTGTGACCATTCACTTACCCCCCCTTTTCGCCTCGTTCTAGAGAAATCTCGTACGCAAGATTTTGGGATTTCGAAATCGTCAATGATTCACTTTATAGGATAGATTTCTTTTGAACATACATGTATTACCCATATTTGTATTGTATTTTATGCAAAGGTTTGTTGACACCAAATGCTATTTGTGTATGATAGTGTAAATTAAACTGAAGTCGTAAATTGGTTGTACTGCTCAGGTGTATCACTATATATATCAGACAAAAGATGGGTCAGTCAAACTGTCATTTGTTTTGTTTATTCTTTACTAATCAATGATAACCAATCTTAATTTGTATATTTTATTTTATTTTTCTTATTGCTTTGATTATTGTAATTCCACTGCCCTCTGTGGGCCCTTGATTGGCAAATAAAAAAATTGTTGTTGTATATAGAATACAAAAATACAAGTTTATTGGCCAATTATGGGCCCTATAGGGGCAAATACAGCACAACATGTATGATTATTACAGTACATAAATAACATAGATTATAAATTTCAATGGCAAACAAATATTAATCGTAGAGAATGAGAAACAATTTGGGAATCATACCTATTAATGAACCTTAAATGTAACATAGCTTAGGTTATGTTACATTCCTGCAGAAATCAACTCAACTGGTCAACAATTTCAGAATTTTCACAACTAAAACACCAGAAAATTTTGTCAGATGCTGGAAGATTTTCAAAGTTAATGTTATACTTTTTCACAATATTAAAGGTAAATTTCTTTTGGCATCAATTAGGACACTCTGAGAAATAATGAACTTCGTCTTCAACCCTTTTTAGGTCACATTTATCAAATATTCTAAGATCTAATGGGACCATATGTTTAGTATATTTACCCAGTTCAACTTTAAGTTGATGATTACTTACTCTAAATTTAGCAAAACACTTCCTTTTATAAAACTTTTTAATTATATCCAAAAATTGTTCATAACCAAAGTTACAATTGATTTTGAAATACGTTCTAAGTTTACTTTCTTCAGCAATGCTGGTACCATAAATTTCTGTATAAATCTTTTAGGTGCTCGCCAATAGAATATTTAACATAATTTTTTTTCAAGGCCATTGCGCTACTCTCCACAGGAATATTTAAAATGAAATGTTGAGCAAGGAGAATAACGAACCATACTAGGAGTCTACTCCATTGTTATGCATTAATTTCATTTCAGTAAATGCATCATTTAACAATTCAGTAGGTGAATTATTCAACCTGTGCCAGTACTTCAAAACAGATTTAAAACAGTCAAATATTATTGGATATTGACCAAATTCTGTCATTACAGCAAAGTTTAAAGCTTTTTTTACTGACACCAATTAAATATTTCAAAAAAATGTATTTCCATTTTTTCGCAAGGGATTGATTGATTGATTATTTGTTGTTTAACGTCCAGCAAGCAATATTTCAGCTATATTCATGACGTGAAAATTATAATTTTTAAGTTGTTAGTATTTTAAATTAGTAGTACGGCATGCCTCCCTTTTATACTAAAACTTGATCTCATACAATAATATGAGAATATATATACAGATAAAAATGGTAGTTAAAACAATAAAAAGTATTTATCTTCACAATTAATAGTGAAATTAAATTTTGTTAAATAAATTTATTTCTTTCAAGAACTTTAAAATTGTGTCGCCTGCGACAGTTTTAAATAAATTAAAAACGTATCTACAGAATAGAAACGTTCCCGAATGTGTGCCACGTCCACACAGTCCATCAAGACATGCTTGATGGTGTATGGACTGTTGCATGGCACACATTCGGGTCGTGGCTCATTATTTAAAATATAACTATGTGTCGTCCTGGTATGACCAAGACGACACCGTGTTAAAACAACTTGGTCTATGCGACCTCTAAAACTTTTAAAATTAATTGTGAGCAGTAGTGGCTGGATCTCATGAAGTTTATTATGAACTTGGAGATCCCAACCACTCTGCCACAAACTAGAAATATATTTAAAAATTATTGGTTTAAAATCAGTAAAAGGAATATCACAGTTTATAATATTATTCTTAAGGGCATTCTTTGCCTCCTGATCCACGACTGTGTTCCCTTGGATTCCAACGTGACTTGGGATCAAGAAAAACACAACCTCTTTTCCTACAGCTATTAGAGATTTGTAAATTTCAATTATTTTTAAAATATAATGGTTTTTAATTTTGAAATTTTGAATTGCAAGTAGACAAGACAGGGAATCTGAGCAGATAATAAATTTGCACTCGTCTGACGAAGCAACTATTTTCATGGCAAGAAGAATAGCTTGCGCCTCAGCAGTAAATACGGATGAGGCAGACGGGAGACGACGAGTCTCAACACGCTCTCCGAAGAAAGCGGCCGAGGCAACTTTATCGTCATCTTTTGACCCGTCTGTATAAATAGTACTGTAGTCAGGGTAACATGATTTAATTTCTGCAAAATGTTGTTGTATTATTAACGGGTTTGTTTCTGACTTTTTATGTTTTTGTAAATCAAAAATAAATACCGGTTTGGGGTTTAGCCAAGGGGGATTTCGTGGAATCCCGATTGCAGCAATTTCATCTAAATTTATACCTGAATTTTCTAAATGAGAATTAATTCGAATGCCAAAAGGTTGAATTTTGTTTGGATGTTTTTCGAAAATGTTTTGATAAAGAGGTTTGAAAACACAGTCGTGGGCGGGGTTGCCAGGATATGCCTTTAATTTGGTTGCATATCGCAAAGCGAGCTTTATTCTTCTTTGATACAAAGAAGGCTCGCCTGCTTCTACATATAAGCTGTCTATAGGTGTGGTTCGGAAGGCTCCAAGGCATAGTCGCAATCCTTGATGATGAATCGTATCAAGGATTTTGACATATGACTTGCGAGCAGAACCATAAATGAAACAACCATAATCCAATTTAGATCGAACCAGCAATCTATAAAGATTAAGTAAAACGTCGCACTCAGCACCCCAGTCGGTACTGGCTACAACTTTTAAAATATCTAATGCCTTTAGGCATTTATTTTTTAACATTTTGATATGGGGAAGAAAGGTGAGCTTCGAATCGAATATTAAACCAAGAAAAGTAGTTTCTTTCACAATTTTTATAGGATTATTGTATAATGTAAGTTCGGGATCTGGATGCATTTTTCTTTTGTTACAAAAATGCATGCCAACAGTTTTGGAAGTGGAGAATTTAAAACCATTCTCCATTGCCCATTTTTCTATTCTATTTAAACATAACTGTAGTTGACGTTCAATATTATTCATGTTTTTTCCTCGATAACATATAAGAAAATCGTCAACATACAAAGAACCATCAATATTATCTTTCAAGACTTGAGCAAGACTATTAATTTTTATACTGAATAAAGTAACAGAGAGGATGCTTCCTTGAGGAACACCCATTTCTTGTTCAAAAGGGTCAGACATAGTTGAATTTACACGAATTTTAAATTCTCTATCAGACAAAAAATTAGAAATGAAGGTAGGAAGTCTACCTTTCAACCCCATTTCAAAAAGATCTTTTAAAATGCCATACTTCCAAGTTGTGTCGTAAGCTTTTTTTAGATCGAAAAAGATCGACACAACATGTTCATTTTTGGCAAATGCGTTTCTTATGTATGTTTCGAAACGCACCAGATGATCTAGGGTACTTCGCCCTTGTCTAAATCCACATTGGATATTGGACAGAAGGTTGTTTGATTCTAAAATCCAGACAAGGCGATCATTGATCATCCTTTCCATGGTTTTACAAAGACAGCTTGTGAGGGCTATAGGCCGGTAGTTGGACGCTTCCGAGTGATCTTTTCCTGGTTTCGGAATAGGCACAACAGTGGCCATTTTCCAAATAGATGGTAAGTCACCCGTTTCCCAAATGTTGTTAAGAAGATTCAGAAGACATTGGAGAGAAGATTTTGGGAGATGTTTGAGAAGTTGATAATGGATGTCATCTGGGCCAGATGCTGTATCGTGAGATTTGTTCAATGAAGTTTTTAGCTCTTCCAAAGAAAAAGGTTTATTATAATCTTCTAAAGTTTTGATTTTTCTTTTTGAATTTTGATCTGCTGAAAATTGGGATGATAATTTTCAGCAGAGGAGTGTGTTGCAAATGTTTCGGCCAATTTATTTGATATGTCTGACTCTGATGTTAACAAGTCTTGTCCATCCTTCAAATGATGGACATTTGCTTTACTGCTTTTACCTTTAATTTTACGAATCATGTTCCAAATTTTATTCATAGGGGTATGGTTATTTAATTTAGAAACAAAGTTACGCCAAGAGGTGCGTCGTCTTTGTTTCGTTACCCTGCGAGCTTTCGCTCGAACAATTCGGAACTGGTTAAGATTATTTTGAGTTGGGTGTTTATTAAAGCGTCGTTCGGCCTTTTTCCGGTCCTTAATAGCGTCCTCACAGCTGTCATCGAACCATGGTTTACTAGGATGTTTTGGATTTGTCGAGGTCTTAGGAATAGTTTCGTCAGCAATTGAAATGAGTGTTTCATTAAATTTTAAAATTGGATCTGAAATAGTTTCAAAAGTATCCGAGTTAAGTCGCTCTATACAGAGTTGTTCAAATAGAGGCCAATTGGCCTTGCCAAATTTATACCGAGCGACTCGTTCTGTGTTTGACGAGTGTAAAGATTGCAAGATAATGGGAAAGTGATCACTGCCATAGAGATCGTCATGGACTTTCCATGAGAAATCGGGCAACAGAGAAGGATCTGCTATTGTTAGATCAATAGCCGAGTATGATCCATTCCCAGGATGTAAATATGTATTAGTTCCATCATTAAAAATGCACAGATCTTCCTGATTCATTAAGCTTTCAATAATTTTACCTTTATCGCTTATTGTGTTACTGCCCCATAACGGGTTGTGTCCGTTGAAGTCCCCAAGTAATATATAAGGGGCCGGAAGCTGATCAGTAAGATGTTTCAACTGATTTAAATTTAATGAAGAATTTGGAGGGATATACACAGAGCATAAAGTAATTGTTTTGTCTAAAGATATTCTAACAGCAACCGCCTGAAGATCAGTGTTGAGATCCACAGGGCTATGTAGAACTTGATCTTTTACAAAAATGGTAGAGCCGCCAGCAGCTCTATCATTCTCGTCTACATATGTGCTGTATATAGAGTAGTTTTTTAAAGATATGTTATCACTTCGTTTTAGGTGGGATTCTTGGAGGCAAAATGCAACAGGAAGAAAGGCTTGAACTAATAAAGTAATTTCAAGAAAATTAATCTTAAGACCTCGACAATTCCATTGTATTATTGTATCCATTATGGTCTGCGAATAGGGGAATAGTTAACAGTTTTTTTGGGGCTATTCCGCCGGTTTCTGCTGGGGGATCTACTTTTAGATCCAGTATCTGGGGGTAGTGTATCCATGGGATCACCCCAGATGGTAGTGTCTGGATGATCTAGACTACCAAACCTGTTGTGGACCTTAATGGGATCCCGCAGCAGTTTTGGAGTACGATCTCCTTTTTGATTTGAGTTTTTATTTGAGTTAGAATTTAAATTGGAGTTGATATTTTTTGAATTTTTTTTGGGCTTCTTGAAAAATTGGTTGAGGATTGAGAGGGTGCTGAAGATGTAGCAGTTTGAGAAGATGAAGATTTTCTTGAAGATTTAATGATTTTGTCTGTTGTTGTAACTGTTAATTTTGAAGGTTCCTGTTTGTCAATAGGCCAGGTGATGATTGTCTGCGTTTCAACTGAAGTTAGAACGCGTTTGGCCACACTGGCGTATGACGTTGATGCAAGAGTCGAGGGATTATTCGTTGCATTATACAGACGACGAGCCTCAGGGTAAGAGATGTTTTTTTTCAGTTTTTAACTTTTGTATTTCTTTTTCCTTTTTAAAATGATGACAATCCTTGGATGAGGACATGTGGGCTTCACCACAATTGGCACACTTTGGAGTTTTGGTGCAGGTAAAGCCCTCATGTCCTTCTGCACACTTAAAACAGGTCAAGTGACCTCTGCATTGTCCCGTCCCATGGCCGAACTTTTGACATTTAAAGCAGCGCACAGGGTTGGAGATGTATGCGCTGACTTTAACATTTTAGAGACCGATTTTTATTGATGAAGGGACAGATGGAGTATTAAAGTGCAGAAGGAAGTTATTCAGTTTGACCTGAACACCTTCTCTGTTGGCTACGAATCTTTTTACTTTTGTAATACCCTGAGGTTTAAGTTCTTCACAAATTTCGTCATCTGTAAGCTCAGAGAGATCTTGGTCTCTGTAACGAATAATACCTTGGCTGGAATTTAAAGTTCTATGGGGAGAAGAAGAGATGTTTAAATCAAGAATTTTATTTAATTTTAATAAATTGAAAGATTGTTGTTTCTTTGAACATTCAATTAACAAAGAGCCTGATTTCATTTTTGTTACATTTTTTACATCTCCTGCACAACCCTTAATAGTTTTTTCAATTACAAATGGAGAAATTTTGGATAAAGGTTTATTTTGGTCAGTACTAGTTAGAACAATGAATCTTGACCACTGCTCATCATCAACCACTTTTTCAAGAGGAATGTTATTTTTTCTTTTTTTTGGACCATTTTTAATTTCTATTTCTGAAGCCATGTTGAAAGATTACGGTTCACCACCCTTGTCACCCAGCCGCCACGGAGTGCCAACAGGGGCGATGCTTGTCTCTGCGGATCACCAGCAGAAAGCATCAGGTGTTCCAAGGGTGGTATACTCAAATAGATGAATTTCTTCACGAAGTCTAGCTTCGTGCTAGAATTAACTGGCGAAACAACCGTTCGAAACTCTATCTACTCGATTGACCCATGAGCCACCGCCTTCTTAACAGCTTGTATCTGAACAACTTTGGAACTGAAATTCACAGGATATCATCAAGTGATAAGAAAAATGACGACAAGCTTGTTAAGGGCTCGGCATGACCAGCCGATTGACCGAACCGGGTCCATCCGGTCTCCCGTCTAGTTGAAGTCAGGGCCAAAGTGGTGTATTGAAATTAAACCCGCCGACCCGCACTAATGGATGCAGCAGAGAGTGATCTCTCAACCACCAGGATCCCTTCCTCCACCATCACGGGTTGCAACACACGGCAAACATGTCGCCTCTATAAAGCTGAGGAAGCTTTGCCCTTCAGCCACCGCCTTCTTTGCAAATCCTGTAAGGAAGCCGTCTATTAAATGGTACATTCATTTCATGGAACAGTTTGTAGGAAAAAAATACATAGAGTAGCTTAAATGATAAGGATTCACAAAGGGCAAGACGTGACATGCCGATTCATCGAAGTCAGGGCTAACTCGATTTCCCGTCTAGAAAAAGTAAGGGTTCAGTAAGTTATCGGGACCGTTTACCCGGCCTACTGAAATCCCGTCCTGTAATCGACACGGGTCGCAACACACGGCAAGTGTTGCCTCTGTTAGCAGACTCTTACTGCAGGCTGAGGAAGCCGTGGGCCTATTCTCCTGTGCCCCGGGGCCCACACGGGGTTTTTCGCAAGGGAAGACGCAAGTAAGTCTCGTAAAATCACATAATGAATCACTATTAAACGATTTAGGTAGATAGCATCCCCAAATTTCAGAGCGATAATTAAGAATAGCCTTAATTGTATGGTTAAATATATGTAAAGAAGACTTGTTGCTTGGTCCAAGGGACAACAGATCCGCCTTGAGTTTGTATAATGCTTTAGTTGCTTTATTAAATAAATCCTGCTTTGCCTCGGTAAAAGATCCTGATATAGAGAATAAAATTCCATATTTGCACTTCCGAATACTTTCTATAGAGTTGCCTCTGAAAGTAAATTGATCATTAATGAGTCTGCCTGGCTTATTGAAAATAAGCACTTAAGTTTTTGAATCATCAGAAAAATTTTCTAAAAAATTTAAACTATTTTGAAGGCCAGAGGCTGATTTCGATAACAGAACAGCATCGTCAGCGTATAAAAGGCAGTTGATTCTATGATTATTAAGATATACATGATCTAAAGAGGACTCGAGATATTTTGAAAGATCATTAATAAAAATTTTAAAAAGATTTGGACTCGGAACATCACCTTGACGGACTCCAATACTTGAGGCAAAGTACTCCGTTAACTTTCACAGAAAGCAATGATTTAGAATACATATTTTTAAAAAACTATAAAACAGGCCACCTATTCCATTTTGCAATATTTTAATGTATATTGCATCATGGAGAACTGTATCAAATGCCTTTCTAAAGTCCACAAAACAGGCATATAGTTTTATTTTAATAAGTATATTTGTCTATTATAGTTTTTAATACAAACATATGATCAGAAGGCCTTGATTTTTTGGTAAAGCCAATTTGAAAAGGTGAAATAAGTTTATGCTGTTCCAGACATTTATCAAGCCTGCTGTTGAAAATGGAGTTGAAAGGTTGCCTAAACAACCAGTTATTGCTATTCCCCTATAGTTTTCAGGATTAATGCGGTCACCTGATTTGAAGAAAGGGCTAAGGTAACCTGCAGATCAATTATTGGGATAAAATCCAGATAAAAGTATAGTGTTAAATAACTTTTTGATACAAGGTAGCAGATGAGTTTCTCCAGATTTTAAGATATTACTATTTATCAATTATTAATTATTCTTAAGTTTTTTTATGCCAGACTTAATTTCAGAATCTGTGATAGGTCCGTGAAGGACTTATAGTCCTTCTCATAATCTTGGAGTAATGTGTTTAATGCTTTCATTCTATTTACATATCTATCTGGTATTTTATTTAAACTTTCAAAATGTGGTTTGATATCTGATGATGCTGCAGGAATATTGTAGTGTCTGCAGTAACTATTTTTAAGTATATTAACCGACCAACAATTTGTGATTGTTGGTAAATATTACGACAACGTAAATTTCTAACTACCGAGTTTTCGGCAACACTGAATCAATTTTTTTTTATTGAAAGAACTCCAATAGTCTCAACAATATTATTGATTGAATGATTGATTATTATTTTACGTCAAGCAAGCAATATTTCAGCTCTATTCAGGATGTGAAATTAATAAGACCTCATCTATGATTTAGTGCTGCTGCGATTCGCGCTAGAAAATTTACGTATCTATTTTTTTGTACAAGGCGTACCGTCTTGAAATAAATACTTACAGTTTGTCCATTTCTTAACACCAGCCAATGTGTTCTTTATCGCTTCTGTAACAATATTGTAACGCGCCCGGGATCGTTCTTCAAATAATTTAGCATTTATTAATTTTTGTATTGCTCCCATAATCAGTCAGGGGCATAATCAAAAAGGGTTATAAAAAATAACACTTTTCCGTTTTATCGTTTTCTGTGAAGCATCGTAATTTGCGATCGTTCTATTTGTCGATCTCGTTTGCCGCGAGACTTTTCGTCGTGTTTTCATGCGCATACCCTTTCGTTTACAAGTCTAACTTGGAAGACACCAATGCCACGACAAAATACGGGCAAGTTTGTCAATTTTTGACGACTTTCAATGCAAAATGCTACATTTTACGAGTTCATTTTAAAGGTGAAGGAAATTTTTGTGAGCTTTGGATATTTTTTTGCATCGAATCGAACATTAATACTGTCGTTTAGGATTAAATGCAGGCGGGCGCATCGATGTTTTGTTGGTACGCAAGGTCTGCAAAGTTTCGTGGGGGTAAAAATAAAGTAACGGGAACACGTTATATTTTATTTTTCTCATTTTTTCTGGGAGACATCTATCTCATACTTAGTACTATTTGTAACTTTGCCATGTTTGCGCTGTAAAATTGTGAAAATTATTGAGTGTCGGTGAAAAAATTAAAATGACCAATTAAGATTAAATTAAATGTCATAGACTATGATCTATTTCGTGAAGCCAAGTACGTTAAACTATTAAATAACAAGCACTCTGTTCATAACGCGTTCTTAAATTAGTATTATGCATGCACTGTATGAATGTCTTGGTCATGATGTATTAATTACATTCTGATTCATGACATTTCTCATGTTTGTACATTTAACATTTGCATGAAGTACAATTTACACTTATTTTTAATTAAATTTATATTTTACATTCTGACATTGCGTACAGTACATGTTAGCCAACATACAGATGATACATAAAAGTTAACATTAAGTTCAGGTGTTAATAGATTTAAAATCTGCATAATGCTGAATAACTCTGGTTAAGGAGAGAAGGTAGACATTTGACAACCTTTGCAGTTTCACAGGCCAAGTGTAACATGGCATGGTGTTATCGTGCTTATTTAATACTTATTATACATGAATGTTTTGTACAAATAACTAATTGGCATGGGGTATAAAAATAAGTTTTTAAACAACATTTTGGAAGCCCAGGAGCCTGTTACACATACATGTAAAATGAGAAAATTATGTTTAGACATTAACATTTTTGTAGTTTCCCAGGCCATGTGTAACATGGTCTTTTTCCCTGGCATGACCTTATTCAATATTTATTATATTCGAATGAAAAGTAACTTGCTCTGGTTACTTTTCACAGAAAATAACTTAAACATGTTATATTGTACAATCCGATGTTTTGTACAGCCAACAATAACTGTTAAAATTCAGTTCAAGCACACATATATGTAAAATCTATGCATTAAAGAGAGAATGACATTTAATTTAGAAATTAAAATTTTTGTAGTTTCCAGGCCAAGTGTAACATGGTCTTTTTCACTGGTCTGACCTTATTCAATACTTATTATACATAAATGAAAAGTAACTTGCTCTGGTTACTTTTTACAGAAAATAACTTGAACAGGTTATATTTTACAATCAGATGTTTTGTACATGAAGACCAACAATAACATAACATTCAGTTCAAGCACACATATATGTAAAATCTATGCATTAAGGAGAGAATGACATTTAATTTAGAAATTGAAAATTTGTAGTTTCATATGCCAAGTGTAACATGTATAACATGGTCTTTTTCACTGGTATGACCTTATTCAATCCTTTTATTATACACAAATGAAAAGTAACTGGTTTGGGTTACTTTTTACAGAAAATAACTTAAATAGGTTATATTTTACGATCCGATGTTTTGTACATGACAGCCAACAATAACTTAACATTCAGTTCAAGCACACACATATGTAAAATCTATGCATTAAGGAGAGAATGACATTTAATTTAGAAAATAAAAATTTGTAGTTTCATAGGCCAAGTGTAACATGTATAACATGGTCTTTTTCACTGGCATGACCTTATTCAATACTTATTATACACGAATGTAAAGTAACTGGTTTTAGTTACTTTTTACAGACAATAACTTAAACAGCTTATACTTCACAATCCGATGTTTTGTATACATGACAGCCAACAATAACTGTTAACAATCCTACATTTTTCGTCTGTTGCAGGAATGTGAAAATACCAAAGACCATAAAAGAGAGGAACATTCATGAATGTTCTTTATCTTTATAATAAATATAACTTGAAGGGAGAGTGCAAGAGTCTTTTTTCAAGACAGAAAATATTTTAGGTGAATTGCACAAAAATTATTATTTCCATAATTTAAGCATTATGAATTGCCAAAATATTTGTTTCACAATTCTCTCCATAACGTATCATACATTGTGCATGTTGTGTATATTTACATGTACCTAAACTGTATGTTGTGCTGACTGACATGTACAAAACATCAGAATGTAAAATATAACCTGTTTAAGTTATTTTTTCTCAAAATTAACCAAAACTAGTTACTTATAATTTTAAAAAATTAAAAAGGGTCATAAAGGTAAAACAGACCACAATCATGATAATATGAAGTATATCACACAATTGAGGTAAACACTCATTTTCTTTTACAGAGCCTCAGACTCAAACCAAAAGGTAACAGGAAATCAAGATATCGATCAAGAAGATACTGACACACCTTTGTAAGAGTTACATCAGTTAATCAAACACTTATTTTCATACTGATAAGTTTGAACATTTGTAGGGATCGTGATAGCCTTTTTTCAAGAGAGGTAGCGACTAATTTGTGTACATTTTACACTATGCTTCATTTATGATTTATTATTTATATGAATTCACACCATAATATAAAGTATATCACACAATTGAGGTTAACACTTATTTTCTTTTACAGTGCCTCAAACTCAAACCAAACGGTAACAGGAAATAAAGATATCGACCAAGAAGATACTGACAAGCCTATGTAAGAGTTACATCAATTAATCAAACACTTATTTTCATACTGACAAGTTTGAACATTTGTAGGGATCATGATAGCATGTTTTTTTCACATCATCATATTAAGTATACCACATAATCATCACATTATTATTTTCCTGAACATTTTCATTACATTATTTTTCATTGCCATGTAATTTGATTATGTATATGGCAAGTAACAGGTTGCAATGTTGGTATTTGGCAGACGATGCATAAATCATTTATATGACATTATTCTACTGTATTCATTCGTCAGGTATCACCAAATGATGGATATAAAGATGTTAGAAGAACAACATTGGTTACTAGAAGATGTATATGCAATGTTTTATACATGTGGAAACATTACCTTTAAGCAGGGGTGTAATTATTGCACTTCTCTTAATCCGATTTCTGACCAAAGATCTAATCCATTTTACCGATTTATTTAAAATTCAACCTTTTTGAACCAAAACATGAAAAAAATTGGTCGTCACAACATGTTACTCCAAACTTTTGGTTAAAGCATAATTAAAATAAGAATGATATTAGCAGGATTAGAATCATCAAGTTGGTATCTAATTCAGTAATCACCTGATTGATTGATTGTTGTTTTACGTCCAGCAAGCATTATTTCAGCTATATTCAGGACGTGATAATTACTACAAATCAACTTATTTGATCATAAACAACCATTTTATATCCCTCCCTTAAAACAATATCTCATACAATAGTATGATAATTTACATATAAAAATTAAATTAAAACAATAAAAAGTATGCAATATCACAATTAGCAGTATAATTAAATTTTGCTATATAAATTAATCTCTTTTAAAAACTTTAAAATTGTGTCGCCCGCGACAGTCTTAAACAAACTAAAATAAGTATCTACAGTATAGAAACGTTCCCGAATGTGGGCCACGTCCACACAGTCCATCAAGACATGCTTGATTGTGTATGGACAGTTGCATGGCACACACTCGGGTCGTTGCTCGTTATTTAAAATATAACTATGAGTCGTCCTGGTATGACCAAGACGACATCTGGTTAAAACAACTTGGTCTCGACGACTTCTAAAACAATTAAAATTATTTTTGTGCAGTAGTGGCTGGATCTCATGAAGTTTATTATGAACCTCTAGATCCCAACCACTCTGCCACAAACGAGAAATATGTTTAAAAATGACTGCTTTTAAATCAGTAAAAGGTATGGCACAATTAATAATATCGTTATTCAAGGCCTTTTTGGCCTCCTCGTCCACGACCATGTTCCCATGAATCCCCACATGACTTGGGATCCAGAAAAACATAACTTCTTTACCCAAAGCAACAAGGGATTTGTAAATTTGAATAATTTTTAAAATATAAGGATTCTTAATTTTGAAGTTTTCAATAGCAAGGAGACATGACAGAGAATCGGAGCAGATCATAAATTTGTGCTCGTCTGACGAAGCAACTATTTTCATTGCAAGAAGAATAGCTTGCGATTCAGCAGTAAATAAAGATGAGGCAGAGGGGAGACGACGAGTTTCAACACGCTCTCCGAAGACAGCTGCTGAAGCAACTTTATCTTCGTCTTTTGACCCATCCGTATAAATAGTACTATAGTCAGGGTAACAAGATTTAATTTCTGCAAAATGTTGCTGTATAATTAATGGGTTTGTGTCGGATTTTCTATGTTTTCTTAGATCATAAATAAAGATTGGCTTGGGGTTTAACCAAGAGGGGTTATGTGGAATTTCAATTGCAGCAATTTGATCTAAATTTATACCTGAATTCTCCAAATGAGATTTAATCCGCAATCCAAAAGGTTGAATTTTGTTTCGATGCTTTTCGAAAATGTTCTGATAAAGAGGTTTGAAAACAAAGTCGTGCGCGGGGTTGTCAGGATAAGCCTTCAATTTGGTTGCATATTGCAAAGCGAGCTTTATTCTTCTTTGATACAAAGAAGGCTCGTTTGCTTCTACATACAAACTATTGACAGGTGTGGTTCTAAATGCTCCAAGGCATAGTCGCAATCATTGATGGTGTATAGTATCAAGGATTTTGACATATGACTTGCGAGCAGAACCATAAATAAAACAACCGTAATCCAATTTTGATCGAACCAGCGATCTATATGGATTGAGTAAAACATCGCATTCAGCACCCCAGTCGGTGCTGGATTCTAAAGCTTTAAGACATTTATTTTTTAACATTTTGATATGGGGAAAAAAGGTTAGCCTTGAATCAAATATGAGACCAAGAAAAGTAGTTTCTTTTACAATTTTGATAGGATTATTATATAATTTTAATTCGGGATCAGGATGCATCTTACGTTTATTACAAAAAGGCATCCCAACAGTTTTTGCAGTGGAGAATTTAAAACCATTCTCCATTGCCCATTTCTCTATTCTATTTAAACACAACTGCAGTTGACGTTCGATATTATTCATATTTTTCCCTCGGTAAGATTTGAGGAAGTCGTCAACATATAGAGAACCATCAATATTATCTTTTAAAACTTGAGCAAGGCTATTAATTTTAATACTAAATAAAGTGACAGAAAGGATGCTGCCCTGGGGAACACCCATTTCCTGTACAAAAGGGTCAGATAAAGTAGAATTGACCCTTACTTTAAATTCTCTTTCGGATAAAAAGTTTGAGATGAAGGTAGGAAGTCTACCTTTCAACCCCATATCAAAAAGATCTTTTAAAATACCATATTTCCATGTTGTGTCGTATGCTTTTTCTAAATCGAAAAAGATAGACACAACATGTTCGTTTTTGGCAAATTCGTTTCGAATATATGTTTCGAAACGCACCAGATGATCAATAGTACTACGACCTTGTCTAAATCCACACTATTCGAGATTAGGTTGTTTGATTGTAAAAACCAGACAAGGCGATCGTTGATCATCCTTTCCATGGTTTTACAAAGACAGCTTGTGAGGGCTATAGGCCGATAGTTGGACGGTTCCGAGTGATCTTTTCCTGGTTTTGGAATAGGCACAACAGTGGCCATTTTCCAAATAGATGGTAAGTCACCCGTTTCCCAAATGTTGTTTAGAAGATTCAAAAGGCATTGGAGAGAAGATTATGGCAGATGTTTGAGAAGTTGATAATGGATGTCATCTGGGCCACAAGCTGTATCGTGAGATTTGTTCAAAGAAGTTTTAAGCTCTTCCAAGGAAAAAGTTTTATTATAATCTTCAAAGTGTTTTGACTGGAAATTAAGTTTTGTTTTTTCTTTTTGAATTTTGATCCGCTGAAAATTTGGATGATAATTTTCAGCAGAGGAGTGTGTTGCAAATGTTTCGGCCAATTTATTTGATATGTCTGACTCTGATGTTGACAAGTCTTTACATTTTACATTTGCTTTACCGTTTTACCTTTAATTTTACGAATCATGTTCCAGATTTTATTCATAGGGGTATGGTTATTTAATTTAGAAACAAAACCACGCCAAGAGGCGCGTCGTCTTTGTTTCGTTACCCTGCGAGCTTTCGCTCGAAAAATTCGGAAATGGTTAAGATTATTTTGAGTTGGGTGTTTATTAGAGCGTCGTTCGGCTTTTTACCGGTCTTTAATAGCGTCCTCACAGCTGTCATCAAACCATGCTTTACTAAGATGTTTTGGATTTGTCGAGGTCTTAGGAATTGTTTCATCAGCAATTAAAATAAGTGTTTCATTGAATTTTAAAATTGGATCAGAAATAGCTTCAAAAGTATCCGAGTTAAGTCGCTCTATACAGAGTTGTTCAAATAGAGGCCAATTGGCCTTGCCAAATTTATACCGAGCGACTCGTTCTGTGTTTGAAGAGTGTAAAGATTCCAAGATAATGGGAAATGATCACTGCCACAGAGATCGTCATGGACTTTCCATGAGAAATCGGGCAACAGAGAAGGATCTGCTATTGTAAGATCAATAGCCGAATATGATCCATTTCCAGGATGTAAATATGTATTGGTTCCATAATTAAAAATACACAGATCTTCCAGATTCATTAAGCCTTCAATAATTTTACCTTTTTCGTTAATTGTGTTACTACCCCATAGAGGGTTGTGTGCCTTGAAGTCCCCAAATAATATATATGGGGCTGGTAACTGATCAGTAAGGTGTTTCAACTGATTTAATTTTAATGAAGAATTCGGTGGTATATACACAAAGCATAAAGTAATTGTTTTGTCTAATGATATTCTAACAGCAACCGCCTGAAGATCAGTGTTGAGATCTACAGGGCTATGTAGAACTTGATCTTTTACAAGAATGGTAGAGCCGCCAGCAGCTCTATCATTCTCGTCTACATAAGTGCTGTATATAGAGTAGTTTTTTAAAGATATGTTATCACTTCGTTTTAGGTGGGATTCTTGGAGACAAAATGCAACAGGAAGAAAGGCTTGAACTAATAACGTGATTTCAAGAAAATTAATCTTAAGACCTCGACAATTCCATTGTATTATTGTACCCATTATGGTCTGCAAATAGGGGAATAGTTGACAGTTTTTATTCCGCCGGTTTCATCTGGGGGATCTACTTTTAGATCCATTATCTGGTGGTAGTGTATCCATGGGATCGCCCCAGATTGTAGTGTCTAGATGATCTAGACTTCCAAACCTGTTGTGGACCTTAATGGGATCTCGCAGTAGTTTTGGAGTACGATCTCCTTTTTGATTTGAGTTTTTATTTGAGTTAGAAGAATTTACATTGGAGTTAACATTTTTTGAATATTTTTTTGGTTGCTTGAAAAATTAGTTGAGGATTGAGATGGCGTTGAAGACGTAGTAGATGCCGAAGGCGTAGAAGTTTGAGAAGCTGAAGATTTTCGAGATGATGAAATGATTTTGTCAGTGGTTTCAACAGGTAGTCTTGAAGGGTCTTTTTGTCCTATAGGCCAGGTGATCATGGTTTGCGTTTCATATGTAGCATAAACGCGTTTTGTCACACTGGCATATGACATTGCAGAAGACGATGGATTGTTCACTGAACTAACCAGACGACGAGCCTCAGGGTAGGTGATGTTCTTTTCCGTTTACAATTTTTGTATTTCCTTTTCTTTTTTAAAATGATGACAGTCTTTTGAGGAAGACATGTGGGCTTCACCACAATTGGCACACTTTGGATTATTTGTGCAGGTAAAGCCCTCATGCCCTACCTCTGCACATTTAAAGCATACCAAGGAACCCCTACATTGTCCCTTGCCATGACCGAATTTCTGACATTTAAAGCAGCGCACAGGATTTGGAATATATGCGCTGACTTTAACACTGTATAATCCAATTTTGATTGACTGAGGGACAGAAGGTGTATTGAAGTTTAGTAGAAAGGTATTCAGTTTTACCTGAATACCTTGTCTCTTGGCAACGAATCTTTTAACCTTTGTTACGCCCTGAGGTTTTAGCTCTTCAAATATTTCGTCGTCAGTTAGTTCAGAGAGATTGATGATTGATTGATTGATGGTGTTTAACGCCCGAGCAGCAATATTTCAGCTATATTCAGGCGATTAGTTTAGAGAGATCATCGTCTCTGTAATGGATGATCCCTTGACAAGAATTTAATGTTCTGTGAGGAGTGGAAGATATTTCTAATTCGTGAATTTTATTAAGTTGGAGTAAATTGAAAGACTTGTTTTTTCGAAACTTCACTTAGTAGTGAACCAGACTTCAATTTTGTGACGTTTTTAACATCTTCTGCACAGCCTTTAATGGTTTTTTCGATGACAAATGGGGAAATTTTTATAGAGGTTTGTTGGAATCTTTAGTAGTCAGGACTTTAAATCTTGAAAAGTGATCATCAGCAACTATTTCGTCAAGCGAAATGTCATTTTTTCTTTTTTTGGAATCTGTTTGAGTAAATGTTTTTGAAGCCATGATAAAAGAATGCGGTTCACCACCCTTGTCAACCACCCGCCACGGAGTGCCAACAGGGGCAATGCTTGGTCTGCGGATTACCAGCAGCAAACACCAGGTGTTCCAAGGGTGGTATGCTCAAATTGATGAATTTCTCTGCGAACGCAAGCTTCGTGCCAGAGTTAACTGGCGAAACAACCGTTCGAAACTCTATCTACTCAATTGACCCATGAGCCACCGCCTTCTTAACAGCCTGTAATGGAACAACTTTAATACTATGATATACAAGATCTGATCAAGTGATAAGAAGAATGAAGACAGGCTTGTTAAGGGCTCGGCGTGACCAGCCGATTGACCGAACCGGGTCCATCCGGCCTCCCGTCTAGTTGAAGTCGGGGCCAAAGTGGTGTATTGAAAATCAAACTCTCTGACCCGCACTAATGGATGCAGCAGAGAGTGATCTCTCAACCACCAGGGGTTGCAACACACGGCAAACATGTCGCCTCTATAAAGCTGAGGAAGCTTTGCCCTTCAGCCACCGCCTTCTTTGCACATCCTGTAAGGAAGCCGTCTATTAAATGCTATTAATGGTAAATACATTTCAAGGAACAGTTTAAAGAAATAATGTAATAGAGTAGCTTAAATGATAAGGATTCACAAAGGGCAAGACGTGACATGCCGATTCATCGAAGTCAGGGCTAACTCGATTTCCCGTCTAGAAAAAGTAAGGGTTCAGTAAGTTATCGGGACCTTTTACCCGGCCTACTGAAATCCCGTCCTGTAATCGACACGGGTCGCAACACACGGCAAGTTTTGCCTCTGTTAGCAGACTCTTACTGCAGGCTGAGGAAGCCGTGGGCCTATTCTCCTGTGCCCCGGGTCCCACACGGGGCCAGTAATCACCTGAGAAAGTTTTATGATTCACTGGTATCATGATGTATTGTTACGCCCTCACTGTTTAATGTATCTAACAGTTATGACGCATGAACATGATGACTTATATGTCAGTCCTTGTGTAGATAGAAATTAAAAAAACAAAAATTAGTTGCCAAAGAGCCTGTATTACTTATCTGGTTCATTTCATTAATGATTAAACAAACATTTTCATCTTGCATGTGTTATCATTCGTTTAATTCACTTATCCTCAGCATGGTGATAGTTCTTCATCTCCTCCAGATTAAGAATATAGAACTAATCAAGCATGGCACGTTCAGCACTTGCATAACTAGTTTTTTTATCATTTCATCCAAAAAATAATATCTTTTTATAGATTATGTAAATTTGAAAGGGTTTTTTGTTTAATAAGAAAATTCAATCTTTCACTTAGAAAATAGCACAAAAAGGAATATTCCAATAAGCTATTATCACAATTAAACAGTTAATATTTTTTATGTGAGACATATTTGTAAACATGTCCCGACATTAGTGTCACGTTAAGCAAATATCAAGGATGAATGTCAACATGGAAATTTCTTAATGAAAAAACAATATGTTTAGAAATAAATATACATGTTTTTTGAAATATTTTGGAAATAATTTAAAATTTGTTGTTGAATGTTACATGTATCTATATGATGTATACATTTTTGTCTTCAGATTATACCCAATATATCATCAAAAGAAATTATTGAAGTCTATGAAGGCAGTCAAGAGGACCAGGTAGATGTAGTTAATAATTTAAGTAAAGTCTGCTATATGTGTGTGACTGCACTGTCTAGCAACACAGAAGTTGGTACCTTCATCTCTGATCAAATAGTTTAGATGCCTCTATTTTTTAAGAATAATTTTGTGTTTTAAGTTCAAAATGGGTTTTAATTCTAAATGAAAGAACATAAATTCATAAAAAAACGTAGTACATTAAATTTTTGCACAGATAATGTTTCAAGTATTACTATGAAATTGATCATGAGTACATGGAGAAAGTTAAACCATCAACATCAAGCAGCGATGAAAAAAAAAAGAAAATTAAATATGGGCAATTTGTCCTCGTGGACATTCCGGTTATTAGAAATGTTAAAAAACATGGAAACATTAACAACGACTACAAGTCATTAGTTGGTCAAGTAAGTTATAATGTTTTGTACCAAGCAATATCCTTCTCCGATACTTCTGCGTCCTTTCCTTCCTCCTAAGCCGACTTTTTTTCTGTACAGTATCTTTTCATCCTGTCATTTCAACAATCATAACAATATGAATTGTAATGTACTATCATATTTATCAAAGCTCTTAGTCATACCATGGATAAGGATTAAGTTGGGTATTATAGGAAAGGCAATGCATGCAACCCTATGTTTTTGATGTTTTGGATAAAAATTTATTATTAAAATTACAACAAAGGTCTAAGCAAACAAATTAAAAACTGTCTGACAGGTATTTTGTCTATAAATGACTGATCAGAGACGCTCTAGCCAAAGGTGAAGGCCAAATTAGAATATGAAGAAAAGTAACAAGACTAATAATTTGATAAAATTATATGACTGTTTTTTAAGAAGGTAGAAATCACAGAAACAGATGGTGAAACACGATTTAAAGTAAAATACATGAAAAATACAAAAACAGAAAATACAAAAGTTTGGCCGGAAATCGATTAACATTCCTTTGTAACCAAGTGTGATATAAAAATGTTATTGGATCAACCAGAACCAAAACTAATGAACAGATCTTTATATCTGGTACAAAGGCCATGTGAGCAATTGTGTTCGTTATATTATTTAAGTTCACTTATTGCATGTATGTATAAATTAATTTTTTATTGAAACTGAAATCTTTTTTATCATTTTTCATTACCGTAATCCATGATAATCATGATTTGGGGGTGTTTATCGAAAATTTCTTTAGAATAAGAAGCTTTTAAATTTTAAGTTAGGCTTATGAAATTTTTAACCCTTTTCAAAACAGATTTGAGAAAAGTCCCATGCAGGTTATGACTATTTTAAATTGTTTTTATACTAACATTTCCATGACAACTATACTTTTTATATATTATTTTAAGGTCTTTAATAATTTAAACTACATGTATATGTATCTCATATGTTTAATCATGTTAATGATTATTTTTGTTTTATATTCATTTCATCATTTTTCATGGTCTTTGTTAACAAATTGCTTTGCCACTTTACTTTTTATTTATTATGTTAACATATCAAAATAATGCAGTTTTGTATTTTATCGAGACAACTGTTATGATATTGTTTTTTCTTTTTCCATAAGTATTAAAATATTTGCTTTAGATATCTTTACAAAGCTTGAACCGGTTTTAACTATTTTACATAGTCAGCTGCTACTTTAAATGTTCAAATTTAAATCCCCATTTTACATGTTATATACAAATTTTTAATGGTTGTGATCATTGATTATGTTTTGTCAATTTTTGATATATATATTTTATGGCTGTTCTGTTACTCTCATCATGTTCATGGTTTTATAATTTCAAATAAGTTTACTGGTTTTGACGTTTTCTTTATCAAGTTCTATTCTTTTAATGTTTTGCAAATTGCTGACCGCCAAATCTGTGGAAAATAAGTACATATACAGTATATTACTCACTTGTTATATTTTTAATATGTTTTGAAAAAGATATGATACATATATTCATTCAAAGTTTGCGCGTCTTGCTACAAGTTGCAACATGTATGAGTGTTGAACTAACTCTTGGCTCTTATGTACACTTGTTATATTGGTTACTATCTGTTGGCTTTTATGTACACTTGTTATATTGCTTACTATCTTTCGGCTTTTATGTACACTTGATAAGATTCCATGAAACTTTTAAACAAAATTTAAAGCATATTTTGATGTGAACAATTATGTTGTAATAAAATGATATACAAACATTTTTTGATTTTATTATGAAATTTCTTGAAATATGATGGTGCTTACACAGGCAAATTTTTTCAAGGCTTTTACCTTTACGTAATTATCAGACATGCAAGTTTTTGTATTTTAAGGTCAGAGAATCCTGTAAAAATTTATTTTCATGTTTAATAAATGGTTAAAATTTTGCTGGTCTTTTTATGTATGGCATGTTTTAGGTAATTTTCAACTCATGCAATTATCTGATTTAATATAACATTAGAAATTGATGTTATTTAATTAAATGCATCTTTACTTTATACATGTATTGCAAATCCTAAAGGGAGGTAAAACTTTTTAGATTTTACACCATAACCTAATGATAATTTTGAGTTACTTCCCCTTTCTTTGAAGAAAAAAAATTAACTTCATAAGGTTATTTTTTCTTGAACCTTCAAAGGGAGGCAACAAAAATTTTTTTTTGGTTATAAAAATTATAACCATTTTTGATTATGCCCCTGACTGATGATGCTTTGCTTTTGTTGTTATTAAAGTTGTAATGTAGGTCGCATGGTTTACATTCATCGCCACTCGCCAAGCCTTGATACATGATGTCAGCCTGCCCGTAAACGAAATGACATTATAATTATAATACAAACGAAGAAAAGCGCCATTTGGAAACAGGGAAGTACACAATACAGTCCCAACAAACAAAAACATTGAAACGGACACTCCGGATCAAAACCACGTGCGTTTTTGGGAACAAATTAAGGGCACCCGATAAATTCAATATCGAGGCACGAAATCTCGCCGATGCTTGGAAGAGATGGAAAGAAGAACTTCAATTATACATTGACTTGACAATTTATGCAAAAAATGAGCAAGCTAAGTTAAAAATGTTTCTATATCTCGTGGGAATACAAGGAAGAGAAGCATATGAAAGAATGACATTTGATCATCCCCCAAATGAAAGAACATTCGCAGAAGTCATACAAGCATTTAAAAACCACTGTAATCCAAAAAAATGAAACGGTTCAAAGGTATATGTTCAATGTGAGAAACCAACACCAAGATGAGAGTTTTAACAAATACGTGACCGAATTAAAACTGCTTGCATCTACTTGCAATTATGGCGCATTACATGACTCTACTCCATGATCGTATCGTATGTGGAATAAGCAACTCAAGTCTTCGTGAAAGGCTACTACGCACACCAGACCTTACTTTAGAACAGACTATGCAACAATGTAGAGCTGCAGAGCTTACGAAGGAAACGCTTGAAAACCCATCAGCATCCGCTAACATTGAAGAAAATTTAGTCCGATATAAAACAAAACTATTCATAAAGAACAAACCGAAGAAAAATACTTTTGTCAAAAGTAAGAATCCCAATTGCAAATATTGCGGCAAAAGACATGAACATTCGAAAACCAGTTGTCAAGCATATGGACAAACATGTCGACAATGTGGAAAGTTTAATCACTTGGAAAGCGTTTGCCAATCAAGCAAGAAAATTAAGCCTAAAAGATCACATCAAGTCTGAACTTTGTCAACACAGTCTGACAATAATGCATCTGACTATGATAGTGATGAATTTATCGAAATTAAAGCAGTTTCACTAATTCCTATCAACACAGTGAGTGACCAGGATAGCAAACCTGCATACGCCACTATTAACATGATTGGAAACATAATTGTAATATGGTAACAGTCCAATTTCAGCTTGACAGCGGAGCGACTTGCAATATACTTAATTCACGCAAAAGCAGTGAAGGAAATGGGAATAAAAGAGTTACAGAAGACAAACAGGCTACTGAATATGCACAACAACACCCAAAATGAAACCACTAAGAACCTGTCAGTTGAAAATGAAATCTAAAAAGATACAAAAATTTAAGGCTGAATTTGTTGTAAAACATAGCACGCTTACTCCACTTCTTTCCAAGAAAACGTCTGAAGCTATGAATCTAATAACAGTTCATTATAAGAAGCTACAACACCTTAGTCATATAAAGCTTTGAAAGAAAACGTTCTTAAAAAAAATTGGAGATGAATTTGAAGGAAAAGGAATTTTAGAAGGAAAATATCATCTAGAACTGAATGAAAACGCCCAGCCAGTGGTTCACCCGTAGCAATAAATTAAAGGTTGAAAACTGAGCTTGATAGACTTTGTGACATGAACATTATCAGTCCGGTTACAAATCCAACTCCATGGGTTTCCAGCTTAGTTACCGTAGTGAAACCAGACAAACTTCGTGTTTGCATTGATCCGAAACACTTAAACCAGCACATAAAGAGAAGTCATTACCCTCTTCACACTATAGATGACTTACTTACTACCTGAACTCTCAAAAGCTAAAATGTTCAGTGTAGTCGATGCTAAGAATGGCTTCTGGCATGTCCAGTTAGATGATGATTCATCCTTTCTGACAACATTCAATACACCTTTTGGACGTTATCGTTGGCTAAGGATGCCTTTTGGCATTACATCGGCACCCGAGAAATACCAAAGAAGGCAGAATCGGACAGTACAGGGCTTCCGGGCATAACAAGCATAATTGATTACATATTGATCTATGGAGAAGGGGAAACAGAAGAGGAAGCAATGAAAGATAACGACAGAAAATTTCGCTTAATAATGGAAAGATGTAGAGAAAAGAACTTAAAGTTGAACATACACAAACTGAAACTTAAATTGACATAAGTGAAATTCATTGGTCATTTGATAACAAACAAAGGCATGAAAATGGATCCCGAAAAGGTACGTGCATCAGTCGAGATGCCGAAACCAACTGATGTTTCAGGTGTAAGACGCATAGTTGGCTTTGTGACATATCTGAGCAAATTCCTACCCAAGCTGAGTGACATTTGCGAACATCTGAGAAAACTAACATGCAAAGATGTAGAATTTTTTTGGGTAGAAATTCATGACAAAGCCATAAATGAGAGAAAGGACATAGTAACCAGGGAACCTGTGTTAAAGTACTATTATTCAAGCATGGAATTAACACTACAAAGTGACGCATCAAAAACAGGGCTTGGTGCAGCCATACTTCAAGGCAATCAACCAGTAGCATACGCAAGCAGAGCACTTACTGTTACGCTCAAATAGAGAAGGAACTTTTATCAGTTGTTTTTTTGTCTTGAGAAATTCCATCAATATACCCATGGAAGAAAGGTATATGTGACATCGGACCACAAGCAATTAGAATCAATTCTAAAGAAACCACTTCACTGTGCAGCGAAACGTCTACAGTGAATGATGCTTCAACTGCAAAAGTACAATATTAAACTTGTAAACAAACCAGGCAAAGAGATGTGTCTTGCAGACACACTCAACAGAGCATACATAGATGACAAAAAAAAACAAAATCTTAAAGTGAGGAAATCGAAGCAATCAACATGGTAAAGGATCTTGCCATCTCAGAAGAAAGATTAAAGGAAATACATCACAACACTGAAAGTGATGCTGTGATGCACAACTTCAAACACTCAGTCATTCAGTCAGGTTGGCCAGAGACAAAGAAGATTATATAATAAAAACGGAGGTATAGTAAAGAGGAAGTATCCGGTGAATATGCAATAAACGTGTCACAAAGAAGCGCTTCGTTTCGTTACGGAAAAATCAGTATTTGTCCATAATTTTTCCAATATCGTTTTTGCAAAAAAAAAATGACAAACATTGGATAAACTAGTTTAGCATTCAACTAACCACATGAAATAGTACTAACAGATTGGAAGTATTGTTACAATAAACATCAATAACGAAACCAAAGCCAACAATACACGCAAAATATACTTTTTAAAAATCAATAAGTATACACTTAGTTATTATTTAGTCATACTAATAAAACCCTATCCTGAACAAATAATAATACTTAGTCTTTTTTAAAAAAAAGAAGAGGCATTCCTGGAAAGAGAACGCAAAAGAAAGAAAGCTTACATATCTACTGCAGAAACGACATCTTTCGCCAGGAAAAAAACGGAATTTGAAACAAAATCTTAAACAGAAAGTACAGAGATAAACCAAATGTAATGTGGGTTTACAGTGAGGATATTATTTGCAAAGTTGATAAACTACAACAAATATCAAAAATGGGGGAACATTTTCTATTTTAAAACAAAGACAATATTTAGACAATTTTTAAGAAGTGAGATTTCTCAGTAACGAAATGATGTTACTCAAATTGAACAAATTTAACTCTAGAACTGATACATGTATTTGTTTCGCTTATCGTTTAGGTTTATAAAATATTCATAACATTAGTTATTGTCAAGATCACTAAATTACTGAATTTCCGGGAGTTTTCCGTTAACAAATAAGCTTTATATTCTTGGTCTTTTGAAAGGGTTTATATAAAATGACTTTATGGCAGCAAAGTCTGTCATAATCTACAAATATAAATTTTCATTGTAATCAGAATTTTTGCCCATCCATAGGAAATTTATATTTGTTGTCCGATTTAAAATATTGTCATACGTTCTCTTATTCAACCAAACCCATACTGGCAAAGATTTGCCTTCTATTTATGCAAAAACTGTCATTAAAGTTGTGGACATCATTTGAGCACAAATATTGTCTGAGCACCGTGACGATAACTATTCTTGTAAAATCTTAATTTTAATTCATTTCTTATATTTGCAGCTTCCTACAATTATTAACGATATTATATAAAGAAATGTTACGGACAAATTCACGGTGGAAAAAATGGAAATAGGCTAATATTACCAACATTAATAAATTGTAATCGTCTAAGATTTGAAACAGATATTTATAGATATGATAGAGCGATGTATACTTTATCAACCTGATGGTATTCATTGTGATCAGTAGTTTTTATTTTCAGTTTTTAGTAAGTTAAATGCTAAAGTTTCGCGAGATAAGCGGACGAATGATTGAGAATACAGGCACCGACGAAAATTTGTGATAAATTGTATATTTTATATCAATAAATAGCTGACCACTAAAAATTCTAGAAATGTTCCCCTTAAACCGGATATCCTATCTCTAATACCCCATTTACGTCATTCCATTTCCGGTGGCCGAGTGGTCAAGGTAGTTCGTCTACTATTGATCACGTGGTCTGTCAACACTGAGATTGTGGGTTCGATTCTCACTGCAGGCAAGGTGTACTCGACTCGAACCTTAATTGACAAGGATTGCCAGTTTTCCTACCACAGGTCGGGGGTTTTCTCCGGCTTCCTCCCCCAATATAAACTGGACGTCATGATATAGCTGCAAAATTGCTGAAAGTGGCGTAAAACACCATCAAAACATTCCATTTCCTGCTGCGACAACGTTTGGCACGCTTATTTGCTGCACAACTAGCTATTTTGGAAGTTTATTTGTTGAATTTTAGCAATTTTTCTTGATTATTTGAATTGTTTTTGTAGATTATTGTCAGATAAGATTTGTATTATAATTGATTTTACCAGCATAAATATTAACGAAACTGAAGGTCGGAGTACTTTTGACGAGTGTCATTACAGGTACGACTGCTTTTGAGATGGGTCATGCCCCAATGCCCTTGTTAGTATTCCGACACCCGTTTCCTCTACTAGTCTTGTAACATCAGTTACAAGTTTGAAGAGCACGGTTCTTAGTCTGGACCCAGTTCCTAGTAGACCAAGGTCTGTCGGGATACCCACACTGTCTACGGTAACTCACACTTATTCCAGACTGGTAGATAGCACTGATTCCGCATTCTCTGCCTCAGCTATGCGATTAAGCTCTGCACCGCCATTCTGTACTAGTTTTAGTGTACCTAGAAAATCTTACACTCAGTATCAGGCTTTTCCTCGGCCTCCTTGGGTTCTTCCTCCCCAATCCTTTCAGGGACAGGGTATGTATCCCTATACATACTGGCCTCAGCCAGCTTTTGGTGGGAAGGATTCCGTAAGAGCCCCCACACTGCATGAAACAATAACTTTTAGGATAGTCAAAAGGTATCCAAAAGTCCCAATTTTGAATACATTTTGTTGTCTTTTTAACACATTTTTAAAAAATACAAAAGATCTAAAAGATCACCTTTCTGTATACCTTTTTGACTTCAAAAGTCAGTCGAAATGGCCCACTTTTGATTTGACAAAAGGTGTTGCAAAGTTTACCTTTCCAAGTCTAAAATATGTTCAAAAGGTGAACAACAAAATATGACCTTTTTTTTCCAACATATAATCTGTTGTAGACAAAAGATAATAAAAAGGTCAAATATCCACACAAGAAAAGGTGATGAAAGGTTGGCCACAGATGGTATTTTCAAAACCAAAAGCCCAACGTCATATGGTATTTTGACCAAATTAAAATTCAAAAGGTCTCCTTTTGTATTGATGAAATTACAATAAAATGCATAAAAGGTTACTTTTTATAATTTTAAATATGGTCCAAAGGTTCTAAAAGTCCATATTTTGCATGGATAACATTACAAAATGGACATTTATGTTAGGGGAAAGATGATATGATGAAAAAAAGCTACAGTTAGGCTCACATAGATTTTCTTTTTTTGAACCTTTTTTTCAGCATTCCAAAAATGTCCACCTTGACCTCTCATTTTGTAAACTAGTTAGCATCATTGCTGACTTACATTTATCAATAATACTAGTCTTGTGATAAAAAGAACATGTCTAGTCCAATGAAAAGGTTGGGCAAGTTTTACGCTAGAAATATTGCTGACACTGTGCTCATTTAAGCTCTAATATTGGACTGTTGAATTTGTTTCAATAGGATGACCACTAACTTGAACAATGGTCAAGGAATTCTAGATGGCACATAATTTAGTAAGTAGAGTTAAAGTGTAATAGCTAATACAATTGCCTATTATCACTGATCTGACAGGCTTGTCTAATGGCAATTAATCCCAAAGTTTTAAATTCTATTGCCTTGGTATCTTTTATTTGTTACAATTTTCTCATTTTCTTCAAGTGGATAAATATTAAATAAAAAAGAATTAAACAATTCAATGATTTATTGATAAATGCTCATTATGTCAATATGTACATTTTTCAATCTGTTTTACAATCCAAGATGAAGGTGTTTTAGTTCATTTATGGTGGCTAATATTTTCTGTCCTTTCTGCTTTTGGTTGAACAAATGTCAATGAATTTACAGTCTAATTTCATCTTTTATTCTTTAAATTTATCCAACTTTGAAGATGTCTTGTATGTAATAAATCCATCTTGACATTCCTCATATGAGGGCATATATAGGCCATTAAGACAGGTCTCATCTTCTTGACATCGCTGATCTCGATATTGTCTAGTGCAGTTATGATCCGCTTGGCTTTCTGAAAAATATATATACAGTGTATGTGTGTTGTACAGATATGGAAATAACTAAAATGATACCATTAAAAAAAAATGAACATTTGGGAGGGGCTGGAGGGGGTCCATTAACAGGCTAACAATTTTTAAATTTTTCCCAAAACAGATAACAGTACATTTAAAATAATGATAACACTAACAAATAACAGCCATTTACATTAGAAAACAGTGAGTTCATAGATAGAAAAAACAGATAACACCAGAATCTCATCGAAGGGCGATACAGTGAAAACATGCATTAATTAATCAGTGTTTCCATAGAAACAAGTATGTGATCTTATGTATATCCCTTCCTTTATAGGGAGACTTAATTACATTGAAATATGTGGTGATTAAAATGAATTAACAGATAACAGAGAAAAATCTGTAAAACAGTTAACATTGTTCTGCTTATTAATAAATGTACAGCAAACATGGTTTTTATTTTCATTATAACAGTTAACAACAATTTTCAAAAAAACAGTTAACAGACATGTAAAATGCCCAAAACATGTTAACAGTAAAGATATTGCCCACCCCCCCCCCCCTTTTTAACCTACTTATATGGCTTTCTACTGTTTGGAACATTGTCATTATTGAAGGTTGTATTTAATGTGACCTTGTCTGTTTTGATGGATTTGCTGTCAGCATGTTTATTATTATCTTCTTTTTATTTATACTTAAAAAAATAGTCTGAAAAAGTATTATCGTAACATACTTCTTTTTTCTGTTATAGTGATGCTTTTTTCTTGTTCTAGACATCTAGCTTGTCGTTATGCGTAGCAGTGTTTTCCTGCTTCTTTGTCAGGCAGTACATCTACGTGTATCTGTTAATAGTATCTGAAAAAAATATTCATTTCCTAGTACTCTAAATCCTTTTCAATTTCAGTATTTCCCCCTCCCCCCAAACCACACACACAAGCAAGTTAGTATAATTCTAGTACAATAAAGCAAGTATAACTCTAAGTACAATATTTAAATTAAAATAATATTTCTAGTATAGGTTAAAAACATAATACATGAAATATAAATCATTAAAAATAATGTGAAATATATTCAGACAATAAATATATATTTGGGTATAATTATCTCCCCTTTCAATTTGCAATATGGCGGATAGTTCTGTTGGGTGCGATTTTGGATTTTCAATTGCAAGAAAGCCGTAGAAAAACTCAAAGATAATACATATTTAGATATTCTTTGATATATATACACTGATATGAAGTACTTACATCGTCGGAGTCAACACTTTGCTCAGTATTAAAAGAACAATGTGGCAGAGGATGTGCGTCAGCGGTCAATCTCATTCTTGATTACCAGTAATAATACTGACAGTGCTGAATCCTCAAGAATTTCTTCGTCTGAGATATCAAATACAACACTAGCCATAATAATTGTTCGATCTTGGAAGTTAACAAGAAAGAAAGCGCGCGCAATCTTGACTTTTTCACTGAAAGGAGAGCACCGTCTTTAAAAATAGGCGCCTAGGCCTGGCACTCATGTAGGTAAGAAAATAGAGATACTGATTGGATGTTGCTAATGATGTCGATTCCGGTACACGCGCAAACAAAGACTAAACCATGTGCATTGCGGCCATGCATCTGCTTAATTGAACCAAAACTTGTTTTATGTAAGTAGAACCTGTAGTATCTTAATATAATTGTGTGTTTTATAGTTATGAAATTTAGTTTTGCCTTTTGGTAAATCTACAGTGTAAAAATTACACACTTTTTCATTATGTTATAAATTATAATTATAATAATATATTATATTACAAGATAGGCTTAATATGTTAGAAAAATTTTGTAATGATTGGTGTATTAAGGTCAACATTAAAAAGACTAAAGTATTAATTTTTAATAAAGCTGGCAGAAAAATTTCTGAAAAATTTACTTTACAAAATAATCTCTTAGAATGTGTCTCCTGTTATAGATATTTAGGAGTGTATTTCACAGCATCAGGATCATTTCATCAAATGAGGACTGAACTTAAAAATAAATCCTTAAAGGCTTATCATAAATTAAGAAGTGACTTTTTAAGTTTAAGCCCAAGTCTTCGTACCTGTGTACATATTTTTGACCATACTTTAAAACCTATCTTGTTGTATAACTCAGAAATTTGGGGAAGTTACTGTGCATCTAACTCAAAATTGCGAACATCCTTTGATTTAGATAAAATATTTGATAACATATACCATGTGAAAAATTACATCTTAAATTTTGTAAATGTATTTTGGGAGTTCATAAGAAAAGTGTAAATTTTGCTGTCTTATCTGAACTTGGAAGGTTTCCTTTATATTATGACATCATAAAATCAATCATTAATTATTGGTATAGACTAGAAAATCTCTCATCTGATTTTTCATTATTAAAAGATGCATATCTCTGTAGTAGAAATTTTGACAATATTAATATATTTACCTGGTATACTTTTGTGATAAAGCTTTTAAATTACTTGGGTATAAATAGAGATTCAAGTAATTACAGCAGATATAAATTTTAAAAGATGCTTGAAAAATTACTAAGGGAAAAGCTTTTAGACAATTGGTATAATTACAGACATTCTAAACTTGACGGAAAACTATGTACCTATTTCAAAATCAAGGATCGTTTTGGCTTCGAAAATTTTTTATCGAAAATAAACAATTCGGATCAAAGAAAAGCTCTTTGCAGATTTCGCATATCAGCCCATAGATTACAAATTGAAATAGGGCGTTTCTCTAATACACCTAGGTCTGAGAGAACTTGTAAAAATTGTTTTTCTGAGGAAATTGAAGATGAAACACATTTTTTATGTGTGTGTACAAAGTTCAGTACAAAAAGAAATATTTTATTTAATCTTGTTGCCAAAAAGTATCCCAGGTTTTCTAGTTTGTCAAATGAATCCAAATTGATTTTTTTACCCAGTAATGAGGACACTGACATTCTAGCAGCCACTGCCAGATTTATATTAGATAGAGATATTGTAAACTAAAAATTTACAATGATGTTTAGATTTTCAATATTATATTAATATGAACATTAATAATCCAGTAAATTGTCTCATCATGTTGTCTTATGTATAATTATGTGTATCTATCAATTATTCTTTTCCTCTTTTTTGTACAACTCTCATTGCTCCCAGTGGGCTCCTGATTTGGAAATAAAAGATATGTTATGTTATGTTATTTATAGATGTTACCACAAATTTTTCCTGCAGGTGCACAATGATGCTGTCAACACTGCCCATTTTTAATAAAAAAAAGAAATGAAATGTATTTTAATTGCTGTATATATATGCACAAGTCAAATCCTTTCAAGGTACATTGTAAATACTTAATAACTAGCCCACTTTGTTACATTTTCCATGTTTTATAGAAGCAGAGCGCATTTTGTTTATTTGAACATGTGCATGTAATTACTAGTCTACTAGACTCTCAGAACTCGAGAAATGTTCAGTATTTCATAAATTTTTGCTAATAGTTTGGCTTTTTATGGTTTAAAAAGTAAATTTAATTTGTACTAAAATTTTGAAAATGGAGTTCAACCCATTTTTATTTTCCATCATGGACAAATTAGAAGTCGCATATAATTCTAATATGACTTGCTTTAAAAGCTTTGAGACCACAACTGTGGTAAAAAAATGATTTATCTATGAGCAACACGCGATGAGAAGGCCGTGTTTTAAATGGCTGTTCCAATTACAAAACTGTAACTCCCACCAGAAAGCTATTGCATTATTGCATATGACGTATAAATCTTATAAATAGCGACACGCGCTATAATCATCCATTTCAATATATTGTGTTACATTGACGAAACAGCCAGTTTATGGCGTAAATGTTGTTTTCTATTGGTACGGAAATATTATAAATGTACTCTAATTATCTTATTAGTATAGAAATAATTAACGGAGGCTGTTTCATTGTATTACCACGGGATGACCATTTATGTCGTTATTTTAAATAATACGGCATAAGTGGTCACCTCGTGGTAAAACAATGATAAACCACAGGCGCCGTGAATTATTTCTTAAATACCCCTTTTAAGCCATTTTCGGGGGGGGGGGGGGGAGTCCAATTGTTTTGCCTCGGAAAGTGATTAATTGCACCCTGATATAACATTAAAAATAAAGTAATAAACACATTTTACAAGTATTGAAGTTATTTAAAAAAATTTCAATTTGAACCACTAGGTACAATATAATGTATCTACTGAAACACCAAATACCAATGATGTTGTAGTATTTGCATAAACTTATCGCCTTAAAAAACATCGTCATATGTAAAGTATTATATATTTTACTGTGGGAAAACAACCCAGAGTGAACAGGTACATGTATCTGGTTGAAACATAAGTCTGGGACGAACTGACTCGTTACCGCCTCAAGGTACCAAAATTGTGATACATAGGTACAAATCTGCCAAAAGGTCATAATTTTATTATAAATACATGATAATTTACATTCTTGTTCCTTGATATACATTTATACTCTTTATAGGACAAAATATAAAGTAATAAAAGAAATGGGCCAAACATCTGCTTATTAATTTATTAAAATTAATGACCACATAAATACAATACAGCCTAGTGTTATGATATAATTTTATGTATCATTCATTTGGACTGCTTCTCATTATCCACGAATTTAGTTCTCCAATAAAAACCGTGTATTTCTTTTAATATTTTTTATACACGTATATTGTGTTTTTTTGTAGGTAAATATTGCTAACCTTAGCAGATTTCCATATGAAAGTACACAATCATCAAGTACATGTATCTGAACCATTGAAGCTCAGTTATGGAGATGTCTAATTACATGAAGATTCCTGAAGGAATGGTAAGCCACAATTAATTATACGCTTATTAAAAGTAATAAATTCTGGCCATGATGAGTCTTACAACATGTTTGACTCCTACTGAGTTATTGATGCAGGAGCATTCATATGATGAGATTTGCAAAGGGGAGTTGGGAGGGGAAGGATGTTGTAATAAAACTAATAAATGCTGTGTTATGTTTTGTAACATAATTTGCATAAATTTCATAACTAAATATTGTACTACGGTTGAAGCTCAGCCTACTCCTATGTATTTAAATGGGAATTTTTATCATGCGACAAACCATGGTCTAACATTCAACATTAATCCATAAAAATATCAAAAGATGTTACAACATATACTAAATTACTAAGAGGTTGTAGAGAAAAATGTGGGCATAGACATTCAAGTTTAATTGGTGAATATTTATATTTGGCATTTAAAAAAAAACCCTTTTTTTTTACAATGTTATAAGTATGGGAGTGGAATGCGCTGTATTTCACAAATTCCTTATTATATTATAGTCAATATGTTACATACTAAACTTATGTTTGTACTATTCTTTAAAATTAAAAGTGGTAGTTTGGTGGTTTTTTAGTATGGATACATTTTCAATGTCTTCCAATACGAATGTATATGGAGTTATTTTATGACCCCCAATTTGTATTGGGGGAGGAAGCTGGAGTACCTGGAGAAACCTCCAACCTTCGGTAGGAAAACTGGCAATCCTTGTCAATTAAGATTGAAGTCGAGTACACCCTACCCGCAGTTTGACTGGAACCAGCAACCTCTGTGTTTACAGACCACATGATCAATAGTAGACAAACTACCTTAACCACTCGGCCACCGAGGCCTCTGATACCTGAATAGGCGTAAATGCATCCTGCTTTCATGCCAGAGACAGCTGTTCATAGGATACTAGTATGTTGCTTAGTTTAGTTTAGTGTTTACTTTCATAAGTACTTATTTTAATTGTTACATTTTATTTTACAAAGGAGTTTAAAAGGATGAGGAAAGAAATGGTTAAAGCAAGAAGAAACAGGACAAAAGCAAAGAATCAAAGGTAGGTAAAATTACATGCATGTTTATTTCCTGTATTAGAATGTTTCTGCCCTAAATTACCAGGTAGATACATGTATAAAGATCAAAATTTTGAATTTTGTGGGTTTTTTTTCATCTCCCAAAATCTAGTAACAGAATAAATAATGGCAACCTGTAGCAGAACTTATAATACATCTGATGAATTGGAGAAATGAAACAACAGCAGTGATTCTGTGCCGGTCATTGAGACCATCACATGGTATAAAAATATCGGACCTTACCATATTTAGGCAGACTGTACAGTGGACTTTCGCTGACTCAGGAATGACACTGTCACTTGGAAATTTTGCTGTTTCAATGTTGAACATGTCAAACTTGTTTACTAGGTTTTAGTCAATTTTTATACAAATTTTACTTGTATGGTATACTTCCAAATATTTGTCATAAAAAATTTAAATCATTTTCTTGACCAACCTTAAACACATTATAATATCATCTTTCTGTTGGCTGTATTTATATAATACATGCACTTTGATTATTTCAATTTTGCATTTCATTTCAGGTACAGAAAAACAAATCATACTTGGACTTGAAATGGTCACCAAGAGTATACTATATAGAAACTTTTAGAGAAGAAACAGTGATTCCTAGTAAAAACAAAGTGAAAATAATCAATATCTTTAAAAAGAGACTGTTTTCAAACATGGTAAAATACCAGAGAAGTGAAATATTCATCTTGCAAAGGAAAAATAAGAAAATTAATGATTGAATGTTTAAAGTTTGTTGTCACTGAATTGAAATTTTTTAGAATAGTCAAAATATCATTATTATATAAATATTAAACAAATATTACTGCAAACAGGAAGTTACAATGACATGCTTAATTTATTGGTGAATGAGCTGTGATATCTAGGAGAAAGCGTGCACACTAAACATGGAGCTTCTTTTCATTAATTGGAGTGTGCACAGTAAAACTGCTGCCCTTGGGGAGAAAGCATGCACACAAACCAGTGAAGCCGCTACTCCTTGCATTGGGAGAAAGCGTGCACACGAACCAGTGAAGCTGCTACTCTTTGCTCCGGGAAAAAGTGTGCACACAAACAAGTGAAGCCGCTACTCCTTTCATTGGGAGAAAGCGTGCACACGAACCAGTGAAGCCCCTTATCCCTTGCTTTGGGAAAGTTAAAGCATGCACACGAACCAATGAAGCCGCTACTCCTTGCATTGGGAGAAAGCGTGCACACGAACCAGTGAAGCTGCTACTCCTTGCTGCGGGAAAAAGTGTGCACACAAACAAGTGAAGCCGCTACTCCTTTCATTGGGAGAAAGTGTGCACACGAAGCAGTGAAGCCCCTAATCCCTTGCTTTGGGAAAATTAAAGCGTGCACACGAACCAGTGAAGCCGATACTCCTTGCATTGGGAGAAAGTGTGCACACGAATCAGTGAAGCCGCTACTCCTTGCATTGGGAGAAAAGGTGCACACAAACTAGTGAAGCCGCTTTTCTTAGATTAAACAGTTTACACACCAAGCAAATCTTAGCAAGTCATTGTGTTAGATATAAATACAAAGATGGTAATTTAGAATGCAACAAATAAAATGAAAAAATCATCTCTGACAGACATGTCTGTAAGCATTTATTAGATTGCAATGTAAGAGTTTGCGATATTAATTTATTGACTTGTATGATGCTAAAAAAGTAGTTGCATAGTTAAAATAAAATGACATTAGTTTTCAAAAAACCAAAATTTTATTTTGTCATATGAGAAAATTGTTTCAAATAATATTCCATCAAAATTGTATAACAGTTTAGAAGGTACTGAAGCATGTTTTGAGCATATTCAGGTTAGGATGACTTAAATGAAGACAACTTTCACAAACATTAGAATTTGAGTAAGAAATAGGGAAGCAATCATACTGGTTTTGTGGCATTATGGCAGTATATTTAATATATTTCTGATGTTGCTGTGACCTTACTTTTGAAAATTTTATAGGCATTTTTCTAGTTTCTGTCTTGTAAATCGAGTGTGTATTCCAAAGATGAGAGGAATTACTCTGCACATACATGTATACCATTTATCAAAACTTTTAAAGAGGAATGCTAGATTTCAAGCAATACGTAGTTTGTATTAGATGTTAAGTTTTGTATGAATTTGGTGATTGTTTTCGTGTAGTTAAAGGTTCAATTTCCTAACCATTTTCTTTCTAATCTTGGACAAATTTGCGATCAACCCCTTATAACATGTATAACGAGTCCCACATTTTCTTTTTTCATATACATGTTAGATTTATTCTTATAAATGGTAATATTTAAGTTCTTTACTGATTCTTAGATCAAGTCAAGTTACAATAGTATAGTGCTGTATATTTTTAGTATGCAGATATATTTGCTGCTTGAAATTTGTTATAAATATAATTTAATACTGCATTGTGGTATATTTGTAAGGAAGTATTTTCTCATGAATGTCAAGTGTACACAAATAAAATTTATGTGGAAAAGAAAGAAAAGAAATGCAAAAGAAGAAATATATAGTGACAACTAACTTCTGAACTATCTTTGTACACACTGTTAAAATAGTATAATAGTATGATGTGATGTTTTTGCTGTATTTTTTTAAATACTTACATATATAGTGTAATGTTCTTATTCCAAATGCTGCTTATTAATTAATGTTAACATAAATTATCTGTTGGTTTTTATCATTCTTTATGTAGATATTTAAGGTCCATTTTAAAGGTGTCATTTAAATCATAGGAGCGTTTTTAAGTTCAGAAGTATACTGCTGAAATTCATGACATTACTCAATATTGTATGACACGGAATTTCTCGGTAGTTTGACATTGCACCTATTGTTTGAAGATTTTGGAATTGAGATCAACATTGATTCAAGACTGTACCACTACTAGGAAAGATAAAAATATCATAGTTTTGTAATATTTATTTCATATTGCAGCAAAATGTAATTAAACTGTCAAAACAGACAATATAACAAATTCCTCACATTTTAAATTAATATGATCAAATGTCACAGATGACTATTCATCCAACTTCATTATAAACAAAACGTCCATGTAACATGTCGTTGAAGATGATTTGTGGTGGACTTGTTGAAATGTCATTGGTGACTTTCATCCACCTGCCAGTATCACCAAAATTTCTGAGATAAAATATCTTTCCTCTTTTATTAGGAAAAAATGTCGCAGACGACCTGTTGTCCACCTGTCATTGTAAACAAAATGTCCCAGTAAATATATCGTTCACCTTTCAGTTTCAACGAAATGTCAAAGATGACCTGTCATTCATCTTTTAATTTTAATGAAAGATCAAATATTGTCTGTCGTTCACATTACTAAAATACAAAAGGTCAAAGGTTGCCTTTTCTACCACAAAATTTAACAAAATATGGACTTTGGATATAGGTCAACTTTTGATACTATTTTGGGCTTGACAAAATGTGAACAAAAGACCATTTTTCGTGCAGTGCCATTTCTTTAGCTTTGTCTCAGAATTCTGAACCAACTTCCTTGGTTTCTGGGTTTAAGGAGGCCTTGGCTAATTTTTAAAAATCTATTTTGGAGGAATTGGGTGCAATTTCTAGTAGAGTCTCAGCTTTAGAGGGCAATAGTGCCTCCATCTCTTCTCCTCCGGTGGAAAAATCTGACATTATATCCATGGCCACAGTTAGCAAGGAAGCTGACTTCCTTGGGGAAGATGTGGAAAATGCAGAGACGCCTGTTGCCCGCATCCCAATTAGAGCAGTTTCTTCACTTAGGTATTCCCAGTCTTGACAAGTTTGTTCCCCTAGGGAATCCGAGGTAGAGGACTCCGAGCTAGGGTTTATTCTCTTTTAAGAGATGTTGCCCATGTTCATTGTTCCGTCTCCTCCAAGACCTAAAAAAACTGTTGAGACCTCATTTGGATTAGTCCAGGAAGAACCTGCCACTTACAAGTTTTTTCCAAAATCTAATCACACTACTTCAGCTATTCAGTTTTCTAACGACTGTCTCGATAACAAACTGTTAGGTAAGACTGCACAGGGGTCTGTTGCAGGTTTTGGTGCTACTTCTTTTCCAGGTAGATTCAGTAGTAAGGACTTTGAAGTTCATGACTTTTCTATCGGGCAAACAGCTCCGGAATGTGACAAATCCTTGGCACAGCTACTAGGGGCTAAATCTGTAGATGGTCTTAGACTCTCCCAGTCTCTTTGGACAAAGTCAGAAAATCTACAGCATAGCATCTCTCATGTTCTGGGTTCTGCTGAATTTTTCGGCTTTGCTTCAAGATAAATCTGGAGATGATCTGTCTTAATTCAAAACACTCCTTTTACAGGTTGACCAGGCCCTCGGTTCGTCTCGGTTCCTTCTCATGGACACTCTTGCGAATTTCACCCTTCCTAAAAGGCGGGAAATTCTAGAGAAATCTTCTGTAAGTGAAAGTTTTAATGACTCCTTACTGAGGTCACCTCTCTCAGATATTTTTTGGTTTGTCTATTCAGAGGGTGCAGGAGGAGATTGCCAAGACCCCACAACCACTCAAGCTCAATGTTCAATTGAATAATAGTAAGAGGTCTGCTACTGTCTACTCCTCTAACCAGGCAGCTCTTGTGAAAAGAAGAAACAAGCGAAGTTGCCGAGTAACAATTAAATCGAATAGGGAACGAGAACTTAGAAGAGTACACTTCAGCGCAAGACAAAGCACTTCACATTCAGCGACAAAACGAAGACATACGTATCACAACAGTTTAGATGGAACGATAAACCGAAATGCAAAAATTGTGGTGGAATTCACGAAAGAGTAAAGACTGCATGTCCGGCGTATCAACAGAAATGTTCGAAATGCGGGAAAATGCATCGCTATGCTAGAGTCTGTAAACAAGCAGGAGCCAAATCATCTAATTTTAGAGACACAAAGTCGAGGCCGACACATAAGCGAAGTGTGCATTTAGTAGACGAATTCAACGACGATGTCGCATCATCAGATAAATCCGTATTTCACATTACAAATAGAATTGGATCCGTTAAAACAAAGGGCAAGCAATGGTTCACTCAACTGAAAGTTAAAGCTGGAGTCTACGAATTAGAATTAGAGTGCCAAATCGACATAGGTTCTACATGCAATCTGATCAGCTTCTGTGATTTGTGTAATAAAGCACAGTATGGTGAAAAGCAAAGCTAAACTGAAACTTTACGATGGCACAAATCTCGAACCGTTAGGTCAAGCAAACCTAAAATGAGAAAAAGATGGACACTGCTATGAACTTAAGGATAATAAACATGATAAACGACTTTGCCACCAGAAATCAACCGTTATCACGTGACCAAATATTGTCTGAATACCAAGATGTATTCACAGGATTAGGATATTAACCTGGAGACTATCACCTGAACACAGACGAATCATTTAAGCCCGTACATTTACCTCGCCGAATACCTGCACCGCTTAAACAAGCAAAGTTGAATCCCTTGAGAAGCTTGGCTTGATAACTAAAGTCACAGAACCTATGGGATAAGCAGCATGGTTGCCGTTAAGAGGCCAAACAAACTTAGGATTTGCATTGATCCTAAAGATTTCAATCGTGCGTTGAAAAGATCGCGCTACCCAATGCTGACATTGAAGAAATTTTGCCTCGTCTGGCAAAGCTAAAATCTTCTCAGTTCTTGATGCCGAAGATGGATTCTGGCAAATCAAACTCGACGAAGAAAGCGGCCTTTTAACAAAGCTCTGGATTCTTCGAAAGATATCACTGGCTCCGTATGCCATTTTGGTATTTCAACTGCGCCAAAGGAATATCAAAGAAGACAACACGATGCACTCAGTTGCCTTCAAGGAGTTGACGTTGTAGTTGATAACATATTAGTCTTTGGATGTGGCGATACCGACGAGGAGGCGATTAAAGATCATGATGGGAATGCGCGAACTTTGCCAAGTCGTTGTAGACTTGTAGAAGTCAATCTAAAACTAAATAAGCAAAAACTCAACTTGCGATGTAAAGAGGTACCATACATAGGACATCTGTCGCATAATCCAAGAAATGCCTCAACCACACGATGCACAATCTGTGCAAAGATTAATAGGTTTTGCAAACTTCCTTTCAAAATTCTTGCCAAAGATATCTGAGGTATGCGAACCGTTACGTCGTCTTGTTAACAACGAGTGGACTTGGCAATTACAACAAGAGCATGCTTTTCAAAAAGTCAAGGAACTTGTAACCAACTATCCAGTACTTAAGTACTATGACGTAAGCGAAGGGATAACAATACAATGCGACGCAAGCGAAACAGGACTAGATACAACATAAATGCAGAATGAATAACCCGTGGCGTTTGCGTCCAAAAGAATGACTCAAACACAGCAACGATATGCTCAAATAGAGAAAGAGTGTCTAGCTATAGTATTCGCATGTAAAAGATTGACCAATACATATATGGCCGAGAAATTATCACCGTGCTCTCTGATCACAAACTGCTAGAATTGATCTTCAAATAACCGCTACTAACGCTTGCAACGAATGCTTCTTAGACTAAAAAGTACAACATCAAGTTCATCTCAAGTTTTGTAAATTGTTATTACACCTGAAAGCATCTACCCCATCATGTATGATTTATGGTGAACTAGGACGTTTTCCGTTAGATATTGATATTAAAGTTAGGGTTATATCGTTTTGGTCTAAGTTACTAGCAGGCAAAAAATCTAAAACCCCTTTTATCTTATATAGTCTGGCATTAAGTTTGTTAGATCACCAAAGAAAGGAATTCAACTGGCTTAACAATGTCAAAAACATATTGAATACATGTGGACTATCATATGTTTGGGACAATCAAAATTTTATGAACACGAATTGGTTAATATCTTCTGTAAAACAAAATCTTAGGGACCAATTTATTCAAACTTTGAATGATACTGCACAAAATTCCCCAAAAACTTTGAATTATAGACTTTTTAAAAATGTCATAGAACAAGAAAAGTATTTTAAATAGTTAGATAACAAAATGATTATTGACTTATGTAAGTTCCGAACAGTTAATCATAGAGTGCCAACAGAAGAAGGTAGATGGTCAAACATAACCAGAAATAATCGCATCTGTAATATTTGTAGACAAAACGATATAGGAGATGAATATCATTATATTCCCTGTTACTATTTTAAACGACCAAATGTGATTAAATATAGTGACCTTATGAATAGTCACAATATATCAAAATTGATTAAGCTTGTCAAGTTAATTAAAATAATTAACAAAACATTGGCTACCCCAGGCTGAGTTTAATTGCTTTTTACTTTAAGTGTTTAGTTTGTGTTTTAGTTTGTATATTACTGTATTTGTGTGTGGGGGTGTCAGTGAGTGTGTGTGTGTGTTCATTTTGTTATTACTTTTTGTTTCTCTGTACTGCTGTCTTGTGGTTTTAGAAAATAAAGATATATATATATAAAGTTACATACAAACAAGGAAAGGAACTACACTTTGCCCACTTTATATCAAGGGCACCATTAAACTCGGGGAACAGCAAGGAGACAATGAAACAGTATGAAATTCTCCGAATTCAACAGGAATACAAACGAATGCGCGAATTGGACAAAATTGACTTTTACTAATGTATCAATGTTTCCGACAAGACTATTCGAGAAATACGAAAACGCGAGTTATGATGATACATTACAAATACTTATATCGATTGTAATGAAAGGACAGCCGATCGAAAAAGACAAAGTGTCGAAGGAAGTCAAGGAGTACTGGCCGTACCGTGCTGAAATCGCAGTTCAAAACGGACTGCTATTTAAAGGCAACAGCTTTAGTTATATAAATGATGACAAAGATACATTCTAGTCACCTTGGAGTAGAATCATGTCTACGGAAAGCACGTGACTCGATCTACTTGCTATCAATGAACTCCGAAGTGAAATACTATATTATATTCAACAATGTAGTACATGCAGCGAATTCCAAGGAAAGCAACAAAAAGAACCGTTGATGACTCATCCAATTCCGAAGTTACCTTGGAACAGAGTGGGAACAGATCTATTTTCGAGCAAGGACAAAATCTATCTCGTTACCATTGATTATTATTCCGACTTTTGAGAACTAAACAAACTTTCGTCAACATCATCAGAAGCTATCAAGTGTCTAAAGGAACATTTCAGCCGACATGGAATTCCGGCTACACTTATCAGCGACAATGGTCCGCAATTTTCAAGCGACGCATTCTAAATTTTTACAAAACAATGGTAATTCGAACATATCACAAGCTCTCAATTTTACAGTCAGTCGAATGGAAAAGCCGAATCTGCAGTCAAGATTGCGAAACGTATAATAAAGAAAGCCACACGCGACAACAAAGACATGGAAAGCAATACTGGACTGGAGAAAAACACCAACACAAGACATGAAAAGCAGCCGGCACAACACTTAATGTCTAGACGGACAAAAACATTCTTCCCGATAACCGAGCATCTTTTGAAACCGGAAATCGTGAAGAACGAAAATCAAAGAGAAATGTCAAAAGTCTAAGTACTACTACGACAAATCAGCAAAATCTCTACCCAAACTTCAAATTGGTGAACCCGTCCGAGTCAGATTAACCGATCTGCGCGAGAACAAATGGAAGCTAGGAACGTGCGTTGAAAAATCAACTAATCCGAGATCATACATTGTAGACGTGGAAGGTAGAACTTATCCTATAAACAAAAGGGCCTTGCGAGCAACGAAAGAACTGATTGATTAATGGTGTTTAACGCCCGAGCAGCATTATTTCAGCTATATTCAGGCGATGAACATGAAATGGATGATAAAATGAACATGAAATGATGATGAAAAATATGGGTAACGGATTTTAGATTGCCACTGGCAAATGGGAGGATGGATAGGGTCGGGCAATTCAGCCTCCTGTAGCGGGATCGAAATCCCTACTCATAGCGAATACTACAGCAGCGTTCTTTAACGTGCGAGGAACGTGGCATTTTTCCCAACACGGTGCACTAATGTGGTTTGCGGGCAGGTTTTCCGTATTATGGCCTGACAACCCCAGCTTGGCAGGGGTACCCCATTCAACCACCTGGGGCACACATCCCAGTCGGTCTTTAGGCAAACCGACCTGACACGCCGGTCAGGGTACTGGGCGCTATTTAGTCGCGCTGAAGGGGTCATTGTCGACCTGGGTACTATATCAGCGTCCCCAGGGTACTTAAAATTTGAGAAATGGTACCCAGGGTACTGTCGCTTAACATAAACGTACCCAGACCAATATTGTTGAATCAAATCCATTAATTTTCAACAGTGTTCATAAACATGCACATAATCAAAACAAACGTAACTTTAAACTGTAACAAACCGCCAATCTTCTATTTATAATTATGGACCAAACACGGGAAGGAAATGAACGTAATCTCCCGATACTTACCACACCGGGTACGTTTATGTTAAGCGACAGTACCCTGGGTACCATTTCTCAAATTTTAAGTACCCTGGGTACGCTGATATAGTACCCAGGTCGACAATGACCCCATCAGCTCTAGTCGCCTTTTACGACAAGCTAGCGCTACTGCGGTCTATTCTTTTGGCCACCCGGATCCCGCAGGGGGCAACTAAAGAACTAACTGGACTTCTTGATGAGATGTTAGATTATGATATAAGTGACACTGACAATGAAAATGTAAAATTAAATGACATTATCACCAACCGTCACACCAAAGCACCCGAAAAGTCTGTGCCGGAAATCAGAAGGAGTACACAAACAATTCGTCCACCAAAACGCTACGAAAACTTTATTTCAAAGTGATTCTCTTTATAATTTTGACTCTAATTTCTTTGTAGATCTTGTATAGAAATTTTCGTAGTCTTAGATTCTTTTAGGCCAAGTAAGCGCGTCCGAAAACCGAAATTTATCGATCCGAAAGTAGTGATGGACTGTTAATTAACATTATGTTTTTTTTCTCACAAAAGGGGAGATGTTACAATATATAGACACTCGAAGTACTTTGAGAAATCCCCATATGTTCACGCGCATGTATATATTTATAGCGCAATGAATTGGTCATTAAATAGTTGTAGTCTATGTCGAACGTCTTTCTAAACACAAGCAAACAAAAGCTTTAAACACAAGACAATTTTAAAACAAGATGCATATCTCATAAGTCCTATATTTTTTTAAATCGCATTTATGTAACACCAGTCTTTGGTAGTCTATATACACTATAAACAGTTTTATGATATATATTTTAATATTATAAACAGTTTGTATTTAATTGTTATGGTCCATTCAACTGCCAACACTGCCGCAGAACTGAGTTGGCTGGCAGCTAGAATACGAATCCAACAACTTGTATATATTTCGTAGTGGATCTCGATACAGACTAAGTTTGGATTATGTAATCATTTTTAGTTGTGTGGGTAGAAAACAGCTAGGCCTGTTCTCATCGCCGGATCTCTTGTTAATGCGACGATGTCACCCTTATACATTGTTGTTCGTCCTGGTGGTTTGACTGTAAACAGTCCACGACTCAACAGTCAAAACATGAAATCTTAAAATTGTTAAGTACACAATTTGCCGACAAGAAGCGGTCGTTTTTAAAGGAAAGTTACAAATAATAATTGGATTCCTTTCTTTGAAATTAATTGTTGAAAAGGGATAATCTATTTGCAACTTGTATACCGAACCGCAAAAGAAAGTTGTTGAAAAATGCACTGAATTTGGTTTTTTTTTCTCCATAAACTGCAAAATAATTGTAAAATGTTAAAATATTTTAATATATTTTTATCTAATATACAGTAAATATTTTATTAAGAACATTCTATAGAGAACATTCAGATTTATCATATTAATATTCAAAGGTACGATTTGACCTGCACCCGTTTAGTTGGGCTTCGATAAGATCTGTATAGTTGAATAATTAATGAATATATCATTTTCTCGTACTAAAATTACATTGTTGGGTAAACAGGCTATCGTATCACATTTTGGATTTAGTTTTGGTCGATATCCATACACTTGCCTCCGAGATTATTCTCCGACCAAATGCGTAAATAACCCAGATGATCCGATTGATTTAAATACATGCACCGACAAAAAAGTTTTATGATAATTGGTATATTTTAAAGCGTTGCCGGAAAATAACCACCCAATCCATGATCTTATAAAAACAATATTCGAGTATTATTGATTTAGTTCATTATTTTAACTTTTACGGAACCCCATCTGATTCCCAAAATACAGTATAGTTAACCAGTTTTTCTGTCAATAACACTATCAAATGATCCAAAGTAGCAAGAGTTCAAAAAATATAGAATTAAACACCTGTGACTCCCTCAAAAACTTGTCATATATATTTAGTTTTTGGGGGAATATCCGGAGTTCACACATTGATAATTTCCTAAAACACACTGTTTAATCCTTATAATTCGCTGAAGTTATCTTTCCTATTTTTAAACCTGAATAACCAAATGCTCAAAATGTACCAAATCTGGAAATCGTAGAAATATGAAAAACATAGTACCAAAGGAATCTTGGTTCTGTACCTAATATTATTTTATATTTATTGTTATATCACTGTACAAGTGTTATGCATTGGGTTTACGAGAATCAAGATATATATATATAGATGTGCTCTCAATTTTTTGAGAAAGTTCAAGATCGATAAAACACGATAACTTCACCACGAGAACCTTATTTACGAATAACAAACTTTTAACACTTATTCATGAATGGTTTTCGACACTGAAGAAGGCCATCAGTTGGTCAAATATTTTGTGCAGTTTATTTATATATTTATCTATTCATAACAGAAACATCTCGGTATCGTTGCATAAGTTTCCCATATATTATTTTTTGTGGTGTCTGGTCTGGTATAAGAAGCGGCTGCAATCGTACCCTGATAGATGCAAAGAAGATAATCAGCATCATCAATTTGGTACGAAAAATCGCGAAGATCCGGAAAGGCTTTTGATCACGTGATAGTAGAACGAGAACATGGTACGATTGCAGCCGCTTCTTATATCCTGGGTACGTTTATATGAAACTAATTTATCAGGTACTTTTTAAAATTATAAACGTACCCTGGGTACGCTGATATAGTACCCAGGTCGACAATGACCCCTTCAGCGTCAATTGGTCGCAAGTTTTGCCAAGTGGTCCCAGCCCTTTTAAAAAGTATATTTTGGATTTTTTTTGTTTTGTTACAAATTTATATATAGAAGCAAACGAGCCTTCTTTGTTTCAAGAGTTAAGCTCGCTTTGCAATATGCAACAAATTGAAGGCGTATCCTGGCAACCCGGCCACGACTGTTCAAACCTCTGTACGAAAATATTTTTTAAAACCATCCAAATAAAATAAAATTCAACCTTTTGGAATAAGAATAAAACCTTATTTGAACAACTCTGGTATAAATTTAGATAAAATTGCTGCTTTTGAAATTTAATCCTCCTTGGTTAAACCCAAAACCGGTATTTATTTATGATCTTAGAAAACATGAAAAGTCTAACACAACCCCTTTAATAATACAACATTTTGTCAAATTAAACAAATTAAATCTTGTCACCCTGATTATAGTACTATTTTTACAGACGGGTCAAAAGACGAAGATAAATTGCTTCAGCCGCTCTCTTCGGAGAGCGTGTTAAAACTCGTCTCCCGTCTGCCCCATCTGTATATTCTGCTGATTTTCTTGCAATGAAAATAATTGCTTCGTCAGACGAGCACGAATTTATTATCTGCTCCGATTCTCTGTCATGTCTTCTTGCTATTGATAACTTCAAAGTTAAGAACCCTAATATTTAAAATTTTTAAAAATTATTCAAATTTACAAAGCCCTTGTAGCTTTGGATAAAGAGTTTGTTTTTTACTGGATCCCAAGTCATGTGGGAATCCATGGGAACACAGTCGTGGACGAGGAGGCAAAGAGGCGTCGAATAACAATATAATTAATTGTGCAATACCTTTTATTGATTTAAAGCATTAATTTTTAGAAAATTGTATTGCCAGTAACGAACTTAGAAAACGTGATTCAGACCTTAAGCTTAACGTTTTTGAAACGATTAGCACAGATATATACATATATAACCGTAGATATCAAATATATTTCTCGTGTGTGGCAGAGTGGTTTGTATCTAGAGGTTCATAACAAACTTCATGAGATCCAGCCACTTCACAAAAATAATTTTAATTGTTTTAGAAGTCTTGAGACCAAGTTGTTTTAACCAGGTGTCGTCTTGGTCATACCAGGACGACTCATAGTTATATTTTAAATAACGATCAGCGACCCAAGTGTGCCATGCAACTATTCTTACACAATCAGGGATGTCTTGATGGACTGTGTGGACGTGGCCCACATTCGGGAACGTGTCTATACTGTAGAATATATACGTATTTTACTTTATTTTAAAGCTGTCGCAGGCGACACAATTTTAAAGTTTTTAAAAGAAATTAGTTTATATGGCAAAATTTAATTATACTGTTAATTGTGATATTACATACTTTTTATTGTTACATTTTTATCTGTATATATTATCATATTATTGTATGAGATCTTGTTTAAGAATTAAGGGAGGGAAACTAAATGATTGTTTATAATTAAATGTATTAATTTGTGATAATTTTCACGTCCTGAATATAGCTGAAATATTGCTTGCTGGACGTAAAAAAACAATCAATCAATCAATCTTGGCTAAAATTACATACATAGAAAGATGGTTTTATGTCTTCTATGTTTTCTAGATCTCGAATATGTCAAATCATATATATTTTATATATACATTCTAAATCAAAATTAAGAAGATGATATAAATATTGAATCTAATGATACTAAAAGGATTATAAGTGAGTGTAAAATACATACAAAAATCATAATCAATATAAATTTCGGAAGGCTTTAGCAATAGCAATTTGAAGAGGAAAGGAATACATTGAATAAACAATATAAAGCAGAAAACTAAAAGAAAAAAAATTTCCATTAATCTAATTTTAATATCATTTGCCCAATTCGTATATATGCCTATTGAGAACTACATGTCCTTCGACTAAAACGTCACGCCCACAGAGGAATGGGTCGTCATCCCTTATCTTCGTTACCTCTATTTTCATGCAGATATGTACCCATTGGCCACACATTGTGCATTCCACCCAGACAGGTATATGATCCCGGTTATCCTTTGACATAACAGCACAACATGCAAGTCCTTCAAAGAGACATTCTTCTAAATGTGCTCCAAATGGTTCAGGTAAACAAACTGCTGGGGCCATATTTCGTAAGTGGTTGGGATCTAGAGGTTCATAACAAACTTCATGAGATCCATCCACTTCACAAAAATAATTTTAATTGTTTGAGAAGTCTTCGAGACCAAGTTGTTTTAACCAGATGTCGTCTTGGTCATACCAGGAAGTATTAAGGGAGGGAAACTAAATGATTGTTTATAATTAAATGTATTAATTAGTGATAATTATCACGTCCTGAATATAGCTGAAATATTGCTTGCTGGACGTAAAACAACAATCAATCAATCTTGGCTAAAATTACATACATTGAAAGATGGCTTTATGTCTTATATATTTTCTAGATATATGACAAATCATGTATATTTATATATACATTCTAAATCAAAATTAAGAAGATAATATAAATATTGAATCTAATGAGACTAAAAGGATTATAAGTGAGTGTAAAACTACATACAAAAATCGTAATCAATATAAATTTTGGAAGGCTTTAGCAATAGCAATTTGAAGAGGAAAGGAATAAATTGAATAAACAATATACTACACATAAAGCAGAAAACTAAAAGAAAAAAAAACAATTTCCATTAATCTAATTTTAATATCATTTGCCCAATTCGTATATACAAACCTATTGAGAACTACATGTCCTTCGACTAAAACATCACGCCCACAGAGGAATGGGTCCTCATCCCTTATCTTCGTTACCACTATTTTCATGCAGATATCATGCACCCATTGGCCACACATAGTGCATTCCACCCAGACAGGTATATGATCCCGGTTATCCTTTGACATAACAGCACAACATTTAAGTCCTTCAAAGGCACATTCGGCTAAATGTGCTCCAAATGGTTCAGGTAAACAAACTGCCGAGGCCATATTTCGTAAGTGGTTGGGATCTTGAGGTTCATAACAAACTTCATGAGATCCATCCACTTCACAAAAATAATTTTAATTGTTTTAGAAGTCTTCGAGACCAAGTTGTTTTAACCAGGTGTCGTCTTGGTCATACCAGGAAGTATTAAGGAAAACTAAATGATTGTTTATAATTAAATGTATTTTTAATGATAATTATCACGTCCTGAATATAGCTGAAATATTGCTTGCTGGACATAAAACAACAATCAATCAATCAATCTTGGCTAAAATTACATACATTGAAAGATGGCTTTATGTTTTATATGTTTTCTAGATCTCAAATATAACAAATCATGTATATTTTTATATATACATTCTAAATCAAAATTAAGAAGATAATATAAATATTGAATCTAATCAGACTAAAAGGATTATAAGTGAGTGTAAACTACATACAAAAATCGTAATATAAATTTTAGAATGCTTTAGCAATAGCAATTTGAAGAGGAAAGGAATACATTGAATAAACAATATACTACACATAAAGCAGAAAACTAAAAGAAAAAAAACCAATTTCCATTAATCTAATTTTAATATCATTTGCCCAATTCGTATATACACACCTATTGAGAACTACGTGTCCTTCGACTAAAACATCACGCCCACAGAGGAATGGGTCCTCATCCCTTATCTTCGTTACCTCTATTTTCATGCAGATATCATGTACCCATTGGCCACACATAGTGCATTCCACCCAGACAGGTATCCCTTATCTTCGTTACCTCTATTTTCATGCAGATATCATGTACCCATTGGCCCCACATAGTGCATTCCACCCAGACAGGTATCCCTTATCTTCGTTACCTCTATTTTCATGCAGATATCATGTACCCATTGGCCACACATAGTGCATTCCACCCAGACAGGTATCCCTTATCTTCGTTACCTCTATTTTCATGCAGATATCATGTACCCATTGGCCACACATAGTGCATTCCACCCAGACAGGTATATGATCCCGGTTATCCTTTGAGTAGGGATTTCGATCCCGCTACAGGAGGCTAAATTGCCCGACTATCCATCCTCCCATTTGCCAAAATCCGTTACCCCTAATTTTCCTTGTGTCCCATCCCATTTTCATTCATCATTTCATGTTCATTTTATCATCCATTTCATGTTCATCGCCTAAATATAGCTGAAATATTGCTGCTCGGCTGCACCATTAATCAATCAATCAATCCTTTGACATAACAGCACAACATGCAAGTCCTTCTAAGAGTCATTCTTCTAAATGTGCTCCAAATGGTTCAGGTAAACAAACTGCTGGGCCATATTTCGTAAGGATGCATATCTACAATAGTATAACATTTGCCTCATTGATAATGTTTTCTGAGGGAAGCAATGTAATTCTCTCATCTATATGTTATTTATTTTATGATACTCAATGTTTTAGCATTATAGATGAATTTAGTATTATTGCACATAAAATATGAAACTTATTAAGTTCAAAAAGTATGTTGATTTTGATTTTTTTGCTTTGAGTGAATTTGAAATATAAGCCTCTGATAGATCTGCACAAATTGTCAGACAATTTTACTGCTTCATCGGCGTCAACTAAGCACTTTTATAAAGATTAAAAAACAGGTTACTTAACAAGCACGCATTACTAATGAAATAACAGCGTACATGTATGACTATTTTATATCAAACATGAAATAGAAATGTTATTTAGGCAATCTGTACAACGGAAGCATGAAAGGTTAATTGACAAATGGAACAAAATAAAACGTGTGATTTGCACAATTCTCTATCTTCTATTTCAGTATATATTATAAGAAAATTAATTTACTCGAAATGCAAATTCTATATGTATTAAAATCTAAGTGGCAACATTTAACAATTACATACCTGCTTGGCTGTGTTCGTACCCAAACAACATGAATTGGTTGTGTATTATGAATTTCAGACAAAGATTGAAAAATGTCCTGCATGTAGGGAACTGTTGATTCCTGTCCTGAGTAGTGGTTGATGACCTGTCTCTTTCAAAATGTTGGATAACAAGTTTTTGTGGAATAATGCTTAAATATAATTACTAATATCAATGTTCGTGAATTGTATGACAACTTTTAAACTGGACAGCAAATCACAAAAAATTTAAATTAAAAGCTGCAGATTCCTTACAAAGCGATCTAAAGGAACTTGCACAGTAAATAACAGCATTTATTTAAAACAAAAGTGTAGAGTAAGTACTACAAAAACACAAAGCAACAGCATAGTCTCCGTGTGCATTTGAAGTAGATGGAAACAATTGCTAACATATAGAGTTTGTTGTAAATTGTGGTATAATAACCACAGTAGTATCATTTACAAAATTTCTTAGAATGGTCATCTAATTTAAGGTTCATAGTATTGAGATAATGCAGAAGAATGTAATAACACAAGTAATGTACACTACATTAAATGAATCTTGCAGTTAGAACTAGTTCCTGTTGGCATATGAACTCTTCCATTTCCCCAACGGATTTTCATCAAGAACTATATATTCATGTCCACAAAAGGATGAAATCCAATTATGGCAATTATCTCCAAATTTTTCCGCAATCTAACAATAAAACCTTTATGCCATTTAAATATTTATCAAAAGACTTGGTATGACTACTTTAAATCTAACAATTATTTCAAACTGTTATCTCCAATAGTAAAAAGGAACAGATTAATATCTTTAGTCATTGATTCTGGCAAAAATGAATATGCTACACTGACAGAATTGATGCATGTATTGCTGTCCTGGAATTACAAAATATTCCTGTGAGCCAAGTGAAGCACTTTTGCGACTCTTGTAACACAATTAAATTTGAATCAAAACATGCAGCGGATTGAAATGATTTTCAATTAGGTTATATTAAACTGACATATTTGGAATATTACAAGATTTTGCCAGTCATTGTCACAACAGGTAACCTTATGGGTGTGAGAAAAAGTTCTGTGAAGTAACCAGACTTAATTTTTTTCACTTCTAATAGAAGAGAAGCCAATCTTCATTACATAACTACCTTTTAATTAAAGTGCTTGCTTTAAAGTAATGTATTGCAAAATATAACAAAAAAAAAAGCTTACTTGCTCAAGACTTCAGTACCTTTAAGGTCACCAACAACACTTGGGGGTCCCAGACTTTATATTTTGTTTATAAAACATATTTTTTAACTACAAACGTAAGTACTGTTTATAGTTGAGTAAAAAAGGTTTTATGTAAATAAAAATAAGAAGGCCTGTCAGAATAGACACTATGTCATAATAATCATGTATGGCAAAGTCACCCAAAAGTAAAGAGAAATGATGTGACCTTGCAAGTCCATCGTCGGAAACCCTACGTCCAGCTGCTTTCCCGCTTTGACACCACTTACCGACATATGGCATATCATGATTATAAATGCGCTTTTTTGATTGGTTTTCTTGTGGGTTTAAAAATAATCAACTTAGTTTAAAACAATGAACATCGTGACCATTTGTGCATGAATATAGTCATGGGTAAATGAATTACCTGTGACTGAAAATTATCTGTTAATTTTTATCTGAAGGTTATTACACCAATTTTTTTTATGAAAAATTAAAGATTATGAACCTAGGAATCTGTTGCAACAAAAGATGTCTCCATATCTACATACAATCACATAGTGATTAGCTTGGCCTATTCGGACCTCGTTTGTCCTGGAATACTCTGAGCATGTTGATGGTCCTTCGAAGGACATATCTGCAAAGAAGTGCATAAAAGCCCTTGTCACAGAGTCCCATCTGAGCGAGTATTTTGGTGTTGGAACTGGTCCAACCGCCTCTGGCACCTACGGCTAGTGCATGAAATGAGATTGTTGTGCAGCCGTACTATGCATCATCTTTTATCTAAATGTTGGTTCTTACTAGTTTTTGCCAGATTTGCAGTTTGTAGTCGGGTATCACTGTTCTCGTACACAATGGTTGGGTCAATGATCACAGCTCCCTTCCATCTGACTGGATGAGAGTATTGTTCTCCGCATCGATGATGCGGGGTTCCTTTGATACCCTGGGAAGGTTCACAGTGTTCAACCCACAGCAGCCCAGCGCATCCCCGGGTAGCGGATAGTGGAGACCCTCTCGTTTTTAGGGGGAACGGGGGGGGTTGTCAGGTCATAATACGGAAAGTCTGACCGCGGACCGTAGTGGGTAACGTGTTTGGAGAGTGCCACGCTCCTTGCACAATAAAGACCCATTGTGTAGATTTCGAAAAAGAGTAGGCTCATTGTAGCCGCTACAAAAGGCTAAAGGTTGTTTGTTGACTTGTTCCCGTCCTGAATATAGCTGAAATACTGCTCGCTGGACGTTAAGCAGACATCCAATCAATAAATAAAAAATCATATGATACCCTCGTGCTTTCGTTTAAAGAATTCAACACGAACCGTTTGGTTTTGATTCGGCTGCAAGGAGCTGGTCTGTTGTACACTCTGGTAGGTGTAACCATTTCTTGACCCATCTTCGTATGGTAGTTTTTCTTCGAGCTTCGACTGCAGCGAGTCGACTTGGGACAGGTAGTATTAGAGTCTACTAAGCGCATAGTGTCGTAGGATTTCCACTTTCTGTCTCGGCGTTAATGGCGCGTTGACGATTCGCTCGCACCAAGTTTGAATCTTGGTGTGGGGGTCAGAATAGACCACTCCTGTCCATGCCGAGATGTAGACTCACAGATACTTTGCCCTTTCTGATGGTTTGATCAAGGGGAGAACCTGTCCGTCAACTATCCACTTTGGTTCGAAGTCGTGGACTACATAGCTGCGGTTGGCTTCAGGTTTTAAACTAAAGCCAGAAGATTTCTTCATATTCAACTGCATTCTTGTGTCGCCACAGAATTTATTCACCGTTTTGAGGTTCTTCTGCATCTCCGTCGGCTCAACAGGCCATTGTCATCGGCGTAGCAAAGCGCGTCTAGCTGCAACCCAATGTCGCAGGCGACACAATTTTAAAGTTTAAAGCTTTAAAATTTAAATTTAATTAAATTTTTTTTAATTTTAAAGTTCTTAAAGGAAATTTATTTATTTAACAAAGTTTAATTTCACTATTAATGGTGATGCTTCATACTTTTTATTGTTTTTTTAACTACCATTTTTATATGTGTATATTCTCATATTATTGTATGAGACCACGTTTTAGTATAAAAGGGAGGCATGATGTTCCTGAATATAGCTGAAATATTGCTTGCTGAACGTTAAGCATCAATCAATCGTCTGAAGAATTCAACACGAACCGTTTGGTTTTGATTCGACTGCAAGGAGCTGGTCTGTTGTACACTGGTAGGTGTACCATTTCTTGACCCATCTTCGTATGGTACAGTTTTTCTTCGAGCTTCCACCCCGTGTGGGACCCGATGCACAGGAGAATAGGCCCACGGCTTCCTCAGCCTGCAGTAAGGGTCTGCTAACAGAGGTGCCCCGTGTCAATTACAGGACGGTCCCGTGCGGGATCCGGGTGGCTAAAAGAATAGACCGCAGTCGCGCTAGCTTGTCGTTAAAGGCGACTAAATAGCGCCCAGTACCCTGACCGGCGTGTCAGGTCGGTTTGCCTAAAGACCGACTGGGATGTTTGCCCCTGGTGGTTGAATGGGTACCCCTGGCAAGCTGGGGTTGTCAGGCCATAATACGGAAAACCTGACCGCAAACCATATTAGTGCACTGTGTTGGGAAAATGCCACGTTCCTCGAACGTTAAAGAACGCTGCTGTAGTATTCGCTATGAGTAGGGATTTCGATCCCGCTACAGAAGGCTGAATTGCCCGACCCTATCCATCCTCCCATTTGCCAGTGGCAATCTATTATCCGTTACCCCTATTTTTCCTTGTGTCCCATCCCATTTTCATTCACCATCATTTCATGTTCATTTTTCCCCGTGTGAGACCCGGGGCACAGGACAATAGGCCCACGGCTTCCTCAGCCTGCAGTAAGAGTATGCTAACAGAGGCAACACTTGCCGTGTGTTGCGACCCGTGTCGATTACAGGACGAGATTTCAGTAAGCCGGGTAAACGGTCCCGATAACTTACTGAACCCTTACTTTTTCTACACGGGAAATCGATTTAGCCCTGACTTCGATGAATCGGCATGTCACGTCTTGCCTTTGTGAATCCTTATCATTTAAGCTACTCTTACATTATTTTCCTTCAAATTGCTCCATGAAATGATAGACGGCTTCCATATAGGATTTGCAAAGGCGGTGGCTGAAGGTTAAACACCATTAATCAATCAATCAATCCTCAGCTTTATAGAGGCGACATGTTTGCCGTGATGGGCCCCGTGCGTGATCCGGGTGGCCAAAAGAATAGACCGCAGTCGCGCTAGCTTGTCGTAACAGGCGACTAAATAGCGCCCAGTACACTGATTGGCGTGTCAGGTCGGTTTGCTTAAAGACCGACTGGGATGTGTGCCCCAGGTGGTTGAATGGGGTACCCCTGGCAAGCTGGGGTTGTCAGGCCATAATACGGAAAACCTGACCGCAAACCATATTAGTGCACCGTGTTGGGAAAAATGCCACGTTCCTCGCACGTTAAAGAACGCTGCTGTAGTATTCTCTATGAGTAGGGATTTCGATCCCGCTACATGAGGCTAAATTGCCCGACCATATCCATCCTCCCATTTGCCAGTGGCAATCTAAAATCCGTTACCCCTATTTTTCCTTGTGTCACTTCCCATTTTCATTTATCATCATTTCATGTTCATTTTATCATCCATTTCATGTTCATCGCCTGAATATAGCTGAAATATTGCTGCTCGTGCGTTAAACACCATTAATCAATCAACTAGACGGGAGACCGGATGGACCCGGTTCGGTCAATCGGCTGGTCATGCCGAGCCCTTAACAAGCTTGTCTTATTTTTCTTATCACTTGATCATATATTGTGAATTTCAGTCCCAAAGTTGTTCAGTTACAAGCTGTTAAGGAGGCGGTGGCTCATGAGTCAATCGAGTAGATAGAGTTTCGAACGGTTGTTTCGCCAGTTAACTCTGGCACGAAGCTTGCGTTCATTAAGAAATTTATCTATTTGAGTATACCACCCTTGGAACACCCGATGCTTTCTGCTTGTGATCCGCAGAGACCAAGCATCGCCCCTGTTGGCACTCCGTGGAGGGTGGGTGACAAGGGTGGTGAACCGCATTTTTCTCATCATGGCTACTGAAAAACAAATAAAAAATTGTCCTAAAAAAAGAAAAAATGACTTACCGCTTGAAGAGATGGTTGATGAAGACTTCTGGTCAAGATTTATTGTATTATCTAGCAAAGATCCTAGTAAACCAATAACTAAAGTCTCTCCATTCGTTATTGAAAAAGTGATAAAAGGTTGTGCAGGAGATGTAAAGAACGTCACCAAGATGAAATCTGGTGGTCTTCTCATTGAAAGCAACAAAAAACACCAATCCTTGAACTTGCTAAAACTTAACAAAAATTATAGATTTAGAAATTTCGCCCCCCCCCCCCATAGAACATTAAACTCAAGTCAAGGAATTATTCATTATCGCGACGATGATCTCGCCGAGCTTACAGACGACGAGATCTGTACAGAATTACAACCTCAGGGTATTACAAAAGTTAAAAGATTTATTGCCAACAGACAAGGTGTTCAGGTTAAACTCTCCAACTGTCCCCAATCAATCAAAATAGGTCTCCAAAATATTAAAGTCAACGCATATATTCCCAACCCTGTGCGCTGCTTTAAATGTCAAAAGTTCGGCCACGGAAAGGGACAGTGCAGAGGTCACCAGATTTGTTTTAAGTGTGCAGAGGAAGGACATGAGCGCTTCACCTGCACTAAAACTCCTAAGTGTGCTAATTGTGGTGAAGCCCACATGTCCTCATCTAAGGACTGTCAGCACTTTAAAAAGGAAAAAGAAATTGAAAAAATAAAAACTGAAAAAAACATCCCTTACCCTGAGGCTCGTCGTCAATATAATACAACGAATAATCCCTCGTGTCCTGCATCAACGTCATACTCCAGTGTAGCCAAACGCGTTCTCACGCAGACAATCATCACTTGGCCTATTGACAAACAGGAACCTTTATGGGGCAGTAACACAATAAACAATAAAGGTAAAATTATCGAAGGCTTAATGAATCAGGAGGATCTGTGTATTTTTAATGATGGTACCAATACTTATTTACATCCCGGGAATGGATCATATTCCGCCTTTGAACTTACAATAGCAGATACTTCTCTGTTGCCCGATTTCTCATGGAAAGTCCATGACGATCTCTGTGGCAGTGATCACTTTCCCATTATCTTGGAATCTTTACACTCTTCAAACACAGAACGAGTCGCTCGGTATAAATTTGGCAAGGCCAATTGGCCTCTATTTGAACAACTCTGTATAGAGCGACTTAACTCGGATACTTTTGAAACTATTTCTGATCCAATTTTAAAATTCAATGAAACACTTATTTCAATTGCCGACAAATCCAAAACATCCTAGTAAACATTCGGGAACGTTTTTATTCTGTGAATTCTTACTTTAATTTGTTTACAAATGTCGCTGGCGACAAGATTCTACAGTTCTTAAAGGAAATTAATTTGTATAATAAAATATAATCTCATATCATAACTATGCTGTTATTTAATATTTTATTATTTTTATCACGTTATTTTATGTGCATATACCCTCATACTATTGTTTTACTACAGTTTTACTATATTTCGACAGGGTTGTTTCTATGCCAACTTTCTAATTATTAAACATCATCAATTTATAAAATTGCTCACGTCCTGAATATAGCTGAAATATTGCTTGCTGGACGTTAAACATCAATCAATCAATCAATCCTAATTTTTCGAGCGAAAGCTCGCAGGGTAACGAAACAAAGACGACGCACTTCTTGGCGTAACTTTTTTTCTAAACTGAATAACCATACCCCCATGAATAAAATTTGGAACATGATTCGTAAAATTAAAGGTAAAAACAGTAAAGCAAATGTCCATCATCTAAAGGATGGACAAGACTTGTTAACATCAGAGTCGGAAATATCTAACAAATTGGCCGAAACATTTGCAAAACACTCGTCCGCTGAAAATTATCACCCCGATTTTCAGCGCATCAAAACTCAAAAAGAAAAATCAAAACTTAATTTCCAGTCAAAAAATCTAGAAGATTACAATACACCGTTTTCTTTGGAAGAGCTAAAAACCTCTTTGAACAAATCTCACGATACAGCATGTGGTCCAGATGACATCCATTATCAACTTCTCAAACATCTGCCACAATCTTCTCTCCAATGCCTTTTGAATCTTCTTAAAAACATTTGGGGAACGGGTGACTTACCATCTATTTGTAAAATGGCCACTGTTGTGCCTATTCCAAAACCAGGAAAAGATCACTCGGAAGCGTCAAACTATCGGCCTATAGCCCTCACAAGCTGTCTTTGTAAAACCATGGAAAGGATGATCAACGATCGCCTTGTCTGGTTTTTAGAATCCAACAATCTACTTTCTAATATTCAATGTGGTTTAAGACAAGGGCGAAGTACCCTAGATCATCTTGTACGTTCGAAACGTATAGTCGAAACGCCTTTGCAAAAAATGAGCATGTGGTGTCTATCTTTTTCGATTTAGAAAAAGCATATGACACAACATGGAAATTAAAAGATCTTTTTGATATGGGGTTGAAAGGTAGACTTCCTACCTTTATTTCAAACTTTTTATCTGACAGAGAGTTTAAAGTTAGGATCAATTCTACTTTATCTGACCCTTTTGAACAGGAGATGGGTGTTCCCCAGGGAAGCATCCTTTCTGTCACTTTATTTAGTATCAAAATTAATAGCCTTGCTCAAGTTTTAAAAGATAATATTGATGGTTCTCTTTATGTTGACGACTTCCTCATATGTTACCGAGGACAAAACATGAATAATATTGAACGTCAACTGCAGTTATGTTTAAATAGAATAGAGAATGGTTTTAAATTCTCCACTGCAAAAACCGTTGTGATGCATTTTTGTAATAAACGAAAGATGCATCCTGACCCCGAATTAAAATTACATAATAATCCTATCACAATTGTTAAAGAAACTACTTTTCTTGGTCTCATATTTGATTCAAGGCTAACCTTTCTACCCCATATCAAAATGTTAAAAAATAAATGCCTAAAGGCATTAGATATTTTAAAAGTCGTAGCCAACACCGACTGGGGTGCTGAGTGCGATGTTTTACTGAATCTTTACAGATCGCTGGTTCGATCTAAATTGGATTATGGTTGTTTTATTTATGGTTCTGCTCGCAAGTCATATGTCAAAATCCTTGATACTATACACCATCAAGGATTGCGACTATGCCTTGGAGCTTTGAAAGTTTATATGTAGAAGCAAACGAGCCTTCTTTGTATCAAAGAAGAATAAAGCTCGCTTTGCAATGTGCAACCAAATTAAAGGCATATCCTGGCAACCCCGCCCACGACTGTGTTTTCAAACCTCTTTATCAAAACGTTTTCGAAAAACATCCAAACAAAATTCAATCTTTTGGCCTCCGAATTAAATCTCATTTGGAAAATTCCGGTATAAATTTAGATGAAATTGCTGCAATCGAAATTCCGCATAATCCCCCGTGGTTAAACCCCAAACCGATATTTATTTATGATCTAAGAAAACATAAAAAGTCCGACACAAACCATTTATTAATACAACAACATTATGCAGAAATTAAATCTTGTTACCCTGACTATGGTACTATTTACACAGACGGGTCAAAAGACGGTGATAAAGTCGCATTGGCCGCTGTCTTCGGAGAGCGTGTTGAAACTCGCCGCCTTCCGTCTGCCTCATCTGTATTTACAGCAGAGGCGCAAGCTATTCTTCTTGCGATGAAAATAGTTGCTTCGTCAGACGAATGCAAATTTATTGTCTGCTCCAATTCCCTGTCTTGTCTACTGGCTATTGAAAATTTCAAAATTAAAAATTCTTATATTTTAAAAATTATTCAAATTTACAAATCACTTATTGCTTTGGGAAAAGAGGTTATCTTCTTCTGGATTCCCAGTCATGTCGGAATCTGTGGAAACACAGTCGTTTATCAGGAGGCTAAAAATGCACTAAAGGATACTATCATCAACTGTAATATTCCTTTTAGCGATTTTAAACCGTTGATTTTTAAATATATTTCTAATTTGTGGCAGAGTGGTTGGGATCTCCAAGTTCATAATAAACTTCATGAGATCCAGCCACTACTGCACACAAGTAATTTTAAAAGTTTTAGAGGTCGCAGAGACCAAGTTGTTTTAACAAGATGTCGTCTTGGTCATACCAGGACGACACATAGTTATATTTTAAATAATGAGCCACGAATGTGTGCCATGCAACATTCCATACACCATTAAGCATGTCTTGATGGACTGTGTGGACGCGGCCCACATTCGGGAACGTTTCTATAGTGCAGATACGTATTTTAATTTATTTAAAACTGTCGCAGGCGACACAATTTTAAAGTTCTTAAAGGAAATTAATTTATTTAATAAAATTTAATTTCACTATTGTGATACTTCATATTTTAGCTCACCGGAACCAGAAGGGTCATGTGAGCTATTGCCATCACTTGTCGTCGTCCGTCGTCGTTAACTTTTCTTAAAAAAATCTTCTCCTCCAAAACCACTGAAGGGATTGCTTTGAAACTTTGCACACATCATTAGTAAAATGTCCTCTACCAAATTTGCCCAAATCATGTCCTCAGACCAACCAACATGGCCGCCATGGCTAAAAATAGAACAGGGGGTCAAAATACAGTTTTTTGCTTATAGTTCAAAAAGTATAACAGATACAGGAAAACCGAACAGACTTTCCTTCTTCAGCATCGAAAGCTCTACAAAACACTCCATTGGGTCAAAGATGTTTGATGACTCCTTGTAGGAGTTATTGCCCTTTAATTGTCAAAATTGATGATTTTTGCCATTTTTGCCTCAAAATCTTGAAATTTATTAGAACTAGAGAAAAAGTTAGCATTGCTTAATTGTTTTGCTCTATGAGGGCTACAAAAATGACTTAGGGTCAAGACTGTCTGATTAACCGTTTAAGAGTTATTCCCCTTGAACTGTTTTTTAATCTGTTTTAATTGATTTTTTAAAATCTTCTCCTCTGAAACAACTGAAAGTACTGCTTTGAAACTTTGTACACATCATGAATGTAATGTCCTCAACCAAGTTTGCACCAACCATGGCTGCAGATTAACCAACATGGCCACCATGGCTAAAAATAGGACGAGGGGGGTTAAATACAGTTTTTCGCTTATATTTAAAAAAGTGTAACAGATACAGGAAAACCGAACAGACATGCCTTCATCTGCATCAAAAGATCTACTAAATACTCCCTTGGGTTGAAGTTGTATGACGACTCCTTATAGGAGTTATGGCCCAAAATTGATTATTTTTTGACATTTTTGCCTCAAAATCTTAAAAATTATTAGAACTAGAGAAAAAGTTAGCATTGCTTAATTGTTCTGCTCTATGAGGGCTACAACAATGACTTAGGGTCAAGATTGTCTGATGAACCGTTTAGGAATTATTCTCCTTGAACATTTTTTTCATCAATTTTACTTGATTTAAAAAAATCTTCGTCTCTTTAACCAATGAAAAGACTGCTTTAAAACATTGCAAACATCATCTTTAGGACGTCCTCTACCAAATTATGCAAATCATGACACCTGACTACCTACATAGCTATGTTGGCTTAAAATAGAAAAAATAAAAAGGGGGGGGGGTCGAGAGAGTTTTCGACTGATAGTTAAAAAAGTATAACAGGTACAGCAAATTTGAAGGGAACCTCCCTTCTCCCTCTAAGCATCAAAAGCTCCTCCTTATAGGAGTTATTTCCCTTAAAAGGTCAAAATAAATTAATGATTTTTGCAGAAGTGTTGGGCAATTCCTTATAGCAACGAAAAGCTGCATAAAAAAGGGTTGTTTGGGTTCAGGTGAGAGATACAGGCTCCTGGGAGCCTCTACTTTATTGTTTTAACTACCATTTTTATCTGTGTATATTCTCATATTATTGTATGAGATCACGTTTTAGTATAAGGAGGCATGACGTTCTACTAATTTAACAATTATGGTTTTCACGTCCTGAAAATTGCTGAAATATTGCTTGCTGACGTTAAACATCAATCAATCAATAAGATGCTTTTGAAGCTATTGAAATTCCACATAATCCTCCTTGGTTAAACCCCAAACCAGTATTTATTTATGATCTAAGAAAACATAAAAAGCCCGACGCAAACCATTTAATAATAATACAACAACATTTTGCATAAATTTAATCTTGTTACCCTGATTATAGTACTATTTATACAGACGGGTCAAAAGACGAAGATAAATTTGCTTCAGCCGCTGTCTTCGGAGAGCGTATTGAAACTCGTCGTCTCCCGTCTGCCTCATCTGTATTTACTGCTGAGGCGCAAGCTATTCTTCTTGCAATGAAAATAGTTGCTTCGTCAGACGAGCACAAATTTATTATCTGCTCCGATTCTCTGTCATGTCTTCTTGCTATTGAAAACTTCAAAGTTATGAACCCTAATATTTTAAAAATATTTAAATTTACAAAGCCCTTGTAGCTTTGGGTAAAGAGGTTGTGTTTTTCTGGATCCCAAGTCATGTGGGAATCCATGGGAACACAGTCGTGGACGAGGAGGCAAAAAAGGCCTTGAATAACAATATAATTAATTGTGCCATACCTTTTACTGATTTTAAAGCATTAATTTTTAAATATATTTCTCGTTTGTGGCAGAGTGGTTGGGATCTAGAGGTTCATAACAATCTTCTTGAGATCCAGCCACTACTTCACAAACATAATTTTAATTGTTTTAGAAGTCGTCGAGACCAAGTTGTTTTAACCAGGTGTCGTCTTAGTCATACCAGGACGACTCATAGTTATATTTTAAATAACGATCAACGACCCGAGTGTGTGCCATGCAACTGTCCATACACAATCAGGCATGTCTTGATGGAGTGTGTGGACGTGGCCCACATTCGGGAACGTTTTTATAATGTGGATTCTAACTTTAATTTGTTTACAACTGTCGCTGGCGACAAAATTCTACGGTTCTTAAAGAAATTAATTTGTATAATAAAATATAATCTTGTATCATAACTATGCTGTTATTTCATATAATATTATTTTTATCACGTTATTTTTATATGTATATACTCTCATACTATTGTGTGAGATTACAATTTTACTATATTTCGACAGGAGTGTCTCTGATTTCTTTCTAATTGCTCAACCTTATCAATTTATAAAATTGTTCACGTGAATAAAGCTGAAATATTGCTTGCTGGACGTTAAACATAAATCAATCAATCAATCAGAATTTATTCGCCGTTTCGAGGTTCTGCATCTCCGTCGGCTTACGAGTCAACAGGCCATTGTCATCGGCGTAGCAAAGCGCCTCTAGCTGCAACCCACTCTCGTCCCACCGATGTCCGTTCTTTGCGGCAGATATGGCTGCTAGCAAGGGGTCCATCGCTATATTGAACAGCATGGGGCTTAATGGGTCGCCCTGCTTGACTCATCTAGTGATAGCCATAGCGGCAGTTTTGCCTTCAGTTTGTTCAAAGTGTTGCAGCGTTTTGGTATAGACCAAGTTGTTTTAACCAGGTGTCAACTTGGTCATACCAGGATGGCTCATAGTTATATTTTAAATAACGATCAGCGACCCAGTCAGTGTGTGCCATGCAACTGTCCATAGACAATCAGATATGTCTTGATGGACTTGAGACCGTGGCCCACATTCAGGAACGTTTCTATACTGTAGATACGTATTTTACTTTATTTAATACTGTCGTAGGCGACACAATTGTAAAGTTTGTAAAAGAAATTAGTTTATTTGGAAAAATTTAATTATACTGCTAATTGTCATATTACATACTTTTTATTGTTTTAGTTACATTTTTATCTATATATAAGATCATACTATTGTATGAAACCTTGTTCTAGTATTAAGGGAGGGATACTAAATGATTGTTTATAATTAGATGTATTAATTTGTGATAATTATCACGTCCTGAATATAGCTGAAATATTGCTTGCTGGACATAAACAACAGTCAATCAATCATTCACATTGTTCTCCGCCATCTCATAAAGTGAATTTCCTTCACTCATAGTACCCTCCTCAGAACTCTGGTTCCTAGCATAGGAAACAGAGTTGTTCTCCATATTTTCATGATCAACACCATTATGATCTACTTTAGCTCCAGATCCAAACCCACTGCTCCTTGCAGGATTCGGGCCGAAACCATCGCCCCAGTAACGTTTCCGTTTCCTGCATATACACGCAGTTTTAAAATTTCCACAGTCCAAACAATTATTTTCACTATTTTCACCTAATGAAAACTGATATGACACTGTTTTTTACAAGAGTAACAAACAAAATCAGGGCAATCTCTATAAATATGTTCTGGACCAAAACAAACAACAGACTTTAACTTGGGGATTATAAAGTATACGATAATAAGCAGTTTCTATATCATTCACTGCAATTTTATGGAATAGGGAATCGAAGGTAATGTAGGTGGAAGTTTGGCCTTGATCATATCTTGTGAATTTCAGTCTTAAAGTTGTTCAGTTACAAGCTGTTGAGAAGGCGGTGGCTCATGGGTCAATCGAGTAGATAGAGTTTCGAACGGTTGTTTCGCCAGTTAATTCTGGCACGAAGCTTGCGTTCGTGAAGAAATTCATCTATTTGAGTATACCACCCTTGGAACACCTGATGCTTTCTGCTGGCGATCCGCAGACACAAAGCATCGCCCCTGTTGGCACTCCGAGGCGGGTGGGTGACAAGGGTGGTGAAACATTTTTTGCATCATGGCTTCCGATGCACCTTTAATACAAACAAGTTCCAAAAAAAGAAAAAATGAAATTCCGCTTGAAGATATAGTTGATGATGAACACTGGACAAGATTTATTGTATTGACTAGTAAGGATTCCAACAAACATTTATGTAAAATTTCTCCTTTTGTCATAGAAAAAACCATCAAGGGTTGTGCAGGAGACGTTAAAAACGTCACTAAAATGAAATCTGGCTCTTTACTTATTGAAGTTTCTAAAAAACAGCAATCCGTAAATTTATTACAACTACATAAAATTTTAGATCTGGAAATTACATCAACGCCTCACAGAACATTAAATTCCTGTCAGGGTATTATTCATTACAGAGACGATGATCTCTCTGAACTGACAGATGAAGAAATTTGCTTTGAACTGAAACCTCAGGGTGTTACAAAAGTAAAAAGATTTATTGCAAAAAGACTTATTTTATTGCAAAAGGGTAGACTTCCTACCTTCATTTCAAATTTTTTGTCTGATAGAGAATTTAAAGTTCGTGTGAATTCAACTCTATCTGACCCTTTTGAACAAGAAATGGGTGTTCCTCAAGGTAGCATCCTTTCTGTTACTTTATTCAGTATTAAAATTAATAGCCTTGCTCAAGTGTGGGACCCGGGGCACAGGAGAATAGGCCCACGGCTTCCTCAGCCTGCAGTAAGAGTCTGCTAACAGAGGCAACACTTGCCGTGTGTTGCGACCCGTGTCGATTACAGGACGGAATTTCAGTAGGCCGGGTAAACGGTCCCGATAACCTACTGAACCCTTACTTTTTCTAGACGGGAAATCGAGTTAGCCCTGACTTCGATGAATCGGCATGTCACGTCTTGCCCTTTGTGAATCCTTATCATTTAAGCTACTCTATTACATTATTTCTTTAAACTGTTCCTTGAAATGTATTTACCATTAATAGCATTTAATAGACGGCTTCCTTACAGGATTTGCAAAGAAGGCGGTGGCTGAAGGGCAAAGCTTCCTCAGCTTTATAGAGGCGACATGTTTGCCGTGTGTTGCAACCCGTGATGGTGGAGGAAGGGATCCTGGTGGTTGAGAGATCACTCTCTGCTGCATCCATTAGTGCGGGTCAGCGGGTTTGATTTTCAATACACCACTTTGGCCCCGACTTCAACTAGACGGGAGGCCGGATGGACCCGGTTCGGTCAATCGGCTGGTCACGCCGAGCCCTTAACAAGCCTGTCTTCATTCTTCTTATCACTTGATCAGATCTTGTATATCATAGTATTAAAGTTGTTCCATTACAGGCTGTTAAGAAGGCGGTGGCTCATGGGTCAATTGAGTAGATAGAGTTTCGAACGGTTGTTTCGCCAGTTAACTCTGGCACGAAGCTTGCGTTCGCAGAGAAATTCATCTATTTGAGTATACCACCCTTGGAACACCTGGTGTTTGCTGCTGGTAATCCGCAGACCAAGCATCGCCCCTGTTGGCACTCCGTGGCGGGTGGGTGACAAGGGTGGTGAACCGCATTCTTTTATCATGGCTTCAAAAACATTTACTCAAACAGGTTCCAAAAAAAGAAAAAATGACATTTCGCTTGAAGAAATAGTTGCTGATGATCACTTTTCAAGATTTATAGTCCTGACTAGTAAAGATTCCAACAAACCTCTATCAAAACTTTCCCCATTTGTCATCGAAAAAACCATTAAAGGATGTGCAGGAGATGTTAAAAACGTCATAAAATTGAAATCTGGTTCACTACTAATTGAAGTTTCGAAAAAACAACAGTCTTTAAATTTACTCCAAATTAATAAAATTCACGAATTAGAAATATCTTCCACTCCTCACAGAACATTAAATTCTTGTCAAGGGATCATCCATTACAGAGACGATGATCTGACGACGAAATATGTGAAGAGCTAAAACCTCAGGGCGTAACAAAGGTTAAAAGATTCGTTGCCAAGAGACAAGGTATTCAGGTAAAACTGAATACCTTTCTACTAAACTTCAATACACCATCTGTCCCTCAGTCAATCAAAATTGGATTATACAGTGTTAAAGTCAGCGCATATATTCCAAATCCTGTGCGCTGCTTTAAATGTCAGAAATTCAGTCATGGCAAGGGACAATGTAGAGGTTCCTTGGTATGCTTTAAATGTGCAGAGGTAGGGCATGAGGGCTTTACCTGCACAAATAATCCAAAGTGTGCCAATTGTGGTGAAGCCCACATGTCCTCCTCAAAAGACTGTCATCATTTTAAAAAAGAAAAGGAAATACAAAAATTGAAAACGGAAAAGAACATCACCTACCCTGAGGCTCGTCGTCTGGTTAGTTCAGTGAACAATCCATCGTCTTCTGCAATGTCATATGCCAGTGTGACAAAACGCGTTTATGCTACATCTGAAACGCAAACCATGATCACCTGGCCTATAGGACAAAAAGACCCTTCAAGACTACCTGTTGAAACCACTGACAAAATCATTTCATCATCTCGAAAATCTTCAGCTTCTCAAACTTCTACGCCTTCGGCATCTACTACGTCTTCAACACCATCTCAATCCTCAACTAATTCTTCAAGCAACCAAAAAAAAAATTCAAAAAATGTTAACTCCAATGTAAATTCTTCTAACTCAAATAAAAACTCAAATCAAAAAGGAGATCGTACTCCAAAACTGCTGCGAGATCCCATTAAGGTCCACAACAGGTTTGGAAGTCTAGATCATCTAGACACTACTATCTGGGGCGATCCCATGGATACACTACCCCCAGATAATGGATCTAAAAGTAGATCCCCCAGCAGAAACCGGCGGAATAGCCCCCAAAAAACTGTCAACTATTCCCCTATTCGCAGACCATAATGGGTACAATAATACAATGGAATTGTCGAGGTCTTAAGATTAATTTTCTTGAAATCACATTATTAGTTCAAGCCTTTCTTCCTGTTGCATTTTGTCTCCAAGAATCCCACCTAAAACGAAGTGATAACATATCTTTAAAAAGCTACTCTATATACAGCACATATGTAGACGAGAATGATAGAGCTGCTGGCGGCTCTACCATTCTTGTAAAAGATCAAGTTCTACATAGCCCTGTAGATCTCAACACTGATCTTCAGGCGGTTGCTGTTAGAATATCATTAGACAAAACAATTACTTTATGCTATGTGTATATACCACCGAATTCTTCATTAAATTTAAATCAGTTGAAACATCTTACTGATCAGTTACCAGCCCCATATATATTATTTGGGGACTTCAACGCACACAACCCTCTATGGGGTAGTAACGCAATTAACGAAAAAGGTAAAATTATTGAAGGCTTAATGAATCTGGAAGATCTGTGTATTTTTAATGATGGAACCAATACATATTTACATCCTGGGAATGGATCATATTCGGCTATTGATCTTACAATAGCAGATCCTTCTCTGTTGCCCGATTTCTCATGGAAAGTCCATGACGATCTCTGTGGCAGTGATCACTTTCCCATTATCTTGGAATCTTTACACTCTTCAAACACAGAACGAGTCGCTCGGTATAAATTTGGCAAGGCCAATTGGCCTCTATTTGAACAACTCTGTATAGAGCGACTTAACTCGGATACTTTTGAAGCTATTTCTGATCCAATTTTAAAATTCAATGAAACACTTATTTTAATTGCTGATGAAACAATTCCCAAGACCTCGACAAATCCAAAACATCCTAGTAAACCATGGTTTGATGACAGCTGTGAGGACTCTATTAAAGACCGGAAAAAAGCCGAACGACGCTTTAATAAACGCCCAACTCAAAATAATCTTAACCATTTCCGAATTTTTCGAGCGAAAGCTCGCAGGGTAACGAAACAAAGACGACGCGCCTCTTGGCGTAACTTTGTTTCTAAACTAAATAACCATACCCCTATGAATAAAATTTGGAACATGATTCGTAAAATTAAAGGTAAAAACAGTAAAGTAAATGTCCATCATTTAAAGGATGGACAAGACTTGTTAACATCAGAGTCAGACATATCAAATAAACTGGCCAAAACATTTGCAACACACTCCTCTGCTGAAAATTATCATCCCACTTTTCAGCAGATCAAAATTCAAAAAGAAAAATCTAAGCTTAATTTCCAGTAAAAAAATTTAGAAGATTATAATAAACCTTTTTCTTTGGAAGAGCTAAAAACTTCATTAAACAAATCTCACGATACAGCATGTGGTCCAGATGACATCCATTATCAACTTCTCAAACATCTGCCACAATCTTCTCTCCAATGCCTTTTGAATCTTCTAAACAACATTTGGGAAACGGGTGACTTACCATCTATTTGGAAAATTGCCACTGTTGTGCCTATTCCAAAACCAGGAAAAGATCACTCGGAAGCGTCCAACTATCGGCCTATAGCCCTCACAAGCTGTCTTTGTAAAACCATGGAAAGGATGATCAACGATCGCCTTGTCTGGTTTTTAGAATCGAACAACCTAATCTCGAATATCCAGTGTGGATTTAGACAAGGTCGTAGTACTATTGATCATCTGGTGCGTTTCGAAACATATATTCGAAACGCATTTGCCAAAAACGAACATGTTGTGTCTATCTTTTTCGATTTAGAAAAAGCATACGACACAACATGGAAATATGGTATTTTAAAAGATCTTTTTGATATGGGGTTGAAAGGTAGACTTCCTACCTTCATCTCAAACTTTTTATCCGAAAGAGAATTTAAAGTTAGGGTCAATTCTACTTTATCTGACCCTTTTGTACAGGAAATGGGTGTTCCCCAGGGCAGCATCCTTTCTGTCACTTTATTTAGTATTAAAATTAATAGCCTTGCTCAAGTTTTAAAAGATAATATTGATGGTTCTCTATATGTTGACGACTTCCTCATATGTTAACGAGGGAAAAATATGAATAATATCGAACGTCAACTGCAGTTGTGTTTAAATAGAATAGAGAAATGGGCAATGGAGAATGGTTTTAAATTCTCCACTGCAAAAACTGTTGGGATGCATTTTTGTAATAAACGTAAGATGCATCCTGATCCCGAATTAAAATTATATAATAATCCTATCAAAATTGTAAAAGAAACTACTTTTCTTGGTCTCATATTTGATTCAAGGCTAACCTTTCTTCCCCATATCAAAATGTTAAAAAATAAATGCCTTAAAGCTTTAGATATTTTAAAAGTCGTATCCAGCACCGACTGGGGTGCTGAATGCGATGTTTTACTCAATCTATATAGATCGCTGGTTCGATCGAAATTGGATTACGGTTGTTTTATTTATGGTTCTGCTCGCAAGTCATATGTCAAAATCCTTGATACTATACACCATCAAGGATTGCGACTATGCCTTGGAGCATTTAGAACAACACCTGTCAATAGTTTGTATGTAGAAGCAAACGAGCCTTCTTTGTATCAAAGAAGAATAAAGCTCGCTTTGCAATATGCAACCAAATTGAAGGCTTATCCTGACAACCCCGCCCACGACTGTGTTTTCAAACCTCTTTATCAGAACATTTTCGAAAAGCATCCAAACAAAATTCAACCTTTTGGCTTGCGGATTAAATCTCATTTGGAGAATTCAGGTATAAATTTAGATGAAATTGCTGCAATTGAAATTCCACATAACCCGCCTTGGTTAAACCCCAAGCCAATATTTATTTATGATCTAAGAAAACATAGAAAATCCGACACAAACCCATTAATTATACAGCAACATTTTGCAGAAATTAAATCTTGTTACCCTGACTATAGTACTATTTATACGGATGGGTCAAAAGACGAAGATAAAGTTGCTTCAGCCGCTGTCTTCGGAGAGCGTGTTGAAACTCGTCGTCTCCCGTCTTCCTCATCTGTATTTACTGCTGAATCGCAAGCTATTCTTCTTGCGATGAAAATAGTTGCTTCGTCAGAAGAATGCAAATTTATTGTCTGCTCCGATTCCCTGTCTTGTCTACTGGCTATTGAAAATTTCAAAATTAAAAATCCTTACATTTTAAAAATTATTCAAATCTACAAATCTCTTGTTGCTTTGGGAAAAGAGATTATCTTCTTCTGGATTCCCAGTCATGTCGGAATCCATGGAAACACAGTCGTGGATCAGGAGGCTAAAAATGCATTAAATGATACCATCATTAACTGTAATATTCCTTTTACCGATTTTAAAGCGTTGATTTTTAAATATATTTCTAATTTGCGGCAGAGTGGTTGGGATCTCCAAGTTCATAATAAACTTCATGAGATCCAGCCACTACTGCACACAAATAATTTTAAATGTTTTAGAGGTCGAAGAGACCAAGTTGTTTTAACAAGATGTCGTCTTGGTCATACCAGGACGACACATAGTTATATTTTAAACAATGAGCCACGACCCGAATGTGTGCCATGCAACAGTCCATACACCATTAAGCATGTCTTGATGGATTGTGTGGACGTGGCCCACATTCGGGAACGTTTCTATAGTGCAGATACGTATTTTAATTTATTTCAAACTGTCGCAGGCGACACAATTTTAAAGTTCTTAAAGGAAATTAATTTATTTAATAAAATTTAATTTCACTATTAATTGTGATACTTCATATTTTTTATTGTTTTAACTACCATTTTTATCTGTGTATATTCTCATATTATTGTATGAGATCACGTTTTAGTATAAGAAGGAGGCATGACGTTCTACTAATTTAAAAATTATGGTTTTCACGTCCTGAATATAGCTGAAATATTGCTTGCTGGACGTTAAACATCAATCAATCAATCAATCAATCTTCTTGCCATGAAAATAGTTGCTTCGTCAGACGAGCACAAATTTATGATCTGCTCTGATTCTCTGTCATGTCTCCTTGCTATTGAAAACTTCAAAATTAAGAATCCTTATATTTTAAAAATTATTCAAATTTACAAATCCCTTGTTGCTTTGGGTAAAGAAGTTATGTTTTTCTGGATCCCAAGTCATGTGGGGATCCATGGGAACATGGTCGTGGACGAGGAGGCCAAAAAGGCCTTGAATAACGATATTATTAATTGTGCCATACCTTTTACTGATTTTAAAGCAGTTATTTTTAAACATATTTCTCGTTTGTGGCAGAGTGGTTGGGATCTAGAGGTTCATAATAAACTTCATGAGATCCAGCCACTACTGCACAAAAATAATTTTAATTGTTTTAGAAGTCGTCGAGACCAAGTTGTTTTAACCAGATGTCGTCTTGGTCATACCAGGACGACTCATAGTTATATTTTAAATAACGAGCAACGACCCGAGTGTGTGCCATGCAACTGTCCATACACAATCAAGCATGTCTTGATGGACTGTGTGGACGTGGCCCACATTCGGGAACGTTTCTATACTGTAGATACTTATTTTAATTTGTTTAGGACTGTCGCGGGCGACACAATTTTAAAGTTTTTAAAAGAGATTAATTTATATAGCAAAATTTAATTATACTGCTAATTGTGATATTGCATACTTTTTATTGTTTTAATTTAATTTTTATATGTATATTATCATACTATTGTATGAGATATTGTTTTAGTATTAAGGGAGGGATATAAAATGGTTGTTTATGATCAAATAAGTTGATTTGTAGTAATTATCACGTCCTGAATATAGCTGAAATAATGCTTGCTGGACGTAAAACAACAAACAATCAATCAAGTCTTGAAAGATAATATTGATGGTTCTCTTTATGTTGACGATTTTTTAATTTGTTATCGAGGAAAAAACATGAATAATATTGAACGCCAACTGCAGTTATGTTTAAATGGAATAGATAAATGGGCGATGGAGAATGGTTTTAAATTCTCCACTGGAAAAACAGTTGCGATGCATTTTTGTAATAAACGAAAGATGCATCCTGATCCCGAATTAAAATTGTATAATAATCCCATCAAAATTGTAAAAGAAACTACTTTTCTTGGTCTGATATTTGATTCAAGGCTAACCTTTCTACCCCATATCAAAATGTTAAAAAATAAATGCCTAAAGGCGTTAGATATTTTAAAAGTCGTTGCCAGCACCGACTGGGGTGCTGAATGCGATGTTTTACTTAATCTATATAGATCGCTGGTTCGATCTAAATTGGATTATGGTTGTTTTATCTATGGTTCTGCTCGCAAGTCATATGTCAAAATCCTTGATACTATACACCATCAAGGATTGCGACTATGCCTTGGAGCTTTCAGAACCACGCCTGTTGAAAGTTTGTTTGTAGAAGCAAACGAGCCTTCTTTGTATCAAAGAAGAATAAAGCTCGCTTTGCAATATGCAACCAAATTAAAAGCATATCCTAACAACCCCGCCCACGACTGTGTTTTCAAACCTCTTTATCAAAACATTTTCGAAAAACATCCTAACAAAATTCAACCTTTTGGCCTCCGCATTAAATCTCGTTTGGAAAATTCCGGTATAAATTTAGATGAAATTGCTGCAATCGAAATTCCACATAATGCCCCGTGGTTAAACCCCAAACCGATATTTATTTATGATCTAAGAAAACATAAAAAGTCCGACACAAACCCTTTAATAATACAACAACATTATGCAGAAATTAAATCTTGTTACCCTGACTATGGCACTATTTATACAGAAGGGTCAAAAGACGGTGATAAAGTCGCCTCGGCCGCTGTCTACGGAGAGCGTGTTGAAACTCGCCGGCTTCCGTCTGCATCATCTGTATTTACAGCAGAGGCGCAAGCTATTCTTCTTGCGATGAAAATAGTAGCTTCGTCAGACGAATGCAAATTTATTGTCTGCTCCGATTCCTTGTCTTGTCTTCTGGCTATTGAACATTTCAAAATTAAAAATTCTTATATTTTTAAAATTATTCAAATTTACAAATCTCTTGTTGCTTTGGGGAAAGAGATTATCTTCTTCTGGATTCCCAGTCATGTCGGAATCCGTGGAAACACAGTCGTGGATCAGGAGGCTAAAAATGCCCTAAAGGATACTATTATTAACTGTAATATTCCTTTTACCGATTTGAAACCATTAATTTTTAAATATATTTCTAATTTGTGGCAGAGTGGTTGGAATCTCCAAGTTCATAATAAACTTCATGAGGTCCAGCCACTACTGCACACAAGTAATTTTAAGAGTTTTAGAGGTCGTAGAGACCAAGTTGTTTTAACACGGTGTCGTCTTGGTCATACCAGGACGACACATAGTTATATTTTAAACAATGAGCCACAACCCGAATGTGTGCCATGCAACAGTCCATACACCATCAAGCATGTCTTGATGGACTGTGTGGACGTGGCCCACATTCGGGAACGTTTTTATACTGTAAATACGTACAGTAGTTTGTTTACAACGGTCGCAGGCGACACAATTTTAAAATTTTTAAAGGAAATTAATTTGTACAGTAAAATTTAATTTTTCCGGCAATTTGTTATCTATATTTTTATTGTTTTACTTGCCTTTTATCTGTATATATGCTCATATTATTGTATGAGATAATGTTTTAGAACTAAGGGAGAGATGAACAATTTTGAAAAATATTAAATAATCAAATTATTATTACTTTCACGTCCTGAATATAGCTGAAATATTGCTTGCTGGACGTAAAACATCAATCAATCAATCAATCAATTTATTGCAAAAAGACAAAATCAACAAATTAAACTGAATACCTTTCTTTTAAATTTCAATACTCCATCTGTCCCTAAATCAATCAAAATTGGACTGTACAATATTAAAGTCAGCGCTTACATTCCAAATCCTGTGCGCTGCTTTAAATGTCAGAAATTTGGCCACGGCAAAGGACAATGTAGAGGCTCCTTAGTGTGCTTTAAATGTGCAGAGGTAGGACATGAGGGCTTTACCTGCACAAATAATCCAAAGTGTGCGAATTGTGGTGAAGCCCACATGTCCTCATCCAAGGATTGTGCTCACTTCAAAAAAGAAAAGAAAATTCAAAAATTGAAAACCGAAAAAAATATCACATATCACATACCCTGAGGCACGTCGCCTCTTCAATTCAAACAATCTCTCGTCTCCTGCATCAACGTCATACGCCAGTGTGGCCGAACGCGTTCTCACTACAGTTGAAACGCAGACAATTATCACCTGGCCTATTGACAAAAAAGAACCTTTCAAATTAGCAGTTCAAACAACAGACAAAATAATTCAATCTTCCAGGCAATCTTCATCCTCTTAAACTGCTACATCTTCGGCTCCATCTACATCATCAACTAATTCTTCAAGCAGCCCAAAAAAAAAATTCAAAAAATACTATTCCCAATTCAAATTCTTCAAATTCTAATAAAAACTCAAATCAAAAAGGAGATCGTACTCCAAAACTGTTGCGAGATCCCATTAAGGTCCACAACAGATTTGGAAGTCTAGATCATCTAGACACTACTATCTGGGGTGATCCCATGGATACACTACCCCCAGATACTGGATCTAAGGGTAGATCCCCTAGCAGAAACCGGCGGAATAGCCCCAAAAAATCTATCAACTATTCCCCTATTCGCAAACCCTAATGGCTACAATAATACAATGGAATTGGTCTTAAGATTAATTTTCTGGAAATTACATTATTAGTTCAAGCCTTTCTTCCTGTTGCATTTTGCCTCCAAGAGTCCCACCTACAACGAAGTGATAATATATCTTTAAAAAACTACTCTATATACAGCACATATGTAGACGAGAATGATAGAGCTGCTGGCGGCTCTACCATTCTTGTAAAAGATCAAGTTCTACATAGCCCTGTAGATCTCAACACTGATCTTCATGCGGTTGCTGTTAGAATATCTTTAGACAAAACAATTACTTTATGTTCTGTGTATATCCCTCCAAATTCTTCATTGGATTTGAGTCGGTTGAAACATCTTACTGATCAGCTTCCGGCCCCTTATATACTACTTGGGGACTTCAACGGACACAACCCTTTATGGGGCAGTAACACAATAAACGATAAAGGTAAAATTATTGAAGGCTTAATGAATCGGGAAGATCTGTGTATTTTTAATGATGGATCAAATACATATTTACATCCTGGGAATGGATCATATTCGGCTATTGCCCGATTTCTCATGGAAAGTCCATGACGATCTCTGTGGCAGTGATCATTTTCCCATTATCTTGGAATCTTTACACTCTTCAAACACAGAACGAGTCGCTCGGTATAAATTTGGCAAGGCCAATTGGCCTCTACTTGAACAACTCTGTATAGAGCGACTTAACTCGGATGCTTTTGAAGCTGTTTCTGATCCAATTTTAAAATTCAATGAACTACTTATTTCAATTGCTGATGAAACAATTCCTAAGACCTCGACAAATCCAAAACATCCTAGTAAACCATGGTTCGATGACAGCTGTGAGGACGCTATTAAAGACCGGAAAAAGGCCGAACGACGCTTTAATAAAAACCCAACTCAAAATAATCTGAACCATTTCCGAATTTTTCGAGCGAAAGCTCGCAGGGTAACGAAACAAAGACGACGCACTTCTTGGCGTAACTTTGTTTCTAAACTGAATAACCATACCCCCATGAATAAAATTTGGAACATGATTCGCAAAATTAAAGGTAAAAACAGTAAAGCAAATGTCCAGCATTTAAAGGATGGACAAGACTTGTTAACATCAGAGTCAGACATATCAAATAAATTGGCCGAAACATTTGCAACACACTCCTCTTCTGAAAATTATCATCCCACTTTTCAGCGGATCAAAATTCAAAAAGAAAAATCAAAGCTTAATTTCCAGTCAAAAAATTTAGAAGATTATAATAAAACTTTTTCTTTGGAAGAGCTAAAAACTTCATTGAACAAATCTCACGATACAGCATGTGGTCCAGATGACATCCATTATCAACTTCTCAAACATCTGCCACAATCTTCTCTTCAATGTCTTCTAAGTCGTCTTAACAACATTTGGGAAACGGGTGACTTACCATCTATTTGGAAAATGGCCACTGTTGTGCCTATTCCAAAACCAGGAAAAGATCACTCGGAAGCGTCCAACTATCGGCCTATAGCCCTCACAAGCTGTCTTTGTAAAACCATGGAAAGGATGATCAACGATCGCCTTGTCTGGTTTTTAGAATCGAACAACCTAATCTCGAATATTCAGTTTGGATTCAGACAAGGTCGTAGTACTATTGATCAGCTGGTGCGTTTCGAAACATATATTCGAAACGCATTTGCCAAAAACGAACATGTTGTGTCTATCTTTTTCGATTTAGAAAAAGCATATGACACAACGTGGAAATATGGTATTTTAAAAGATCTTTTTGATATGGGGTTGAAAGGTAGACTTCCTACCTTTATCTCAAACTTTTTATCTGACAGAGAATTTAAAGTTAGGGTCAATTCTACGTTATCTGACCCTTTTGTACAGGAAATGGATGTTTCCCAGGGCAGCATCCTTTCTGTCACTTTATTTAGTATTAAAATTAATAGCCTTGCTCAAGTTTTAAAAGATAATATTGATGGTTCTCTATATGTTGACGACTTCCTTATAAGTTACCGAGGGAAAAGTATGAATAATATCGGACGCCAGCTGCAGTTGTGTTTAAATAGAATAGAGAAATGGGCAATGGAGAATGGTTTTTAATTCTCCACTGCAAAAACTGTTGGGATGCATTTTTGTAATAAACGTAAGATGCATCCTGATCCTGAATTAAAATTATATAATAATCCTATCAAAATTGTAAAAGAAACTACTTTTCTTGGTCTCATATTTGATTCAAGGCTAACCTTTCTTCCCCATATCAAAATGTTAAAATATAAATGCCTAAAGGCATTAGATATTTTAAAAGTCGTATCCAGCACCGACTGGGGTGCTGAATGTGATGTTTTACTCAGTCTATATAGATCGCTGGTTCGATCGAAATTGGATTACGGTTGCTTTATTTATGGTTCTGCTCGCAAGTCATATGTCAAAATCCTTGATACTATACACCATCAAGGATTGCGACTATGCCTTGGAGCTTTCAGAACCACACCTGTTGATAGTTTATATGTTGAAGCAAACGAGCCTTCTTTGTATCAAAGAAGAATTAAGCTCGGTTTGCAATATGCAACCAAATTAAAGGCTTATCCTGGCAATCCTGCTCACGACTGTGTTTTCAAACCTCTTTACAGATCCGTTTTTGAAAAAAACTCAAATAAAATTAAACCTTTTGGACTGAGAATAAAACCTCATTTGGAAAATTCTGGTGTAAATGTAGATGAAATTGCCACTATTGAAATTCCTAAAAGTCCCCCTTGGTTAAATCCGAAATCTACATTTAATTATGAACTTAGAAGATTTAAAAAGTCCGACACCAACCCTCTATTATTACAACAACATTTTGCCGAGATAAAATCTTACTATCCTGACCATAGTGCAATTTATACAGACGGATCGCAGGACGGTGATACCGCTGTCTTCGGAGAGCGTGTTGAGACTCGCCGTCTTCCTTCTGCATCCTCTGTATTTAGTGCAGAAGCTCAAGCAATTCTTCTTGCACTGAAAATTGTCGCTACGTCAGATGAGTGTAAATTTATCATCTGTTCCGACTCTTTGTCTTGTCTTCTTTCTATTGAAAATTCGAAAACAAAAAATCCATTTATTTTAAAAATACTTGAAATATATAGATGTCTTGTTACTGTTGGTAAAGAGGTTGTGTTTTTCTGGATTCCCAGTCATGTGGGAATCCATGGAAACACAGTTGTTGACCAGGAAGCCAAGAAGGCCTTAAATGATGAAATTATTTTGTGTTCAGTTCCTTTTAATGATTTTAAACCTTACATTTTTAAATATATCTCTACTTTGTGGCAGAGTGGCTGGGATCTCCAAGTTCATAATAAACTTTATTACATCCAGCCACAATTGCGCAAAGGTAATTTTAATTGTTATAGAGATCGTCGAAGAGACCAAGTTGTTTTAACCAGGTGTCGTCTTGGTCATACCAGTTTTATTTTAAATAACGAGCCAACACCAGAGTGTGTGCCATGCCACTGTCTATATACCATCAAGCATGTCTTGATGGACTGTATTGACGTGGCACCCATTCGGGAACGTTTTTATTCGGTTAATTCATATTATAATTTATTTACAACTGTTGCTGGCGACAAAATTTTACAGTTTTTAAAAGATATTAATTTATACAGCAAAATTTAATTTGTCTTTAAATTTTGATATCGATATATTTAATTGTTTTAATTTTCATTTTATCTGTATATATGCTCATTGTATTGTATGAGATCAAGTTTTATCATTTAAGGAGGGATATTCTTGAAATAATTTAACTATTTCCAAATTTTCACGTCCTGAATATAGCTGAAATATTGCTTGCTGGACGTAAAACAACAATCAATCTTCTGTTTTACAGCCTTTACCTTTTTTATTGATGTTACTGGTGATCAAATCAGTTTCAATTCTACATCTCGTCTCAATTTCATCTATTAATTCTTAGGCTGTTACGACTTTATAGTTCAGAACATTTACGTTTACAGTAAAATCTTTCAAAAACACTAAATCAAAAGAATAAGTCTTTTCACCCATGATGGATGAAATGAAGTTTTTCTTCAACAAAAGTTGGCTAGCTGGACGTTAAACAACAATCAATCAATCAATCAACAAAAGTTGAAAAAAGTAAACGTTATCCAGATACTATTCTACATTCTCTACCATTTAAGCACAAATAAATGAATGTTATTCAGAACAGTAACGCTTACACTACCATTACATTACCACCAGATACTGGATCTAAAAGTAGATCCGCCCCGTGCGGGATCCGGGTGGCTAAAAGAATAGACCGCAGTCGCGCTAGCTTGTCGTAAAAGGCGACTATATAGCGTCCAGTACCATGACCGGCGTGTCAGGTCGGTTTGCCTAAAGACCGACTGGGATGTGTGCCCCAGGTGGTTGAATGGGGTACCCCTGGCAAGCTGGGGTTGTCAGGCCATAATACGGAAAACCTGACAGCAAACCATATTAGTGCACCGTGTTGGGAAAAATGCCACATTCCACATTCCTCGCACGTTAAAGAACGCTGCTGTAGTATTCGCTATGAGTAGGGATTTCGATCCCGCTACAGGAGGCTAAATTGCCCGACCCTATCCATCCTCCCATTTGCCAGTGGAAATCTAAAATCCGTTACCCCTATTTTTTCTTGTGTCCCATCCCAATTTCATTCATCATCATTTCATGTTCATTTTATCATCCATTTCATGTTCATTGCACATCATTAATCAATCAATCAATTAAAAGTAGATCACCCAGCAGAAACCGGCGGAATAGCCCCAAAAAAAACTGTCAACTATTCACCTATTCGCAGACCATAATGGGTACAATAATACAATGGAATTGTCGAGGTTTTAAGGTAAATTTTCTTGAGATTACATTATTACTTCAAGCCTTTCTTCCTGTTGCATTTTGCCTCCAAGAATCCCACCGAAAACGAAGTGATAACATATCTTTAAAAAATTACTCTATATACAGCACATATGTAGACGAGAATGATAGAACTGCTGGCGGCTCAATCATTTTTGTAAAAGATCAAGTTCTACATAGCCCTGTAGATCTCAACACTGATGTTCAGTCGATTGCTGTTAGAATATCTTTAGACAAAACAATTACTTTATGCTCTGTGTATATCCCTAAAAATAATAATAGAGGACGCTATTAAAGACCGGGAAAAGGCCGAACGACGCTTTAATAAACATCCAACGCAAAATAATCTTAACCATTTCCGAATTTTTCTCGCAGGGTAACGAAACAAAGACGACGCACCTCTTGACGTAACTTTGTTTCTAAACTAAATAACCATACCCCTATGAATAAAATTTGGAACATGATTCGCAAAATTAAAGGTAAAAACAGTAAAGCAAATGTCCATCATTTAAAGGATGGACAAGACTTATTAACATCAGAGTCAGATATATCTTACAAATTGGCCGAAACATTTGCAAAACACTCGTCCGCTGGAAATTATCATCCGGATTTTCAGCGTATCAAAACTCAAAAAGAAAAATCAAAACTTAATTTCCAGTCAAAACATCTGGAAGATTACAATACACCTTTTTCTTTGGAAGAGCTAAAAACTTCTTTGAACAAATCTCACGGCACAGCATGTGGTCCAGATGACATCCATTACCAACTTCTCAAACATCTGCCACAACCTTCTCTCCAATGCCTTCTGAATCTTCTTAACATTATTTGGGAAACGGGTGACTTACCATCTATATGGAAAATGGCCACTGTTTTGCCTATTCCAAAGCCAGGAAAAGATCACTCGGAAGCGTCTAACTATCGCCTTTAGCACTCACGAGCTGTCTTTGTAAAACCATGGACAGGACGATCAATGATCGCCTTGTCTGGTTTTTAGAATCTAACAATCTACTTTCTAATATTCAATGTGGTTTTAGACAAGGGCGAAGTACCCTAGATCATCTTGTACGTTTCGAAACGTATATTCTAAACGACTTTGTAAAAAATGAGCATGTTGTGTCTATCTTTTTCGATTTAGAAAAAGCGTATGACACAACATGGAAATATGTCATTTTAAAAGATCTTGTTGATATTGGGTTGAAAGGTAGACTTCCTACCTTTATTTCAAACTTTTTATCTGACAGAGAATTTAAAGTTAGGGTAAATTCTACTTTATCTGACCCTTTTGAACAGGAAATGAGTGCTCCAGGGAAGCATCCTCTCTGCCACTTTATTCAGTATTAAAATTAATAGCCTTGCTCAAGTTTTTTAAAGATAATATTGATGGTTCTCTATATGTTGAAGACTTCCTCATATGTTACAGCGGAAAACACATGAATAATATTGAACGTCAACTACAGTTATGTTTAAATAGAATAGAGGAATGGGCAATGGAGAATGGTTTTAAATTCTCTACAGCAAAAACCGTTGGGATGCATTTTTGTAATAAACGAAAGATGCATCCTGATCCCGAATTAAAATTATATAATAATCCTATTAAAATTGAAAAAGAAACTACTTTTCTTGGTCTTATATTTGATTCAAGGCTAACCTTTCTACCCATATCAAAATGTTAAAAAATAAATGCCTAAAGGCATTAGATATTTTAAAAGTCGTAGCCAGCCCCGACTGGGTGCTGAATGCGACGTTTTACTTAATCTATATAGATCGTTGGTTCGATCTAAACTGGATTATGGTTGTTTTATTTACGGTTCTGCTCGCAAGTCATTTGTCTAAATTTTTGATACGGTTCATCTTAAAGGATTGAGCTTTATAGAGGCGACATGTTTGCCGTGTGTTGCAACCCGTGATGGTGGAGGAAGGGATCCTGGTGGTTGAGAGATCACTCTCTGCTGCATCCATTAGTGCGGGTCAGCGGGTTTCGATCGTCAATACACCACTTTGGCCCTGACTTCAACTAGACGGGAGACCGGATGGACCCGGTTCGGTCAATCGGCTGGTCATGCCGAGCCCTTAACAAGCTTGTCTTATTTTTCTTATCACTTGATCATATCTTGTGAATTTCAGTCTCAAAGTTGTTCAGTTACAAGCTGTTAAGAAGGCGGTGGCTCATGGGTCAATCGAGTAGATAGAGTTTCGAACGGTTGTTTCGCCAGTTAACTCTGGCACGAAGCTTGCGTTCATTAAGAAATTCATCTATTTGAGTATACCACCCTTGGAACACCTGATGCTTTCTGCTGGTGATCCGCAGAGACCAAGCATCGCCCCTGTTGGCACTCCGTGGAGGGTGGGTGACAAGGGTGGTGAACCGCATTTTTCTCATCATGGCTACTGAAAAACAAATAAAAAATGGTCCAAAAAAAAGAAAAAATGACTTACCGCTTGAAGAAATGGTTGATGAAGACTTCTGGTCAAGATTTATTGTATTATCCAGCAAAGATCCTAGTAAACCAATAACTAAAATCTCTCCATTCGTTATTGAAAAAGTGATAAAAGGTTGTGCAGGAGATGTTAAGAACGTCACCAAGATGAAATCTGGTGGTCTTCTCATTGAATGCAACAAAAAACACCAATCCTTGAACTTGCTAAAACTTACAAAAATTATAGATTTAGAAATATCGGCCTCCCCCCATAGAACATTAAACTCAAGTCAAGGAATTATTCATTATCGTGACGATGATCTCGCCGAGCTTACAGACGACGAGATCTGTACAGAATTACAACCTCAGGGTATTACAAAGGTTAAAAGATTTATTGCCAACAGACAAGGTGTTCAGGTTAAACTGAACACCTTCCTTCTAAATTTTAACTCTCCAACTGTCCCCCAGTCAATCAAAATAGGTCTCCAAAATATTAAAGTCAGCGCATATATTCCCAATCCTGTGCGCTGCTTTAAATGTCAAAAGTTCGGCCACGGAAAGGGACAGTGCAGAGGTCACCAGATTTGTTTTAAGTGTGCAGAGGAAGGACATGAGGGCTTCACCTGCACTAAAACTCCAAAGTGTGCTAATTGTGGTGAAGCCCACATGTCCTCATCTAAGGACTGTCAGCACTTTAAAAAAGAAAAAGAAATTCAAAAAATAAAAACTGAAAAAAACATCCCTTACCCTGAGGCTCGTCGTCTGTATAATACAACGAATAATCCCTCATCTCCTGCATCAACGTCATACGCCAGTGTAGCCAAACGCGTTCTCACGTCAGTTGAAACGCAGACAATTATCACCTGGCCTATTGACAAACAGGAACCTTCAAAATTAACAGTTACAACAACAGACAAAATCATTACATCTTCACGAAAATCTTCATCTTCACAAACTGCTACGTCTTCAGCACCCTCTCAAACTGCTACGTCTTCAGTACCCTCTCAATCCTCAACCAATTCTTCAAGCAGCCAAAAAAAAAAATTCAAAAAATATCAACTCCAATTTAAATTCTTCTAACTCAAATAAAAACTCGAATCAAAAAGGAGATCGTACTCCAAAACTGCTGAGGGATCCCATAAAGGTCCACAACAGGTTTGGAAGTCTAGATCATCTAGACACTACTATCTGGGGCGATCCCATGGATACACTACCCCCAGATACTGGATCTAAAAGTAGATCCCCCAGCAGAAACCGGCGGAATAGCCCCAAAAAAACTGTCAACTATTCCCCTATTCGCAGACCATAATGGGTACAATAATACAATGGAATTGTCGAGGTCTTAAGATAAATTTTCTTGAAATTACTTTATTAGTTCAAGCCTTTCTTCCTGTTGCATTTTGCCTCCAAGAATCCCACATAAAACGAAGTGATAACATATCCTTAAAAAACTACTCTATATACAGCACATATGTAGACGAGAATGATAGAGCTGCTGGCGGCTCTACCATTCTTGTAAAAGATCAAATTCTACATAGCCCTGTAGATCTCAACACTGATCTTCAGGCGGTTGCTGTTAGAATATCTTTAGACAAAACAATTACTTTATGCTCTGTGTATATCCCTCCGAATTCTTCATTAAATTTAAATCAGTTGAAACATCTTACTGATCAGCTACCGGCCCCTTATATATTATTTGGGGACTTAAACGCACACAACCCTCTATGGGGTAGTAACACAATACACGAAAAAGGTAAAATTATTGAAGGCTTAATGCATCAGGAAGATCTGTGTATTTTTAATGATGGAACCAATACATATTTACATCCTGGGAATGGATCATATTCGGCTATTGATCTTACAATAGCAGATCCTTCTCTGTTGCCCGATTTCTCATGGAAAGTCCATGACGATCTCTGTGGCAGTGATCATTTTCCCATTATCTTGGAATCTTTACACTCTTCACACACAGAACGAGTCGCTCGGTATAAATTTGGCAAGGCCAATTGGCCTCTATTTGAACAACTCTGTATAGAGCGACTTAACTCGGATACTTTTGAAGCTGTTTCTGATCCAATTTTAAAATTCAATGAAACAATTATTTCAATTGCTGATGAAACAATTCCTAAGACCTCGACAAATCCAAAACATCCTGGTAAACCATGGTTCGATGACAGCTGTGAGGACGCTATTAAAGACCGGAAAAAAGCCGAACGACGCTTTAATAAACACCCAACTCAAAATAATCTTAACCATTTCCGAATTTTTCGAGCGAAAGCTCGCAGGGTAACGAAACAAAGACGACGCACTTCTTGGCGTAACTTTGTTTCTAAATTGAATAACCATACCCCCATGAATAAAATTTGGAACATGATTCGTAAAATTAAAGGTAAAAACAGTAAAGCAAATGTCCATCATTTAAAGGATGGACAAGACTTGTTAACATCAGAGTCGGAAATATCTAACAAATTGGCCGAAACATTTGCAAAACACTCGTCCGCTGAAAATTATCATCCCGATTTTCAGCGTATCAAACCTCAAAAAGAAAAATCAAAACTTAATTTCCAGTCAAAAAATCTAGAAGATTACAATACACCGTTTTCTTTGGAAGAGCTAAAAACCTCTTTGAACAAATCTCACGATACAGCATGTGGTCCAGATGACATCCATTATCAACTTCTCAAACATCTGCCACAATCTTCTCTCCAATGCCTTTTGAATCTTCTTAACAACATTTGGGAAACGGGTGACTTACCATCTATTTGGAAAATGGCCACTGTTGTGCCTATTCCAAAACCAGGAAAAGATCACTCGGAAGCGTCAAACTATCGGCCTATAGCCCTCACAAGCTGTCTTTGTAAAACCATGGAAAGGATGATCAACGATCGCCTTGTCTGGTTTTTAGAATCCAACAATCTACTTTCTAATATTCAATGTGGTTTCAGACAAGGGCGAAGTACCCTAGATCATCTTGTACGTTTCGAAACGTATATTCGAAACGCCTTTGAGTCAAGGGATTATTCGCTATCGAGGTGAAGATCTCTCGGAATTATCAGATGATGAAATCTATTTAGAACTAGAGCCTCAGGGTGTAACAAAAGTGAAAAGATTTATTGCTAACAGACAGGGTGTTCAGGTAAAACTGAACACCTTTCTGTTGAATTTCAATTCACCCACTGTCCCCGAGTCAATCAAGATTGGTCTCTACAAAATTAAAGTCAGCGCATACATATCCAACCCGGTGCGCTGCTTTAAGTGTCAAAAGTTCGGTCATGGAAAGGGACAGTGCAGAGGTCACCTGGTTTGTTTTAAATGTGCAGAAGAAGGACATGAGGGCTTTACCTGCACTAAAACTCCAAAGTGCGCCAATTGCGGTGAAGCCCACATGTCCTCATCCAAGGATTGTCAACACTTTAAAAAAGAAAAAGAAATACAAAAATTAAAAACTGAAAAGACCATCTCATACCCTGAGGCTCGTCGTCTGTATAATACCATGAATAATCCCTCGTCTCCTGCATCAACGTCATACGCCAGTGTGGCCAAACGCGTTCTCACTTCAGTTGAAACGCAGACAATCATCACCTGGCCTATTGACAAACAGGAACCTTCAAAATTACCAGTTACAATAACAGACAAAATCATTAAATCTTCACGAAAATCTTCATCTTCTCAAACTGCTACGTCTTCAGCACCCTCTCAAACTGCTACATCTTCAGCACCCTCTCAATCTGCTACGTCTTCAGCACCATCTCAATCTGCTACGTCTTCAGCACCATCTCAATCCTCAACCAAATCTTCAAGCAGCCCCCAAAAAAAATTCAAAAAATACCAACTCCAATTTAAATTCTTCTAACTCAAATAAAAAATCAAATCAAAAAGGAGATAGAACTCCAAAACTGCTGCGGGATCCCATCAAGGTCCACAACAGGTTTGGAAGTCTAGATAATCTAGACACTACTATCTGGGGCGATCCCATGGATACATTACCCCCAGAGACTGGATCTAAAAGTAGATCCCCCAGCAGAAACCGGCGGAATAGCCCCAAAAAAACTGTCAACTATTCCCCTATTCGCAGACCATAATGGGTACAATAATACAATGGAATTGTCGAGGTCTTAAGATTAATTTTCTTGAGATTACATTATTAGTTCAAGCCTTTCTTCCTGTTGCATTTTGCCTCCAAGAATCCCACCTAAAACGAAGTGATAACATATCTTTTAAAAATTACTCTATATACAGTACATATGTAGATGAGAATGATAGAGCTGCTGGCGGCTCTACCATTCTTGTAAAAGATCAAGTTCTACATAGCCCTGTAGACCTCAACACTGATCTTCAGGCGATTGCTGTTAGAATATCTTTAGACAAAACAATTACTTTATGCTCTCTGTATATCCCTCCGAATTCTTCATTAAATTTAAATCAGTTGAAACATCTTACTGATCAGCTTCCGGTCCCTTATATATTACTTGGGGACTTCAACGGACACAACCCTTTATGGGGCAGTAACACAATAAACGATAAAGGTAAAATTATCGAAGGCTTAATGAATCAGGAGGATCTGTGTATTTTTAATGATGGAACCAATACTTATTTACATCCTGGGAATGGATCATATTCGGCTATTGATCTTACAATAGCAGATCCTTCTCTGTTGCCCGATTTCTCATGGAAAGTCCATGACGATCTCTGTGGCAGTGATCACTTTCCTATTATCTTGGAATCTTTACACTCTTCAAACACCGAAAGAATCGCTCGGTATAAATTTGGCAAGGCCAATTGGCCTCTATTTGAACAACTCTGTATAGAGCGACTTAACTCGGACGTTTTTGAAGCTGTTTCTGATCCAATTTTAAAATTCAATGAAACACTTATTTCAATTGCTGATGAAACAATTCCTAAGACCTCGACAAATCCATAACATCCTAGTAAACCATGGTTCGATGACAGCTGTGAGGACGCTATTAAAGACCGGAAAAAGGCCGAACGACGCTTTAATAAACATCCAACTCAAAATAATCTTAACCATTTCCGAATTTTTCGAGCGAAAGCTCGCAGGGTAACGAAACAAAGACGACGCACCTCTTGGCGTAACTTTGTTTCTAAACTAAATAACCATACCCCTATGAATAAAATTTGGAACATGATTCGTAAAATTAAAGGTAAAAACAGTAAAGCAAATGTCCATCATTTAAAGGATGGACAAGACTTGTTAACATCAGAGTCAGATATATCTAACAAATTGGCCGAAACATTTGCAAAACACTCGTCCGCTGGAAATTATCATCCGGATTTTCAGCGTATCAAAACTCAAAAAGAAAAATCAAAACTTAATTTCATGTCAAAAAATTTGGAAGATTACAATACACCTTTTTCTTTGGAAGAGCTAAAAACTTCTTTGAACAAATCTCACGACACAGCATGTGGTCCAGATGACATCCATTACCAACTTCTCAAACATCTGCCACAATCTTCTCTCCAATGCCTTCTGAGTCTTCTTAACAACATTTGGGAAACGGGTGACTTACCATCTATATGGAAAATGGCCACTGTTGTGCCTATTCCAAAACCAGGAAAAGATCACTCGGAAGCGTCCAACTATCGGCCTATAGCACTCACAAGCTGTCTTTGTAAAACCATGGAAAGGATGATCAATGATCGCCTTGTCTGGTTTTTAGAATCCAACAATCTACTTTCTAATATTCAGTGCGGTTTTAGACAAGGGCGAAGTACCCTAGATCATCTTGTACGTTTCGAAACGTATATTCGAAACGCCTTTGCAAAAAATGAGCATGTTGTGTCTATCTTTTTCGATTTAGAAAAAGCGTATGACACAACATGGAAATATGGTATTTTAAAAGATCTTTTTGATATGGGGTTGAAAGGTAGACTTCCTACCTTTATTTCAAACTTTTTATCTGACAGAGAATTTAAAGTTAGGGTCAATTCTACTTTATCGGACCCTTTTGAACAGGAAATGGGTGTTCCACAGGGAAGCATCCTTTCTGTCACTTTATTTAGTATCAAAATTAATAGCCTTGCTCAAGTTTTAAAAGATAATATTGATGGTTCTCTTTATGTTGACGACTTCCTCATATGTTACCGAGGAAAAAACATGAATAATATTGAACGTCAACTGCAGTTATGTTTAAATAGAATAGAGAAATGGGCAATGGAGAATGGTTTTAAATTCTCCACTGCAAAAACCGTTGGGATGCATTTTTGTAATAAACGAAAGATGCATCCTGACCCCGAATTAAAATTATATAATAATCCTATCAAAATTGTAAAAGAAACTACTTTTCTTGGTCTCATATTTGATTCTAGGCTAACCTTTCTACCCCATATCAAAATGTTAAAAAATAAATGCCTTAAAGCATTAGATATTTTAAAAGTCGTATCCAGTACCGACTGGGGTGCTGAGTGCGATGTTTTACTGAATCTTTACAGATCGCTGGTTCGATCGAAATTGGATTACGGTTGCTTTATTTATGGTTCTGCTCGCAAGTCGTATGTCAAAATCCTTGATACTATACACCATCAGGGATTGCGACTATGTCTTGGAGCTTTTAGAACCACACCTGTAAATAGTTTATATGTAGAAGCAAACGAACCTTCTTTGTATCAAAGAAGAGTTAAGCTCGCTTTGCAATATGCAACCAAATTGAAGGCGTATTCTGGCAACCCGGCCCACGACTGTGTTTTCAAACCTCTTTACGAAAATATTTTTGAAAAACATCCAAATAAAATTCAACCTTTTGGTATCAGAATAAAACCTCATTTCAACAACTCTGGTATAAATTTAGATGAAATTGCTGCTATTGAAATTCCACATAATCCTCCTTGGTTAAACCCCAAACCAGTATTTATTTATGATCTAAGAAAACATAAAAAGTCCGACACAAACCATTTAATAATACAACAACATTTTGCAGAAATTAAATCGTGTTATCCTGATTATAGTACTATTTATACAGACGGGTCAAAAGACGAAGATAAAGTTGCTTCAGCCGCTGTCTTCGGAGAGCGTGTTGAAACTCGTCGTCTCCCGTCTGCCTCATCTGTATTTACTGCTGAGGCGCAAGCTATTCTTCTTGCAATGAAAATAGTTGCTTCGTCAGACGAGCACAAATTTATTATCTGCTCCGATTCTCTGTCATGTCTTCTTGCTATTGAAAACTTCAAAGTTATGAACCCTAATATTTTAAAAATTATTCAAATTTACAAAGCCCTTGTAGCTTTGGGTAAAGAGGTTGTGTTTTTCTGGATCCCAAGTCATGTGGGAATCCATGGGAACACAGTCGTGGACGAGGAGGCCAAAAAGGCCTTGAATAACAATATAATTAATTGTGCCATACCTTTTACTGATTTTAAAGCATTAATTTTTAAATATATTTCTCGTTTGTGGCAGAGTGGTTGGGATCTAGAGGTTCATAACAAACTTCATGAGATCCAGCCACTACTTCACAAAAATAATTATAATTGTTTTAGAAGTCGTCGAGACCAAGTTGTTATAACCAGGTGTCGTCTTGGTCATACCAGGACGACTCATAGTTATATTTTAAATAACGATCAACGACCCGAGTGTGTGCCATGCAACTGTCCATACACAATCAGGCATGTCTTGATGGACTGTGTGGACGTGGCCCACATTCGGGAACGTTTTTATACTGTGGATTCTTACTTTAATTTGTTTACAACTGTCGCTGGCGACAAAATTCTACAGTTCTTAAAAGAAATTAATTTGTATAATAAAATATAATCTTGTATTATAACTATGCTGTTATTTCATATTTTATTATTTTAATCATGTTATTTTTATGTGTATATACCCTCATACTATTGTGTGAGATTACAGTTTTACTATATTTCGACAGGGTTGTTTCTATGCCAACTTTCTAATTATTAAACATCATCAATTTATAAAATTGCTCACGTCCTGAATATAGCTGGAATATTGCTTGCTGGACGTTAAACATCAATCAATCAATCAATCAATCGAAACGCCTTTGCAAAAAATGAGCATGTTGTGTCTATCTTTTTCGATTTAGAAAAAGCATATGACACAACATGGAAATATGGTATTTTAAAAGATCTTTTTGATATGGGGTTGAAAGGTAGACTTCCTACCTTTATTTCAAACTTTTTATCTGACAGAGAGTTTAAAGTTAGGGTCAATTCTACTTTATCTGACCCTTTTGAACAGGAAATGGGTGTTCCTCAGGGAAGCATCCTTTCTGTCACTTTATTTAGTATCAAAATTAATAGCCTTGCTCAAGTTTTAACAGATAATATTGATGGTTCTCTTTATGTTGACGACTTCCTCATATGTTACCGAGGAAAAAACATGAATAATATTGAACGTCAACTGCAGTTATGTTTAAATAGAATAGAGAAATGGGCAATGGAGAATGGTTTTAAATTCTCCACTGCAAAAACCGTTGGGATGCATTTTTGTAATAAACGAAAGATGCATCCTGACCCTGAATTAAAATTACATAATAATCTTATAAAAATTGTTAAAGAAACTACTTTTCTTGGTCTCATATTTGATTCAAGGCTAACCTTTCTACCCCATATCAAAATGTTAAAAAATAAATGCCTAAAGGCATTAGATATTTTAAAAGTTGTAGCCAACACCGACTGGGGTGCTGAGTGCGACGTTTTACTTAATCTATATAGATCGCTGGTTCGATCTAAATTGGATTATGGTTGTTTTATTTATGGTTCTGCTCGCAAGTCATATGTCAAAATCCTTGATACTATACACCATCAAGGATTGCGACTATGCCTTGGAGCTTTCAGAACCACACCTGTTGAAAGTTTATATGTAGAAGCAGGCGAGCCTTCTTTGTATCAAAGAAGAATAAAGCTCGCTTTGCAATATGCAACCAAATTAAAGGCATATCCTGGCAACCCCGCCCACGACTGTGTTTTCAAACCTCTTTATCAAAACATTTTCGAAAAACATCCAAACAAAATTCAACCTTTTGGCCTCCGAATTAAATCTCATTTGGAAAATTCTGGTATAAATTTAGATGAAATTGCTGCAATCGAAATTCCGCATAATCCTCCGTGGTTAAACCCCAAACCGATATTTATTTATGATCTAAGAAAACATAAAAAATCCGACACAAACCATTTATTAATACAACAACATTATGCAGAAATTAAATCTTATTACCCTGACTATGGTACTATTTACACAGATGGGTCAAAAGACGGTGATAAAGTCGCCTCGGCCGCTGTCTTCGGAGAGCGTGTTGAAACTCGCCGCCTTCCGTCTGCCTCATCTGTATTTACAGCAGAGGCGCAAGCTATTCTTCTTGCGATGAAAATAGTTGCTTCGTCAGACGAATGCAAATTTATTGTCTGCTCCGATTCCCTGTCTTGTCTACTGGCTATTGAAAATTTCAAAATTAAAAATCCTTACATTTTAAAAATTATTCAAATCTACAAATCACTTGTTGCTTTGGGAAAAGAAATTATTTTCTTCTGGATTCACAGTCATGTCGGAATCCGTGGAAACACAGTCGTGGATCAGGAGGCTAAAAATGCACTAAAGGATACCATCATTAACTGCAGTATTCCTTTTACCGATTTTAAACCGTTAATTTTTAAATATATTTCTAATTTGTGGCAGAGTGGTTGGGATGATCTCCAAGTTCATAATAAACTTCATGAGATCCAGCCACTACTGCACACAAATAATTTTAAATGTTTTAGAGGTCGAAGAGACCAAGTTGTTTTAACAAGATGTCGTCTTGGTCATACCAGGACGACACATAGTTATATTTTAAACAATGAGCCACGACCCGAATGTGTGCCATGCAACAGTCCATACACCATTAAGCATCTCTTGATGGACTGTGTGGACGTGGCACACATTCGGGAACGTTTCTATAGTGCAGATACGTATTTCAATTTATTTAAAACTGTCGCAGGCGACACAATTTTAAAGTTCTTAAAGGAAATTAATTTATTTAATAAAATTTAATTCCACTATTAATTGTGATACTTCATATTTTTTATTGTTTTAACTACCATTTTTATCTGTATATTCTCATTATTGTATGAGATCACGTTTTAGTATAAGGAGGCATGACGTTCTACTAATTTAAAAATTATGGTTTTCACGTCCTGAATATAGCTGAAATATTGCTTGCTGGACGTTAAACATCAATCAATCAATCAATCAATCTTAAAGGATTGCGACTATGCCTGGGAGCCTTTCGAACCACACCTATAGAAACAACAAGTAATCAATCAATCAATCACACCTATAGACAGTTTATATGTAGAAGCAGGCGAGCCTTCTTTGTATCAAAGAAGAATTAAGCTCGCTTTGCAATATGCAACCAAATTAAAGGCATATCCTGGCAACCCCGCCCACGACTGTGTTTTCAAACCTCTTTACGAAAATATTTTTGAAAAACATTCAAATAAAATTCAACCTTTTGGTATCAGAATAAAACCTCATTTGAACAACTCTGGTATAAATTTAGATGAAACTGCTGCTATTGAAATTCCACATAACCCGCCATGGTTAAATCCAAAACCGGTCTTTAGTTTTGATCTTAGAAACCATAAAAAGTCAGACACAAATCCTTTAATTATTCAACAACACTTTGCAGAAATAAAGTCTCGCTATCCCGACCATTCTGCAATGTATACAGATGGATTGAAGGACGGCGATAAGGTTGCATCGGCAGCTGTCTTTGGAGAGCGTGTTGAGACTCGCCGTTTTCCTTCCGTTTCTTCTGTATTTAGTGCAGAAGCGCAAGCTATCCTTCTTGCACTAAAAATTATTGCTTCGTCAGATGAGAGTAAATTTGTTATCTGCTCCGATTCTTTGTCATGTCTTCAGGCAATTGAAAATTCTAAAATTAAAAATCCATTTATTTTAAAAATAATTCAGATTTATAAGTCGCTGACAACTTTGGGTAAAGAGGTTGTGTTTTTCTGGATTCCAAGTCATGTTGGAATCCATGGAAACACAGTCGTTGACAGGGAAGCTAAGAATGCTTTAAATAATGATATAATTAATTGTAAAATACCTTTTACTGATTTTAAATCATTTATTTTAAAATATAGTTTTAGTATATGGCAAAGTGGTTGGGATCTAGAAGTCCATAATAAATTTCATGAGATCGAACTACTTCTGCATGCAAATAATTTTAAATCATATGGAAGTCGTCGAGACCAAGTAGTTTTAACTAGGTGTCGTCTTGGACATACCACAACCACACATACCACACTTGGAGTGTGTGCCATGCGACAGTCCGTATACAATCAAGCAGGTCTTGATGGACTGTGTTGACGTGGCCCACATTCGGGAACGTTTTTATTCTGTGAATTCTTACTTTAATTTGTTTAACCCCGTGTGGGACCCGGGGCACAGGAGAATAGGCCCACGGCTTCCTCAGCCTGCAGTAAGAGTCTGCTAACAGAGGCAACACTTGCCGTGTGTTGCGACCCGTGTCGATTACAGAACGGGATTTCAGTAGGCCGGGTAAACGGTCCCGATAACTTACTGAGACCCTTACTTTTTCTAGACGGGAAATCGAGTTAGCCCGGATTCGATGAACCGGCATGTCACGTCTTGCCTTTTGTGAATCCTTCTCATTTAAGCTATTCTATTATTTTTCTATTAATTGTACTATCTTTTCAATCCATGTTGGGAATTGTGTTGACAGTCTGATAGACAGCTTCCTTACAGGATTTGCAAAGAAGGCGGTGGCTGAAGGGCAAAGCTTCCTCAGCTTTATAGAGGCGACACGTTTGCCGTGTGTTGCAACCCGTGATGGTGGAGGAAGGGATCCTAGTGGTTGAGAGATCACTCTCTGCTGCATCCATTATTTTGAATGAGTGGGTTTCGGTTGTCAACACACCACTTTGGCCCCGACTTCAGCTAGACCGGGGACCGGATGGGCCCGATTCGGTCAATCGGCTGGTCATGCCGAGCCCTTAACAAGCTTGTCGTTATTCTTTATCACTTGATCAATTCATATGAATCTTATTACCAAAGTTGTTCAGTTACAGGCTGTTAAGAAGGCGGTGGCTTAAGGGTCAATCAAGTAAACAGAATTTCGAACGGTTGTTTCGCCATGTAACACCGGGCACGAGGCTTGCGTTCACTGTGAAATTCGTCTGTTTGAGTATACCACACTTGGAACACCTGGTGCTTTCTGCTGGAGATCCGCAGAGTTTAAGCATCGCCCCTGTTGGCACTCCGTGGCGGGTGGGTGACAAGGGTGGTGAATCATATTCTTCTCATCATGGCTTCTAAAAACCCCCCGTTTAGTCAAAAAGGTTCCAAAAAAAAGAAAAATAACATTTCGCTTGAAGAAATAGTTGCTGAGGATCAATTTTCACGATATATTGTTTTGACTAGTAAAAATTCCAACAAACCTTTATCAAAAATTTCCCCATTCGTCATTGAAAAAACCATTAAAGGCTGTGCAGGAGATGTTAAAAACGTCACAAAAATGAAATCCGGTTCAATACTTATTGAAGTGTCGAAAAAACAACAATCTTTAAATTTACTTCAGCTCAATAAAATTCTCGAATTAGACATATCTTCCACCCCTCACAGAAAATTAAATTCTTGTCAAGGGATCATTCATTACAGAGATGATGATCTCTCTGAACTAACAGACGACGAAATTTGTTAAGAACTCAAACCTCAGGGTGTTACAAAGGTCAAACGATTCGTTGCCAAGAGAGAAGGTGTTCAGGTAAAACTGAATACCTTTCTGCTCAACTTCAATTCACCATCCGTCCCAGAGTCAATCAAAATTGGACTATACAAAATTAAAGTCAGCCTATATATATTCCAAATCCTGTGCGCTGCTTTAAATGTCAAAAGTTTGGTCATGGCAAGGGACAATGTAGAGGCTCCTTGGTATGCTTTAAATGTGCAGAGGTAGGGCATGAGGGCTTAACCTGCACAAAAAATCCTAAGTGTGCCAATTGTGGTGAAGCCCACATGTCGTCCTCTAAAGACTGTCAACATTTCAAAAAAAAGGACATACAAAAATTGAAAACAGAAAAGAACATTACCTACCCTGAGGCTCGTCGTCTGTTTAGTTCACAGATTAATCCATCGTCTTCTGCAATGTCATATGCCAGTGTGACGAAACGCGTTTATGCTACATCTGAAACGCAAACCATGATCACCTGGCCTATAGGACAAAAAGACCCTACAAGAATTCCAGTTGAAACCACTAACAAAATGATTAAATCTCGAACATCTTCAGCATCTCAAACTCCTACATCTTCGGCATCAAATCAAAGTAAAACATCAACTACTTCTTCAAGCAGCCCCAAAAAAAATTCAAATGCTAACTCTAATTTAAATGCAAACTCGAATAAAAAAGGAGATCGAACTTCAAAACTGCTTCGGGATCCCATTAAGGTCCACAACAAATTTGGAAGTCTAGATTTTCTAGACACGACTATCTGGGGTGATCCCATGGACACACTACCCCCAGATACTGGATTCAAAAGTGAATCCCCCAGCAGAAACCGGCGGAATAGCTCCCAAAAAGCTGTCAACCATTCTCCTATTTGCAGACCATAATGGATGCAATAATACAATGGAATTGTCAAGGTCTTAAGATTAATTTTCTTGAAATCACATTATTAGTTCAAGCCTTTCCTCCTGTTGCATTTTGTCTCCAAGAATCCCATCTAAAACAAAATGATAATATATCTTTAAAAAAACTACTCTATATACAGCACATATGTAACGAGAATGATAGAGCTGCTGGCGGCTCTACAATTCTCGTAAAAGATCAAGTTTTACATAGCCCTGTAGATCTCAACACTGATCTTCAGGCAGTTGCGGTAAGAATATCTTTAAATAAAACGATTACTTTATGCTCTGTGTATATACCACCGAATTCTTCATTAAACTTAAATCAGTTGAAACATCTTACTGATCAGCTTCCGGCCCCATATATATTATTTGGGGACTTCAACGCACACAACCCTCTATGGGGTAGTAACACAATTAACGACAAAGGTAAAATTATTGAAGGCTTAATGAATGAGGAAGATTTGTGCCTTTTTAATGATTGTGCCAATACATATTTACATCCTGGGAATGGATTATATTCAGCAATTGATCTAACAATAGCAGATCCTTCTCTCTTGCCCGATTTCTCATGGAAAGTCCATGATGATCTGTGTGGCAGTGATCATTTTCCCATTATACTGGAATCTCTAAATTCTTCCAACACAGAACGAACCGTTAGATATAAATTTAACAAGGCAAATTGGCCCCTATTTGAAGAACTCTGTAGGGAACTACATCAATCAGAGACCTTTAATGACATCTCTGACCCAATTTTCAAATTTAATGAAACTCTTCTTTCAATTGCTGATGAAACAATTCCTAAGACCTCGACAAATCCAAAACATCGTAATAAACCATGGTTCGATGACAGCTGTGAGGACGCTTTAAAAGACCGCAAAAAGGCCGAACGACGCTTTAATAAACACCCAACTCAAAATAATCTGAACCAATTCCGAATTTTTCGAGCGAAAGCTCGCAGGGTAACGAAACAGAGACGACGCACCTCTTGGCGTAACTTTGTTTCTAAATTAAATAACCATACCCCTATGAATAAAATTTGGAACATGATTCGTAAAATTAAAGGTAAAACAGTAAAGCAAATGTCCATCATTGAAAGGATGGACAAGACTTGTTAACATTAGAATCAGACATATCAAATAAATTGGCCGAAACATTTGCAACGCACTCCTCTGCTGAAAATTATCATCCCGATTTTCAGCGGATTAAAATTCAAAAAGAAAAATCAAAACTTAATTTCCAGTCAAAAAATTTTAAAGATTATAATAAACCTTTTTCTTTGGAAGAGCTAAAAACTTCATTGAGCAAATCTCACGATACTGCATGTGGTCCAGATGACATCCATTATCAACTTCTCAAACATCTGCCACAATCTTCTCTCCAATGTCTTCTGAATCTTCATAACAACATTTGGGAAACGGGTGACTTACCATCTATTTGGAAAATGGCCACTGTTGTGCCTATTACAAAACCAGGAAAAAATCACTCGGAAGCGTCCAACTATCGGCCTATAGCCCTCACAAGCTGTCTTTGTAAAACCATGGAAAGGATGATCAACGATCGCCTTGTCTAGATTTTTAGAATCGAACAACCTAATATCGAATATTCAGTGTGGATTCAGACAAGGTCGTAGTACTATTGATCATCTGGTGCGTTTCGAAACATATATTCGAAACGCATTTGCCAAAAATGAACATGTTGTGTCTATCTTTTTCGATTTAGAAAAAGCATATGACACAACATGGAAATATGGTACTTTAAAAGATCTTTTTGATATGGGGTTGAAAGGTAGACTTCCTACCGTTATCTCCAACTTTTTATCTGACAGAGAATTTAAAGTTAGAGTCAATTCTACGTTATCTGACCCTTTTGTACAGGAAATGGGTGTTCCCCAGGGAAGCATTCTTTCTGTCACTTTATTTAGTATTAAAATGATTAGCCTTGCTCAAGTTTTAAAAGATAATATTGATGGTTCTCTATATGTTGACGACTTCCTCATATGTTACCGAGGGAAAAATATGAATAATATCGAACGCCAGCTGCAGTTGTCTTTAAATAGAATAGAGAAATGGGCAATGGAGAATGGTTTTAAATTCTCCACTGCCAAAAACTGTCGGGATGCATTTTTGTAATAAACGTAAGATGCATCCTGATCCTGAATTAAAATTATATAATAATCCTATCAAAATTGTAAAAGAAACTAATTTTCTTGGTCTCATATTTGATTCAAGGCTAACCTTTCTTCCCCATATCAAAATGTTAAAAAATAAATGCCTAAAGGCATTAGATATTTTAAAAGTCGTATCCAGCACCGACTGGGGTGCTGAATGTGATGTTTTACTCAATCTATATAGATCGCTGGTTCGATCTAAATTGGATTATGGTTGTTTCATTTATGGTTCTGCTCGCAAGTCATATGTCAAAATCCTTGATACTATACACCATCAAGGATTGCGACTATGCCTTGGAGCTTTCAGAACCACACCTGTTGAGAGTTTATATGTAGAAGCAGGCGAGCCTTCTTTGTATCAAAGAAGAATAAAGCTCGCTTTGCAATATGCAACCAAATTAAAGGCATATCCTGGCAACCCCGCCCACGACTGTGTTTTCAAACCTCTTTATCAAAACATTTTCGAAAAACATCCAAACAAAATTCAACCTTTTGGCCTCCGAATTAAATCTCATTTGGAAAATTCTGGTATAAATTTAGATGAAATCGCTGCAATCGAAATTCCGCATAATCCCCCGTGGTTAAACCCCAAACCGATATTTATTTATGATCTAAGAAAACATAAAAAGTCCGACACAAACCATTTAATAATACAACAACATTATGCAGAAATTAAATCTTGTTACCCTGACTATAGTACTATTTACACAGACGGGTCAAAAGACGGTGATAAAGTCGCCTCGGCCGCTGTCTTCGGAGAGCGTGTTGAAACTCGCCGCCTACCGTCTGCCTCATCTGTATTTACAGCAGAGGCGCAAGCTATTCTTCTTGCGATGAAAATAGTTGCTTCGTTAGAAGAATGCAAATTTATTGTCTGCTCCGATTCCCTGTCTTGTCTACTGGCTATTGAAAATTTCAAAATTAAAAATCCTTACATTTTAAAAATTATTCAAATCTACAAATCTCTTGTTGCTTTGGCAAAAGAGATTATCTTCTTCTGGATTCCCAGTCATGTCGGAATCCATGGAAACACAGTCGTGGATCAGGAGGCTAAAAATGCATTAAATGATACCATCATTAACTGTAATATTCCTTTTACCGATTTTAAAGCGTTGATTTTTAAATATATTTCTAATTTGTGGCAGAGTGGTTGGGATCTCCAAGTTCATAATAAACTTCATGAGATCCAGCCACTACTGCACACAAATAATTTTAAATGTTTTAGAGGTCGAAGAGACCAAGTTGTTTTAACAAGATGTCGTCTTGGTCATACCAGGACGACACATAGTTATATTTTAAAAAATGAGCCACGACCCGAATGTGTGCCATGCAACAGTCCATACACCATTAAGCACATTAAGCATGTCTTGATGGACTGTGTGGACGTGGCCCACATTCTGGAACGTTTCTATAGTGCAGATACGTATTTTAATTTATTTCAAACTGTCGCAGGCGACACAATTTTAAAGTTCTTAAAGGAAATTAATTTATTTAATAAAATTGAATTTCACTATTTATTGTGATACTTCATATTTTTTATTGTTTTAACTACCATTTTTATCTGTGTATATTCTCATATTATTGTATGAGATCACGTTTTAGTATAAGAAGGAGGCATGACGTTCTACTAATTTAAAAATTATGGTTTTCACGTCCTGAATATAGCTGAAATATTGCTTGCTGGACGTTAAACATCAATCAATCAATCAATCTTTTTCGATTTAGAAAAAGCATACGACACAACATGGAAATATGGGATTTTAAAAGATCTTTTTGATATGGGGTTAAAAGGTAGACTTCCTACCTTCATCTCAAACTTTCTATCTGACAGAGAATTTACAGTTAGGGTCAATTCTACTTTATCCGACCCTTTTGTACAGGAAATGGGTGTACCCCAGGGCAGCATCCTTTCTGTCACCTTATTTAGTATTAAAATTAATAGCCTTGCTCAAGTTTTAAAAGATAATATTGATGGTTCTCTATATGTTGACGACTTCCTCATATGTTACCGAGGAAAAAATATGAACAATATCGAACGTCAGCTGCAGTTGTGTTTACATAGAATAGAGAAATGGGCAATGGAGAATGGTTTTAAATTCTCCACTGCAAAAACTGTTGGGATGCATTTTTGTAACAAAATAAAAATGCATCCAGATCCCGAACTTACATTATATAATAATCCTATAAAAATTGTGAAAGAAACTACTTTTCTTTGTTTAATATTCGATTCGAAGCTCACCTTTCTTCCCATATCAAAATGTTAAATAAATGCCTAAAGGCATTAGATATTTTAAAAGTTGTAGCCAGTACCGACTGGGGTGCTGAGTGCGACGTTTTACTTAATCTTTATAGATCGCTGGTTCGATCTAAATTGGATTATGGTTGTTTCATTTATGGTTCTGCTCGCAAGTCATATGTCAAAATCCTTGATACGATTCATCATCAAGGATTGCGACTATGCCTTGGAGCCTTCCGAACCACACCTATAGACAGCTTATATGTAGAAGCAGGCGAGCCTTCTTTGTATCAAAGAAGAATAAAGCTCGCTTTGCAATATGCAACCAAATTTAAGGCATATCCTGGCAACCCCACCCACGACTGTGTTTTCAAACCTCTTTATCAAAACATTTTCGAAAAACATCCAAACAAAATTCAACCTTTTGGCATTCGAATTAATTCTCATTTAGAAAATTCAGGTATAAATTTAGATGAAATTGCTGCAATCGGGATTCCACGAAATCCCCCTTGGCTAAACCCCAAACCGATATTTATTTTTGATTTACAAAAACACAAAAAGTCAGAAACAAACCCGTTAATAATACAACAACATTTTGCAGAAATTAAATCATGTTACCCTGACTACAGTACTATTTATACGGATGGGTCAAAAGATGACGATAAAGTTGCTTCAGCCGCTGTCTTCGGAGAGCGTGTTGAGACTCGTAGTCTCCCGTCTGCCTCATCCGTATTTACTGCTGAGGCGCAAGCTATTCTTCTTGCCATGAAAATAGTTGCTTCGTCAGACGAGTTCAAAATTATTATTTGCTCAGATTCCCTGTCTTGTCTACTTGCTATTCAAAATTTCAAAATTAAAAACCATTATATTTTAAAAATAATTGAAAGTTACAAATCTCTAATAGCTGTGGGAAAAGGGGTTGTGTTTTTCTGGATCCCAAGTCACGTTGGAAGCCAAGGGGGAACACAGTCGTGGATCAGGAGGCAAAGAATGCCCTTAAGAATAATATTATAAACTGTGATATTCCGTTTACTGATTTTAAACCAATAATTTTTAAATATATTTCTAGTTTGTGGCAGAGTGGTTGGGATCTCCAAGTTAATAATAAACTTCATGAGATCCAGCCACTACTGCACACAATTAATTTTAAAAGTTTAAGAGGTCGCAGAGACCAAGTTGTTTTAACACGGTGTCGTCTTGGTCATACCAGGACGACACGTTATATTTTAAACAATGAGCCACAACCCGAATGTGTGCCATGCAACAGTCCATACACCATCAAACATGTCTTGATGGACTGTGTGGACGTGGCCCACATTCGGGAACGTTTTTATACTGTAAATACGTACAGTAGTTTGTTTACAACGGTCGCAGGCGACACAATTTTAAAATTTTTAAAGGAAATTAATTTGTACAGTAAAATTTAATTTTTCCGGCAATTTGTTATCTATATTTTTATTGTTTTACTTGCCTTTTATCTGTATATATGCTCATATTATTGTATGAGATAATGTTTTAGAACTAAGGGAGAGATGAACAATTTTGAAAAATATTAAATAATCAAATTATTATTACTTTGACGTCCTGAATATAGCTGAAATATTGCTTGCTGGACGTAAAACATCAATCAATCAATCAATCAATCGTCTTGGTCATACCAGGACGACACATAGTTATATTTTAAATAATGAGCCACGACCTGAATGTGTGCCATGCAACAATCCATACACCATCAAGCATGTCTTGATGGACTGTGTGGACGTGGCACACATTCGGGAACGTTTCTATTCTGTAGATACGTTTTTCAATTTATTTAAAACGGTCGCAGGCGACACAATTTTAAAGTTCTTGAAAGAAATTAATTTATTTAACAAAATTTAATTTCACTATTAATTGTGAAGATTAATACTTTTTATTGTTTTAACTACCATTTTTATTTGTATATATATATATATTCTCATATTATTGTATGAGATCAAGTTTTAGTATAAAAGGGAAGCATGACGTATTACTAATTTAAAATACTAACAACTTAAAAATTATAATTTTCACGTCCTGAATATAGCTGAAATATTGCTTGCTGGACGTTAAACAACAAATAATCAATCAATCAATCATCTAGACACTACTATCTGGGGCGATCCCATGGATACACTACCCCCAGATACTGGATCTAAAAGTAGATCCCCCAGCAGAAACCGGCGGAATAGCCCCCAAAAAACTGCTCCCATTCTCTCTCGTGTCTTCTTGCTATTCAAAATTTCAAAATTAAAAACCCTTATATTTTAAAAATTATTGACATTTACAAATCTTTCATAACTTTGGGAAAAGAGGTTGTGTTTTTCAAGATCCCAAGTCATGTGGATCAGGAGGCAAAGAATGCCCTGAAGAATAATGTAATAAACTGTGATATTCCTTTTACTGATTTTGAACCAATAATTTTTAAATATATTTCCGGTTTGTGGCAGAGTGGTTGGGATCTTCAAGTTCATAATAAACTTCACGAGATCCAGCCACTACTGCACACAAATAATTTTAAAAGTTATAAAGCTCGCAGAGATCAAGTTGTTTTAACACGGTGTCGTCTTGGCCATACCAGGACGACACATAGTTATATTTTAAATAATGAGCCGCGCCCCGAGTGTGTGCCGTGCAACAGTCCATACACTATCAAGCATGTCTTGATGGACTGCATTGTCGCACATTCGGGAACGTTTTTATACTGTAAATACTTACAATAGTTTGTTTACAACGGTCGCAGGCGACACAATTTTAAAATTTTTAAAGGAAATTAATTTGTAGTGTAAAATTTAATTTTTAATTTTTCCGGCAATTTGTGATCTATATTTTCATTGTTTTACTTACCTTTTATCTGTATATATGCTCATATTATTGTATGAGATAATGTTTTAGAACTAAGGGAGAGATGAACAATTGTTAAAAATGTTTAAATATTCAAATTTTTATTACTTTCACGTCCTGAATATAGCTGAAATATTGCTTGCTGGACGTTAAACAACCATCAATCAATCAAATCAAAAAGGAGATCGTACTCCAAAACTGCTGCGGGATCCGATTAAGGTCCACAACAGGTTTGGAAGTCTAGATCATCTAGACACTACTATCTGGGGCGATCCCATGGATACACTACCCCCAGATACTGGATCTAAAAGTAGATCCCCCAGCAGAAACCGGCGGAATAGCCCCCAAAAAACTGTCAACTATTCCCCTATTCGCAGACCATAATGGGTACAATAATACAATGGAATTGTCGAGGTCTCAAGATTAATTTTCTTGAAATTTCTTTATTAGTTCAAGCCTTTCTTCCTGTTGCATTTTATCTTCAAGAATCCCACCTAAAACGAAGTGATAACATATCATTAAAAAAACTACTCTTTATACAGCACATATGTAGACGAGAATGATAGAGCTGCTGGCGGCTCTACCATTCTTGTAAAAGATTAAGTTCTACATAGCCCTGTAGATCTCAACACTGATCTTCAGGCGGTTGCTGTTAGAATATCTTAAGACAAAACGATTACCTTATGCTCTGTGTATCTCCCTCGAGCAACGACCCGAGTGTGTGCCATGCAAATGTCCATACACAATCAAGCATGTCTTGACGTGGCCCACATTCTATACTGTAGATACTTATTTTAATTTGTTTAAAACTGCCACAGCCGACACAATTTTAAAGTTTTTGAAAGAAATTAATTTATATAGCAAAATTTAAGTCTACTGCTTATGGTGATATTGCTTACGTTTTATTGTTTTAATTTAATTTTTATATGTATATTATTATCATACTATTTATTGTATGAGATCTTGTTTTAGTATTAAAGAGAGGCATATAAAACGGTTGCTTATAATCAAATAAGTTCATTTGTTCTATGTATCACGTCCTGAATATAGCTGAAATATTGCTTGCTGGACGTAAAACAACAATCAATCAATCAACCTACTGGGGTGCTGAGTGCGATGTTTTACTAAATCTATATAGATCGCTGGTTCGATCTAAATTGGATTACGGTTGCTTTATTTATGGTTCTGCTCGCAAGTCATATGTCAAAATCCTTGATACTATACACCATCAAGGATTGCGACTATGCCTTGGAGCTTTCAGAATCACGCCTGTTGAGAGTTTATATGTAGAAGCAGGCGAGCCTTCTTTGTATCAAAGAAGAATAAAGCTCGCTTTGCAATATGCAACCAAATTAAAGTCATATCCAGGCAACCCCGCCCACGACTGTGTTTTCAAACCTCTTTATCAAAACATTTTCGAAAAACATCCAAACAAAATTCAACCTTTTAGCCTACGAATTAATTCTCATTTGGAAAATTCTGGTATAAATTTAGATGAAATTGCTGCAATCGAAAATCCGGCTATTAAAAATTTCAAAATTAAAAATCCTTTTATTTTAAAAATTTTTCAAATCTACAAATCTCTTGTTTCTTTGGGAAAAGAGATTATCTTCTTCTGAATTCCCAGTCCTGTCGGAATCCGTGGAAACACAGTCGTGGATCAGGAGAAAATGCGCTAAAGGATACTATCATTAACTGTAATATTCCTTTTACCGATTTTAAACCGTTTATTTTTAAATATATTTCTAATTTGTGGCAGAGTGGTTGGGATCTCCAAGTTCATAATAAACTTCATGAGATCCAGCCACTACTGCACACAAATAATTTTAAATGTTTTAGTGGTCGAAGAGACCAAGTTGTTTTAACAAGATGTCGTCTTGGTCATACCAGGACGACACATAGTTATATTTTAAACAATGAGCCACGACCCGAATGTGTGCCATGCAACAGTCCATACACCATTAAACATGTCTTGATGGACTGTGTGGACGTGGCCCACATTCTGGAACGTTTCTATAGTGCAGATACGTATTTTAATTTATATAAAAACTGTCGCAGGCGACACAATTTTAAAGTTTTTAAAAGAAATTAATTTGTTTAATAAAATTTAATTTCACTACTACGTGTGATGCTTCATATCTTTTATTGTTTTAAGTACCATTTTTATCTGTATATATTTTCATATTATTGTAAGAGATCACGTTTTAGTATAAAAGGGAGGCATGAAGTACTACTAATTTAAAAATTCTAATTTTCACGTCCTGAATATAGCTGAAATATTGCTTGCTGGACGTTAAACATCAATCAATCAATCTGGTCAAAGAAAGATTACTCATTTTTTTCTGTCTCTATGTACTAGTATATAGTGGATGTATAGTATATACAGTATAGTAAACTAGTATATACAAATATATTGAACTATTGCTGAATATCGTGGCGGGGTATCATTTAAAGTCCCATTAGATGCCCTATTTTTTATTTTAGTCTACAAAAAACTTGGAGCATCATTTCCTTATAAAATTATGGTAAGTTACACAACTGTCGTGAATTAAAAGAGGTAAAAACAACATTTATATTTTCTATTTGTGTAATAAACAATTCAAAAGTACTTTTCCAAATTGCTTGTCAATTACTGTCTAAAACACTTCTTACAAATTTTAAACGAAAAGACTGCATGTTTAGAAAGATATCTGGCAAATTCAAGACACCATGTTACTTTTTACCAATGATGGACTGATATTTTACTAAATGAGATCTTCTCTTCCTAAAAAGTTCAAAGTTATTAGTCGAATTTCGTTTTCTACTTTTTGTGGTAAAGGGCAAACTTAATGTATAGTAAAATCTTGACATTATTAAAGAAGACAGAACCAAGACACACTATTTCAGACTTTTGTTTATTAATTTGAGCTCCTGATGCTTGACTAAAATTCAAAAATTGTAAAAGCTTCATTTCTTAACTTATATCAGATAAAGTTAACGTTGTATCATCAGAATGAGCAAAATAATTTGATTCTTTATCAGAATTAGGAATTTGAATACTGAATATTTTTAGGTTTTAACAAAGCCTGCCCAAGAGGCTCAGCTCCTTAAACATAAACAATTGCAGAAATTTGACAACCTTGTTTTATTGAATTTTTTATTGATTTGTATATTTTGTCAAAAAAACCATTACGTTTCACTGCACTAAAAATTTCGGTATAAAATATTTTTATCCACTTGATAAGTTTGTCTCCGAAACGAATTTTTTCAAGAACACAAAATAAATATTTATGATCAGCCCTATCAAAAGCATTTTGCTGATCAATTTTGAGCATGTATCCTTCATAAGTTTCTTTTTCAATTAAATCAATGATGTCACGAATACTGCATGTAGTATCCGCTTTATCTCGACCCGTTATGCAGCATGACTGAAATTCAGAAATAATTGATGGAAGAACTTCTTTTAATCGATTCGCCATAATTCGATCCAAAGTTTTGTAGTCAACAGCCAATAGCTATGGATATGAGTCTAAAATTATTTCAAGAATTTTATTTCTCCCTTGCTTTTGTAAATTAAACTAATAACTCCATATCTCATTGATTTTACCATATTTTTTTCTTTATTTAATAACGTCAAAACTCTTTTGAAAATTTCGGCAAAATGTTGATAAAATTTGACATAAAATGACTTTGTTATACTGTTATTCCATCTCTGCCTGAACTTTTTTTCTGGTCATTCTATTAAGAGTTTTAAAATTTTATTCGTGGCTTATTTCAGAATCAAGGTCAACTCCTCATCACTTATATCAGCTTCCTGAATTTCATCAGCAATATTTAAGCTATTAGCTTTACAAGAGTCTGTATTATCATACCTAACAGAGCCAAGGGTATTTTCATTAGAAGAAAACTGTTGCCGAACATCTGAAGAACCCACCCCCCCACAAACATTATCGTTAATATTTTCAACATTATTTGACATTGTAACATGAATCCATTGTTCTTTTTTACAAATAAACAAGAGACGACGAGTAGGTATGCTCTAAATTAAAACACTTGTATAATATTGCATGAAAGGTCACGTGTGCCTGTTAAACTCAAGGGAAAATAGCCATGCAATAACCAACTACAATTAGATCCGATAATGCACAGTAAAACTCCACCTTAATTATGTCAAATTTTATTGATTTTCACTGCAAAAGGATAGCACGAGCTTCCAATATTAGCTTTTCATTTGATTAGTCGAATATCGGTCGCACCATAATAAACACCGCCCTCTTTATTTATAACCAATTATTAATTGGCGGGATCTAGGGGCTTATTCATGTTACAAATCATTTATAGCACCGCCTTCCTCGTTAGACAAATACACCTTCTCGCGCTAAAGCACTCGAAGGTGTATCTGTCTAACTCAGAAGACTGTGCTATAAATATAACATAATTCACCAGATTGTACCTTTGAGTGTTATTCGTTCACTAAATCAAAATTTTCGTCATTTTCAATAGAATTCAAATTTTTTTCTATTAAATTTACATTGTCAGGTTTGTCATCAGCTTCCATAACATCAACTTCTTCATCTTCTTCACGAGCACCGTTATCTGTATCAGGTTCGACTTTATTATTTTCATAATTCATTCCGTTTTCATCATCTACTTCCTTACGTATAGTTTGATCATTAGAATCTCCCCATACACTTTTACACTTGCAGTATGACAGAACATTTTTGCATTTAGCACACGGTGGAGTTTGGATCAACAATTTGATCAACAATTTGGAAGCCAGTGTCAACAATTATTCAAGGGCATCATGATCAGTCAATGTTATTTCATATGCATTACTACCTTTTGGGACACATGCAAGTACAGTACCTTCACCAACTTCTTTCTCGACGTTTTTAATAACATCCGACGCTTTAACCGTTCTGTTGCCCACAACATCAACAAAAACTGTTTGTTCTTTGAAGAACTTCCTATCTCCCCTTTCACCAGGCATGGTGAAGGGACGCCACAAAATTCAAATGAAGTCAAATTGCAAAAATAACAGGCACAAAAGTTCAATATAAACACTATATACAAGATAGTTGGCTAACCATCAACGGATGGCGGCCAAATCGCACAAAATAATTTGGATTTTTACAGCTCCAGGAAAACACGTCCTTTCACTAAGAAATTCAACCCGGAAACCTAAAAGGTCCTGAGTTCAATCCTCAGTGGAAACAATCTTTTTGCTAAGTGCAAAACATTTAAGCATTTAAGTGTTTCTTTTTGAGTTGATAGTGGCGTGAAACAAAAAGATGGAAAGAATAATATTCGAATGAAAAAGGATTCAAATTAAGTGGTTTTGTTGAGCTATAGAAATCCATGATATATATTATAATATGCCAACATCAACTTTAGATAATTGTGGACATTTCTACTGCACTGTCTATTAGCGAGTTGTTGGTTCCAACTTCAAGGTATGACAAAAACACACATGTTTTCGGGGTAAATAACGAGACCTGAAATTAGATTAAACACAAAAACTTAACTTGCGTCGGCCGGGAGTCGAACCCGGATCGGCTGCTTGGAAGGCAACCATGCTTACGGTTACACCACCGACGCCATGGGGGACTTCATTGATTTTAGCTACATGAAGCACGTCATCGCTGCCACGTATGGATTATGCATACATTCTGTTATCTTACAAGCTGTGTTTCGAAATACGAAATATAACTTTAAAATGTTTAAGCAAAATCATGACATTGCTCTGAAAATACACAGATGTAACTAAAACACTTACTCACGAAAAGGCGCCATTGTCGTTTATGTAGGCAAGTTGATATTTTCACTTTTATTAAAATTACTTGGAAACTAGAAAGAGACAAAAAAAATACATTTAGAAAGGAAAAATTAAAAAAAATCCTGCGTTGGCCGAGAGTCGAACCAGGATCGGCTGCTTGGAAGGCAACCATGCTAACCGTTACACCACCGACGCTATGAACATGAATATTGAAACATAATATGTGATTTATCCAACATTAAGAAATAATGCCCTGGGGCGATGATGTGCTTGTCTACGTATACACATGCGTAATACACAGTAACATACACAGAGCAATAGAGAAGATAGAAAAGTGTTCATCATGCAAAAATGCAGTTTCTTGAAACAGAAATATTCACGAAACCTGATTCCGAAACCTACAAAAGTCTTCATAGGTCCATCTCCGTCGCAATCCCCCTCCCCCTCCTGGCCAGGAAAATCTTTCCCGATTTTATTATGATAGGGAAATTCCCAATTTGCATTAATCTTAATATACGTGTTTGTTATAATACATCCAATACACATGAAAATATGAATATATTGCGGATTTGTACATGAGTAATGTCCAACCGATGAAGTAAATTAAAGGCTAAGAGAAAAGAGGTAGACTCATGTTTCATGTAGCATGCATAATAACGACGAATAAGCATGCTCATGAATCGTATAACCAACCGCTTACACTATGTACAGGTGAGTACTAGTCATGTTTTATTTTTTTTCTTTTCCTTTTTGTTTAGTTCAAGATGTTGTCGGAAAGGAATTCCAGATAATGCTTATGGTGAGGAAATGCGTCCATTAAGTAGTATTCTGCTGTACAGAACTATTTTGGAATATGTGTGCAAGTTGGTGCAAGATCACTGATAAAGTAATGATGATTTAATTTATCAAAAAATCGGGCTCGTCCGGGAGTCGAACCCGGGACCTCTCGCACCCGAAGCGAGAATCATACCCCTAGACCAACGAGCCTGTCAATATTGTAACTGAATTAAATGTTATATAAAAGTCACATTGATTTTAATAACGGCATTAATGTTTAAAAAAGTATTTGAATGAATCCTATCTGCGGCAATTTTTCAACACTCAAACTTAAGCTAATGACCTTTTATGTAAACTAAGCTTAAAGGGCTAAACAAGCAACCAGACCTTTAAGGTTTCCATAGTGTAGTGGTTATCACATCCGCTTAGGTGTGGACAGACCATAGGTCAAGATGTAGTTTGACGATCCGTCCGAATATTTGTTTAATTTGGTGAGTTCCAAAGTCTTAAGTGTATTATAAGTGTAATTATCATTTTCCGAATACTTTTATGAATTGACTTTATTGACAATTAGCGAAGAATAGTGACTAGTTTACCCCTATTCCTGTATTTTTGCAGGATAAGGGGGGAGGCATTTGCGGTGTGTTCGACTTGAATTTTCAAGATTCAACTAATTACCATCAAATTAATTGTACAAGTAAGACCATAACTTACCATGAGTACAAAATACAAATTTGATGAAGTTTTTACGAAAGATCTTACAGTATCCGTTAATGTAAGGGCCATTAAGATAGTAACACCTGAAGATGTAATTGACACGATTGAAGAGAAATGTGGTGTAGGATCAATAATGGCGTGCGTTCCGAAATTAGGGACGTCATATGAAATAGTACTGAAAGAACGTAAATTTGTAGGCCAGTTAGTGGAGGATGAAGATGTTTCTATACGAGGGAAACGATTTGAAGTGAAAGAGCTTACTTCTAGAATAAAAGTTGTGTCAATAATTAATTTAAGCATGTATGTATCAGATGAGGAGATAATAGCTAGATTTGATCAAATAGGACTGGAAATAATTTCATACATTAAGAAACGTAAAATGACTAGTAGATCAGGTGTATGTGATGGAACAAGGATCTTTAAAGTAAAATTGCCAGCTTCGCTTCCATCAATACCTTATTCCATGAAATTTACTGTTGACAATAAAGAAACGGCATATTATAGTTGTACATAACAATCAAGTAAAAGTTTGCTCTGGATGTTTTAGCATCGATCATATCTACAAAAACTGTCCAGAATTTAAATGTTACAATTGCGGAGAACAAGGTCATATCGGAAGACACTGTTTGCAAAATAGGTGTGTTGAATGTGGTTATGAGAAATCTAGATGTGTGTGCAGAAAAAGAAAAAGATATTGGGGAGAAGGATTCGGAATTAATCCCAAGACTGATGAAAATAGATTCGGAGCATATGCTTAAAGAAAAGAAATGAATTATTCTTATATAGATAACAATCATGAAAGCACCAGTGCACATTCAAAAGATGAAGAAATGTCTTTGTCAGTTGCCAAGAAAACCGTCGCGGAGAATGTAAAAGTCAATGAAAAGGTAGTGATTGCAGAGGTGCATACAACAGAAGAATTGTTAGAAGATGAAATTTCACTTGATATGGATTTAGATGCTGATCATACTGATACTAAAGATGAGGAAAATACATGTAAAGGAGAAGTTAAAGATATAAAGGAAGACGAGAGTGAAGATATAAATGAATGCGATAATGAAGACGTTGATACAGGTAATACAAATGAGAGGAAAAATTAGGACCTTGAGAAAATAGAAGAAGATAAAATAATTGATAAAGTTATAAAAGATGCAAAGAAAGATGAAAAAGTAAATAAAATAGACGATGAACGAGACACTGGATTAAAAGTAGTAGAATCGAAGCAAGTAAATAACTTGGAAAATGAGATAAACACAAATGAACATTTGATTGGAAAAATGAAAAGTTGTAGTGCAGCTTGTGATGAATCGACAGATAACTTGTTAGAACTAAATGAAATCAATTGTGAAAGTCATCACAGTGGAGGTATAGACAATGCTGTTTGTAATGAACAAGAAAAATGTAATGTTATGGTAGAATCGGACGATGTTGAATGTAAGTCTGATGCTATTACAGTTGATTTGGAAATTGCGTGTGATACTTTCTCTTCTTTAGATCAACCTAACAGCCACATTAAAGATGATATATTAGAACAGGGAGCATGTGGAGATTTAGATGATATCAGTCTAGATGGTTCCCCATGGGTCGATATAGAAACCCAAGGTGACCAATACACAGACAAATCTGAAAAAAGTTTTAAGGTAGTTAGACATAGACGTAAAATAGTGCCAAATTACAAAGCTGCAAAGATTGCTCATGAAAATAAAAAATTGAAAGCTTCGAAATGTATAAGCAAATCATTTATATTGCCACAATCATATGTATAATGGCTTCTCTGAACTTTGTTATTTTTAATTGTAATGGTTTAAATGATATTTGTAAGATGAATTGCATTTTTGCTTTGTGCACTGAAAGACAATATGATATTGTTTGTTTGCAAGAAACTTTCTGGAATGACATGTTAGTTGAAAGAATCAAAAGAAATAAAACTTTGTGGGATGGAGACATATTTTATAGTAATGGTGAAAACAATAGACAAGGTGTTGCTATTTTATTAAGTAAGAAAGTAAAGGGTGCATTTTCTGTAATAGAAAAAGATATTGGTAGATTTATTCATATTCAAGGAAAAATAGAAGAAACATATTTAAATGTTTATAATATATATGCACCAAATTAATTAAATGAAAGATGCCAATTTTTTACCAAATATAAAACAAAGAGTTATGATAATGAGCATGTTATACTTACTAGTGATTTTAATACTACACTATCACCAATGGACAGATCAGGTAAAACAAAACATTTAAATGATAAAGGGTATAAAGCATTAGTTGATATTATGAGAGACAAGAATTTATTTGATGTTTGGAGAAACAGAAATATTAATAATATAATGTTTTCAAGAAAACAAATTGTAGAAGGGTTTTTGACTCTAAGTCGGACAGATTATTTTTTAGTATCAGAAGACCTAAAACTATTTATAAAAAATGTGTATTATAATGAAACATCATTCAGTGATCATAGTATTGTAAATATGAAAATAGATTTTACTGGTGTAGAAAGAGGTCCAGGTGTTTGGATATTTAACAATTCCTTTTTACAAGATGAAGAGTTTGTTAAAAAAATAAAGGCAGTATTTGTAGATGACATTGGATCAGATTTTTTTTAAAGAACATCCATTAGTGTGGCGGGATAATTTAAAGTTTAAAATTAAAAAGATAAGCCAAATTTATGGCAAAGAAAAACAAAAAGAGAAAAATAAAGTTTTTTAGATTACAAAATAAAGTTCAAGAACTATCGGTTAAATCTGCAAATGGTTTCAATATTAACACACATGTTTATTTTGAAATGAAAAGTAAATTAGAGGAATTTGAAAAACAAAAATGTAACGGTGCCATTTTAAGGTCAAAATCTAAATGGGCGCTAGAGAGTGATCGAAATACATCATATTTTTTACAGTTAGAAAAACAAAGACAAAAGTCTAAGCTTATTAGTGAATTAAAATGTTCAGATGGAAAAATTGTAAGTGATACCTCTGATATGTTAAAAATTGTTCATGATTTTTATGAAGAACTGTTCTCATGTGTAAAGACAGATGATTGTTCAATAGTAGAAATATTAGAATTTATAAATGTAAAAGTTGATGAATGTGATGTAGAAATATGTGACCAGGATATAAGTCAGGGTGAGATTTTTAAATCATTGAATGATATGTCAAAAGGAAAAACACCAGGACCTGATGGGTTAACTGCGGAGTTTTATTTGTATTTTTTCAATGAATTAAAGGATGTTTTACAGTATCTTTTTAATTGTATTGAAGAAAACCATGAATTATCAAGATCAATGACATACAGTATGATTCATCTGGTTTATAAAAACAAAGGTGATAAAACTGACTTAAAAAATTATAGACCTATAAGTTTCTTGAATGTGGATTACAAGATATTAGCAAGAATTATGTCAAATAGATTAAAGATTGTATTGCCAAAACTTATTTCATCTACACAGAGTTGTTGCATTATTGGTAAAGATATTTCTGATACTACAATAAGTGTTAAAGATGTAATAGATTTAGTAGAACTTGATGAGCTAGAAGGATTTCTTCTTAAATTAGACCAGGAAAAGGACTTTGATAGGGTTGGACATGATTATTTATTTGCAGTACTTCAGAAATTTTCTTTTGGAGCCAGATTTATAAATTGGATAAAGATTTTTTATAATAATATATTCAGCTGTGTAAAATGTAACGGCTTTTTGACTCCTTATTTTAGATTGAAAAATTCTGTGAAGCAGGGTTGTCCTATTTCTGCCTTATTGTATGTTTTAGTAGCTGAACCTTTAAGTTTATCCATCAAGAAAAACTCTAAAATTAAAGGTATAAAAATTCCAAACTCTGATGAAGAAGCAAAGATATTTTTCTCACGCAGATGATACTACTCTTACACTTAATAATAAGGGTTCAATTTCAGAAACATTTAAAGTTTTAGATTTATATGGCAAGGCATCAGGTGCCAAATTAAACAAAAGTAAGTGTGAAATAATGGCTTTAGGAAAAAGTAAGATATCTGAAAATGAATTACAAAATTTAGGAAATCAAGAGTCAAAAAATGTCATTCAGTTATTAGGCATTTGGATTGGAAAAAATAGAGCCATGTGTGACTCCTTGAACTGGGAAAACAAGGTAGATACTATTACAAAACTTCTTAATCTTTGGAAAGTAAGACATTTGTCTATAAATGGTTAAGTCAGTGTTATTAGTTCTTTACTTATGAGTAAACTTTGGTATACTTTAATGGCAGTTGATATTCCTGAGAAATATTATCAGATAATTAAAAACAAATGTTTGGATTTTCTATGGAATGGCAAGACGCCTCTCATTTCATACAAAGTAATTATCAATAAAACCCAAATGGGTGGCTTAAATTTTCCGGACATATTTCAAAAAATGTTTGCTTTTAGATTTAAATTTATTTATAGACTTTTAGATGATGAGTACTCAGCACTTTGGAAAAGTACGTGTAGGTATTTTTTCTCTAAGATACAGAACATGAATTTAGGAATTGAAATCCTTTTTTGTGATATTCCAGATACGTATTTAAATAGATTACCACAATTTTATAAAACTATGTTAAAAGCTTGGAACTATATAAGAGAATTTATAAATATTGATGTTGACACAAGCAATATTTTTTACATTCCATTGTTTTTTAATCCCAAAATTAAATCTCAAGATAAAGTTTTGTATTTTGAACCTTTTATAAAGTCTGGTATTATACACATTAAGGATATTACCTTTGAGTGTCGAAAAGGTTTTTTAAAACAAAATTATATTACAGAAATTGTCGGAGAGAACTGTAAGAATATTTCAGAGACTAAAATTCTCAAATATGTATCTATTTTGTTTCAATCATTACCAGAAGAATGGAAACAGATGATCGAAGTCAACGTGAACAAAAAAAAGTAATTCCAGCCTTAAGTATATATGTTAAATCTGACGGAAAATTATGTCAAATTTGTCGTATTACGATTTACTTATACAGAAGCTGTCTAATAATTGTGAGTCAAAAGCATTAAACAAATGGTTAGAAAGATATCCCTCTCTTGAAATAAAGCAAATTTACAGAATTATAAATTTATTATTTTTACAGAGTGACGTTCAAGAAGTAGCATTTAAGTTATTCAATAACATTATTTTTACCAAAGAAAGGTTGCACAAATGTAAAATAACAAATGATGATATATGTCCTGTTTGTTTGTCATCATCTGAAAATATATATCATTTGATTTTAAATTGTCAAGGTCTCTGTAATTTTAATGTTTTTGTGAAAAATTTTCTACATAATATGTGTGCTAAATGTAAACCTGATTTTGTGAACAACATGGACTGTGAACAACTGTGTATGTTTGGAATGTTACAGGGTTGCAAAGATGTAAATTTCTATTTTGTAAATAATGTTTTAGCCTTTAGAAATTTAGCAATGAAAGAAAACAAGATTCTAAACATCGAAGAATTTTTTCGATCAACAGTACTTAAAAATGTTCAATATGCGTATGAATATTACAAAAATACTAATTCAATGAATTTGTTCGAAAAGTATTATAGAAAAAATAATCCAGTGTTGACTATTCAAAACAACAAGGTTTACATAGATTTTTAAAAAATGGAAAAATAGTTTTCAGTTGAAAAAACTGTACATGAATATGTTGTGTTCACTTATTGTATGCAAAATATGTTTTAAATTTTACATTTTATTGTAGTGGATAATCAGGAGACTAGCCTGTTTATCCTTTTTATCTAATTTTGTTAATAAAATTTTATCAAAAGAAAAAAATCACATCCGCTTAACACGCGGAAGGTCCTGAGTTCAATCCTCAGTGGAAACAATCTTTTTGCTAAATGCAAAACATTTAAGTGTTTCTTATTGAGTTGATAATGGCGTGAAACGAAAAGATGATGAGAATAATATTCGAATGAAAAAGGATTCAAATTAAGTGGTTTTGTTGAGCCATAGAAATCCATGATATATATTATTATTATAGCCAACATCAACTTTTGATAATTGTGGACATTTCTACTGCACTGTTTATTAGCGAGTTGTTGGTTCCAACTTCAAGGTATGACAAAAATACACATGTTTTCGGGGTAAATAACGAGACCTGACATTAGGTTAAACACAAAAACTTAACTTGCGTCGGCCGGGAGTCGAACCCGGATCGGCTGCTTGGAAGGCAACCATGCTAACCGTTACACCACCGACGCCATGGATGACTTCCTTTGATTTTAGCTACATGAAGCACGTCATCGCTGCCACGTATGGATTATGCATACATTCTGTTATCTTACAAGCTGTGTTTCGAAATACGAAATATAACTTAAACATGTTGAAGCAAAATCATGACATTGCTCTGAAAATACACACTATAAACACTTACTCACGAAATGGCGTCATTGTCGTTTATGTAGGCAAGTTGATAGTTTTACTTTTATTAAAATTACTTGGAAACTACAAATACATTTAGAAAGGAAAATAAAAAAAATCTTGCGTTGGCCGGGAGTCGAACCCGGATCGGCTGCTTGGAAGGCAACCATGCTAACCGTTACACCACCCACGCTATGAACATGAATATTGAAACATAATATGTGATTTATCCAACATTAAGAAATAAACCCTGGGGCGATGATGTGCTTGTCTACGTATACACATGCGTAATACACAGTAACATACACAGAGCAACAGAGAAGATAGAAAAGTGTTCATCTTGCAAAAATACAGTTTCTTGAAACAGAAATATTCACGAAACCTGATTCCGAAACCTAAAAAAGTCTTCATAGGTCCATCTCCTTCGCAATCCCCCTCCCCCTCCTTGCCCGGAAAATCTTTCCCGATTTTATTATGATAGGGAAATTCCCAATTTGCATTAATCTTAACATACGTGTTTGTTATAATACATCCAATACACATGAAAATATGAATATATTGCGGATTTGTACACGAGTAATGTCCAACCGATAAAGTAAATTAAAGGCTAAGAGAAAAGAGGTAGACTCACGTTTCATGTAACATGCATAATAACGACGAATAAGCATGCTCATGAATCATTATCATACAACCAACCGCTTGCACTACGTACAGGTGAGTACTAGTCATGTTTCATTTTTCTTCTTTTCCTTTTTGTTTAGTTCAAGATGTTGACGGACAGGAATTCCAGATAATACTAATGGTGAGGAAATGAGTCCATTAAAAAGTATTCTGCTGTACAGAACTATTTTGGAATATGTGTGCAAGTTGGTGCAAGATCACTGATAAAGTAATGATGATTTAATGTATCAAAAAATCGGGCTCGTCCGGGAGCTCTCGCACCCGAAGCGAGAATCATACCCCTAGACCAACGAGCCTGTCAATATTGTAATTGAATTAAATGTTATATAAAAGTCACATTGATTTTAATAACGGCATTAATGTTTAAAAAAGTATTTGAATGAATCCTATCTGCGGCAATTTTTCAACACTCAAACTTGAGCTAATGACCTTTTATGTAAACTAAGCTTAAATGGCTAAACAAGCAACCAGACCTTTAAGGTTTCCATGGTGTAGTGGTTATCACATCCGCTTAACACGCGGAAGGTCCTGAGTTCAATCCTCAGTGGAAACAATCTTTTTGCTAAATGCAAAACATTTAAGTGTTTCTTATTGAGTTGATAATGGCGTGAAACGAAAAGATGAAAAGAATAATATTCGAATGAAAAAGGATTCAAATTAAGTAGTTTTGTTGAGCGATAGAAATCCATGATATATATTATTATATGCCAACATCAACTTTTGATAATTGTGGACATTTCTACTGCACTGTTTATTAGCGAGTTGTTGGTTCCAACTTCAAGGTATGACAAAAATACACATGTTTTTGGGGTAAATAACGAGACCTGACATTAGGTTAAACACAAAAACTTAACTTGCGTCGGCCGGGAGTCGAACCCGGATCGGCTGCTTGCAACCATTTTTATTTTTTTTATATCTTTATTATATATTGACATCTAATATATATACATTACATCAATTATCACATATATTCATTAGTCCTTTTAATCTCAACATCATACTACACGGTTAGCACTTTCATACATTATTTTTAATTATTTTAGATTAAAATGTAAAAATTTTACTTCACTTTCGCTGGCACTCTTTTTCATCTTTATTACATTATACACCATTAATATCCCAGGACAATTTTAAGTTGAGAAAAAGCTATCTTTAAGTATGATTGCAGCGGTATTATTTTTTATCAAAAAGCTTTATAATAGCTGATTTAAAGTGGAATAAAAGTAGTATATCAGCGTTACTTTTAATCAACTTATATTTACCTAATGAACTGCTGAAATACCGCTTTTTAAAACTAATTTGCATATTTGGTTCAGTGATTAGGACAATAAGCGGTAAAGAAGTGTGAAATAAGTTGGACTGAAGCGTCTAAATTTTGTAAATTAGGTGAAGTTGGGATTAAGCGGTACAAATCAGCGGATTTGAAGTGGAATATGCAAATTAGTTGTCAGCGGTAAATAAGCGGAATATAGCAATTGTACAAAAGCGGATTTTAGGTGGTTATACAAGCGTGTTTTAAGTTTATAATCTCAGCGTACTTTAAGTTGGAGATGTCAGCGTGTTTTAAGTTGAAGATGTCAGCGTGTTTTAAGTTGGAGATGTCAGCGTGTTTTAAGTTGGGAGATGTCAGCCTGTTTTAAGCTGGAAATTTAAAAAGTCTGTTTTAAGTGTTAGCGTCTCATGTGTAAATACAATTGTAATTGTCTATGTGGAGTTGAAGCATACATTATATCAAAAATTGCAAATTTGGTGTAGGTCAAGCTGTTTTAGAGCTAAAAGCAGCATTACTGTGCTCCACGAGTTAAATCTGAAATTTGGCCATTTTCTAAACCTGTCTTTTTTGTACTTGTTTTTGTGTACCTCTTGCTTCATTCTGTTTAAAAGGATTTAATAATGATAAAAAAATACAATCATATAAGTTTATTTGAGCATTCATATTTATAGTTGCATAATGTAACCTTTAAAACATAACATAATATAATTATGAAAATAACTATTTACAAAATATTTACAACATAAATTGACCTTCTCAGTTTCTGTTTTAGTTTTTCTCATCTTTTCCACTCGCATTGCTTCCCTTATTTCTCGATTGATGAACTATCATATGCAGCAGATAACTCTGAAATCACAATGATTTTCATTTAATGTACAAATATTTCCAAGAATTATGTAACATTTCCAAAGATAGCTAAAAAATTTTGCTCCTGATACTAAAATAAACAATCGTGTATTAAATATTTAAAGATATTTATACAAATATAATAAAAGAGACATATATATAATTTAAACATTTGTAACACAATGAGCGTGCAGTTGTAAACTTGTTTGATAGTTTTGTCTAAGAAAAACTCATTTGAGTTATCTTCTCCTAATATGAGTTGCTTCCCCTTCTTAGAAGCATTAAAGTTTAAAACCTAATAAATGAGTATGTTATATGTGTAAACAACTGTTATTTGATATTTTGTGTGCTCTTTTAAGAATAAAAGTAAAACATTTCCCCTGATTTCAGTATTAGTTACATTTAATAAAAAAATAGTTCAATGAAAATGATGTTCTATAATTATAATTACTTCATGAACTTACCAGTCATCTAAAGTGCTTTCTTTAAGCTTACTCTCTAAAAACCTAATTATTGCTTCCAGATCAAAGCAGCTTACAAACTACAAATAAAAATGTATATAAATTGTTTCATCTCACAAGCAAACACTGAACATAAACCAACATTTACAAAATAAAAAAAATAGAACAGTCAATGTCAATTAAAAAGACATATTTATGTTGTAAATATTGGGGAAGGAAACCAGACTAACAGGGTAAAACCCGACCTTCGATAGGAAAACTGGCCATCCTCGTCAATTAAAATTGGAATCAAGCACACCCTTCAGCAGTGACACTTGAACTGGCAACCTCGGTGTTGACAATTAAAGTAATGTTTGTGTTTAAATATTTCTAGAAAATTTACGATATTTTATCAATAATGCCAGTCATTTACAGGTTGTAAAACATGATTGGACTAGCTATTCTTTTATTAACATTATTGCACATGGACATACAAGTAGAATTTCTGTTACTGTGGTTATGTTGTTTTGACTGAATGGGTGAGCAGGTTTGGTAGCTGTTCCTTGTATTGGTTGTTTCACAGCAATAGTTAGGGTGGCCTTCGGAATTCTAAGTCTACAAAATAAATGAAGACATATATGCAATATATGACCAATCAGCTACAAAATTCTCAGCACAATACAAATTGAATATAGTGTAATTTAGATTTCTCAGTTAAATTCCCAAATATTCAAAATCTCATACTGAGATTTTGAATATGTAGGAATGTCACAATTAAATGCATGCACTTACAACTATACCCTCTATAATAAATATCTTTCGGTAAATGTTATCTGATAACATATATGTCCCGATTTATTTGTATCTTAATGACTCCCAGCATCACGCACTAAGATAATATGCTTATTGCTATGCTTATATATATTGCTGCTAAATAATAGTGTTTTAATTTATACCCTATACTTCCTTAATAAAAATGCCATGGTTTTTGTGCATGTGTTCTTAATTATGTTTCTGCCTATAATGCTTGGATTTAATTCTCAGTAACACTATAGTATTTGATCCTTTTTTGTCGTGCTTTTTGTGTGTTTTCACTTAATGCATAGATTTTATTCTATGGTCATTGAAAGTTATATGACCGGTGACGTGCGTATGAACGATAAAGCCAGACAATCGTGACAAAAGTCATGTGCTTTCATCAGTATGTAGTTTTCTTCGTTATGTATAAATATGTCGACTGTTAATAACAATCCTACTTACTTAATTTACTGAACCAATCGAAAAACTTGCCCAGCTATGTGACTATGTTTTGAATAATTCAAATTATGCGCGGGCTTTGGAAAATCGACGTCACAAGTTTACACAGATTTTCATCAGCCGAAAAATATACAAAAAAAATACCCGATAAACAAAACAATTTGTCATAGAATATCATGTAAAAAAAGAAATTAAAAATAAATACATTAAACATACCTGCTCTGGTACCCTTCAAAATACTTTCTTTGTAACCAGTTGAACTTCCGTACAATCCAAAGTGTAGTACCCGGAGTAAAACAAAAATGGCAAACGACGGTCAAAATATGTTCAAAAGTAAAGCAAGAAAAGGCGGTACAATTATGGTTTCAATGTGTCTCGAAGACAAAGTAGTACAAAAGTCGAAAAGAAATAAAGATAGTCACCACACGCCATTTCGACACTAAGAGAAATGCACTTACACGGCGTTGCCGCCTGCAACTTGAGGTAAATATATTTTAAGTTTCACCATTTTCCTACGTATATGTTCACAACGTAAATATTTTTCATCTGTGATAAATATCAAATATTGATACAGTACCTTTTTACACATGTTTGCTATTGACCTTAGTGTTTTTGTTTGTTTGTTTGAATGGTGGTTTAACGCCACTTTCAGCAATTTTTCAGCTATTTCATGGCGTCCAGTTTTTATTGGGGGAGGAAGCCGGAGTACCCGGAGAGAACCCCCGACCTGCGGTAGGAAAACTGGCAATCCTTGTCAATTAAGATTGGAGTCGAGTACACCCTGCCTGCAGTGAGAATCGAACCCGCAATCTCAGTGTTGACAGACCACGTGATCAATAGTAGACGAACTACCTTGACCACTCGGCCACCGAGGCCCTTGACCTTAGTGACCTATAGTCCACATTGCGTAGACAATATTCGTAGAAGTACCGAAATATGCACATTCATATTAGTCGCCACAAGAATCATTTCGTGTAATTTGACATTTTTTCAAAATTTCTTATACAATTTTGTTTTCTCTGAAACATTAAAATTGTTGGCATAATTTAGCAGAATACACTATCAATGTAGAGAACAGTGTCGTTTTTTTATTTATACATGTTTGTCTCCATTGTAGATTGTGCAACACATATGGGAAGTGGTGTCAGTAATTTTGAAATGCAGTATGAAGACTAATAGTAATTAAAATAGTAAGGTAAATAGCCAATACTGGGCCTATTTCAATTTAATATGACACAAATTATTATTAGGTCAAGGGAATTCAGGCTACAAAATGAATGGCCACACAATTGAAAAAAGGGGGAAACATATGGGTGTAAAATCTGTTAACATATGAAAGGGGAAATAATTTTTAGGGTATTCAGTTAAGTGTACTAAATAAAAGTGTGTTCAACTTCTTCAAATGGACATAATTCAAAGAAATTGTTAAAATATAATGTCCTAATTACACATACTCTGCAGTTAAGGTTGCTCATAATTCTAACGATTCTGCTCCGGTCACTAGTGTGGCTTGAGTAAGCGAGTAAGCATTGTAGCTCATTGGTACATGCATTTTGTAAACCTCCTGTAACAGAAATTTCCCAATAATAAAATAAAAGGTTTTTGCTATGTCATCATTCTATTTTTGTGTGGAATTTGCAAACTTTAGCTATGAATGTTCTTTCTTTGCAGTTTTTTTTTTGCATATTATTTTTTGTATTTTTACAGGAAAAAATGTACATCAAAGACAAGAAGGAATGAAAAATAAGAATAATAACATCAAGATGTTTTGACGGAAAAACTTAACAAAGAACATTTTGACAAGTCTGGTTTTGGAATGATTTTAGTTTCTATGAAGATTTGAAGGAAACAAATAACATTCAGCACCATATTCTACTTGCTGTCAACATTCAGAAGCAAACAACAACCGGGTGCCCTGAAGAAATATATGTACTGTAAATCAGAGCCAGAAACACTGTTTCTTCTTTCTGTGAAAAGCAGTTTGCCAAAAAATGAAAAAAGAATTGGACATTTAATATTTTTAGTAGTTGAAGCCAAACTGTCCACTGACAAATTAAATATTGTGGAGAATTTATCAGTAAACTAAAGTTATATCTTTTTACATATATTTAACAGTTCGTTCTTCATAATCATCATTTTCATTGTGTTGATTATGTATTGGTTTATAAATGTTGCTTTTTAACAGTTGTGGAGGAAAATGGTGATATTAGTTATATAGCACTTCTACATAAACTAAAACATGCTGTTGTAAAAAGTTCCATTTATTCTATTGTTCATATGAAGATAGTTCTTAACTGTTTTTATTGCATGTTAATAATTAAAAAAATGGTTACATTAAATTTATTAGAAAGTAAAGCTTCCATTGTGGTATTTTTGAATGTGGACAAAAGATTGTAGAGTTGGCTCCCCTTTAGAGTTACCTCCCCTATGATTATACTTTTTCTTAGTAAACAGTTTTCTGTTTACTACATAAGTTTGTAGTTTAATGTATCAAGAATTGTTTTATATTGTGAATGTGTTTTTATGATTTCCGGTTTTTTATTGATATTGCATGAAAATATTTGATATTTAAGCTATAATATTCATCATTGCAATAGTACCATAAATTGGCAGAACATACAGCATATAAGAAAATTTAATGTCTTTTTATTTATGTTTTGAGAATATTGGTGTTATTAGGCCATGGTCATGCTAAATTTTGTCATGTGTAATATCAGTGTCCTTGTTCTCTATTTGGATTAAAAACTTTAATCTTCATTTAAAGTAGTAATAAATAATTCCAAACATTTTCTATAGAAAATACTCAAACTGCATACTTAGACATTTGTGCATTATTTCTGCTCTTCAATAGTAAATTGTTCATATGTGAAATTAAAAAGCAATTTGGTTGATATAAAAATAATATAACTAATTATTTTTTAATTAGATAGTCACTAAATAATTGGAAAACAGACAACAAATAATATAAATATTTTATTGAGTTTTTTCAGTTGTTTTTAAGCTGAGTTAAATTAATTTTTTATAGAGCAGAGTTAAATCAGTAGAGAAAAAGTATTTGCTGTAGCACCTTTAAGTTTTTTCAGTTGAAAAAAAACGTTTTAATTTACTAAGATAAATCAGCAGGGATTAAGTAGGTTTGTAATACAATTAAAAATGACAAATATTTATCAGTTGGATTTAAGCAGGAATAATCAATTACCTGTAGTCTCGCTTTTTTTCTACTTAGAAAATCATTATAGTTTAAGATGGATAAAAGTGGAGTTAAAGCATTGCTAATTATGTAGGTTAAAATTAAGGTTAAAATTAAGCGGTAATTATGCATGTCGCTTAAATACTGCTTTTTACAACAGCGGATTCTATGCAGATAATAAGCGGCATTTAAGTTACGCTGTGATATAAAAGCGACGCTTCAAAATTGTCTGGGATACCTTATCATTCATTAACAATACAATTATGACGGTTTTTTACCTACAATCCATTATGCATACTTTTAATCACATCATTTCCTTGCACTCACACTTTCAAAATTATCTTGCATTACTTAATATTTACCATTATATATACATATGTATCATACATTATACAGTGACCATTTTATTTATGGAATATTTCTTTTTAGCACTAATTTACTTTCAAATTAAGTTTTTTTTTAAATTTAATATTTTTTATAAAATATAAAATAGTCCCTTTAGTTTGAATTCTCTTAAAATAATTTAATTACAACTTGCTACTTATAATTGTAAGCAAACTTCAATATTCTATATGGCGAAATGTTACTTGTTTCTAATTTTATGCTTTGATAATATTAACAATTTGAAAATTAATGAGAAGAATTCAGTTGTAAGAGGATGGATTCTCAATCCTTCATACACACTTTCTAACTAGTATTTTCAAATTACAAAAATCCATTACAAAGGCAACAATGAAACATTTCTCATTAATAAATAAAGAAGCAATATTGTTCCAGATAAAGTTAGAATATGAACAGTTAAAACATAAAACATGTTCTTATTATTTCACAACACTGGATCATACAAGTTATTATCTAGGACATATTTGCACATTTCATCGATCCTATTTTCTACAACAGTTGATCTGTATTGATTCTCGCGAACATCCTCGAAATCTATATCAACGTTCTGTAAGTAGCCGTCGTATTTCAGATCCGACGGTAGAATTTCACATATACGACTGTTGTTAGTATGGAACACAACAATTTTATTTGTTCCATTAACTTTTCCTATTAATCGATCAGAAGCAAATCGACTACGCTTAACAACAACTTTAGACATTACCATGTCAGAATTTACATAGTTCACGTTCTCATCGTCATCAGTAATAACTTCTATTTCATTCTCATCGTATTTGGAAGATTTGTCCTTTTCATTTTCTTTATCTTGTTTACTAATTGTTGTTCGTGGATCATTTTTGATTGTAACATCCTGTGATTCTGCATTTAATACAATTGTGTGACTTTTTTCGTGAATAGTTAGTTCATGTGTTTTGCTAGTTGTATTAATATCCGATTTTGCTTTCCGTACAATTTTAGTATCAACATCCATTTTGCTCAATTTATTCTCTATGTTCTCATGATTTTCTATTTCATGTTGTATCAATGATTCACGCAATCTTGAATTATCACCTTCAGTACTCATCAATTTTTCAATATGTTTTTTCATTCTTTTATCATTCCGGCGTATCGTAGATTTAGATTTTCGATTAACATGTTGATTGTCGTTTTGATCAAACATTATAGATATACGCATTTTTGTATTATCACCATGAACTGTATACTTTATATTTGAGTATAATGTACATGCATTCTCAATAGCCTGCTTCAAAAATATTGGCAATTTATCCATCATCACCGGTTCAAAAAAGTTCGAGTGCACCGATGTTTACAAATGATAAATATCCTAAAAATGGGCTTCAGTATTGTTAAAATGTCAGAAGAGAACCAACACTTACAGTTCGTAGAGTGAATTATAATTATATTTACAGATATGCTTGGAATCCGAGCAAAATCCAAATATAAATCCAAATTATTCTCCTCGACCTTTAAACAGCTGTTGTCATCAAGGGTGCGTTCGATCCATCTCCGGAAGGCAACCATGCTAACCGTTACACCACCGACGCCATGGAGGACTTCGTTGATTTTAGCTACACGAAGCAAGTCATCGCTGCCACGTATGGATTATGCATACATTCTGTTATCTTACAAGCTGTGTTTCGAAATACGAAATATAACTTAAACATGTTGAAGCAAAATCATGACATTGCTCTGAAAATACACAGATGTAACTATAAACACTTACTCACGAAATGGCGTCATTGTCGTTTATGTAGGCAAGTTGATAGTTTTACTTTTATTAAAATTACTTGGAAACTACAAATACATTTAGAAAGGAAAATTAAAAAAATCTTGCGTTGACCGGGAGTCGAACCCGGATCGGCTGCTTGGAAGGCAACCATGCTAACCGTTACACCACCGACGCTATGAACATGAATATTGAAACATAATATGTGATTTTTCCAACATTAAGAAATAATGCCCTGGGGCGATGATGTGCTTGTCTACGTATACACATGCGTAATACACAGTAACATACACAGAGCAACAGAGAAGATAGAAAAGTGTTCATCTTGCAAAAATACAGTTTCTTGAAACAGAAATATTAACGAAACCTGATTCCGAAACCTAAAAATGTCTTCATAGGTCCGTCTCCTTCGCAATCCCCCTCCCCCTCCTGGCCCGGAAAATCTTTCCCGATTTTATTATGATAGGGAAATGCCCAATTTGCATTAATCTTAACATACGTGTTTGTTATTATACATCCAATAAACATGAAAATATGAATATATTGCGGATTTGTACACGAGTAATGTCCAACCGATAAAGTAAATTAAAGGCTAAGAGAAAAGAGGTAGACTCACGTTTCATGTAACATGCATAATAACGACGAATAAGCATGCTCATGAATCATTATCATATAACCAACCGCTTGCACTACGTACAGGTGAGTTCTAGTCATGTTTCATTTTTCTTCTTTTCCTTTTTGTTTAGTTCAAGATGTTGACGGAAAGGAATACCAGATAATACTAATGGTGAGGAAATGCGTCCATTAAGTAGTATTCTGCTGTACAGAACTATTTTGGAATATGTGTGCAAGTTGGTGCAAGATCACTAATAAAGTAATGATGATTTAATGTATAAAAAAATCGGGCTCGTCCGGGAGTCGAACCCGGGACCTCTCGCACCCGAAGCGAGAATCATACCCCTAGACCAACGAGCCTGTCAATATTGTAACTGAATTAAATGTTATATAAAAGTCACATTGATTTTAATAACGGCATTAATGTTTAAAAAAGTATTTGAATGAATCCTATCTGCGGCAATTTTTCAACACTCAAACTTAAGCTAATGATCTTTTATGTAAACTAAGCTTAAAGGGCTGAGGTATCGGAATCAAGCAGAGCCCACGATGGACGTGTATAAATTTCTCCGCTTTGATTACATTGTGTTTTGGATATAATGTAACTAATTCTTGTCACTGAGGTAATATTTATGTTTGTTGACATTTAGAACACCAATTAATTCATAAACAGTCGTTGTAGTCATTTGGATAACCCCTACTCCAGCGAATCAATCGCACGGAGGAGGGGGGATCTAGTCGCGGTGTGTTTGACTTTTTGGGTCGCGCTTGCTTTGTAAATTTCGGAATGGCAGAAATGGAGCAAAGTAGGAAAATTACCAGTAATAACGAGAAATATAAACAATTTGGTTATCGAAACACATCAAATCAGAGTCAGAATTATGTAGTTTCGGATAAACTGTATTATAGAGACTGTACTGTTCGAATTGAGAAAATTCAGACAAATATTATAGGGGAGAGAATTGTTATAGAAAATGTGGAAGTTATAACTGGTTTGAACACTGTTCTGGCAGTTGTTCAGAACGATGCATCATCGTATGACATAACACTGGATTCGAAACGAAATGCAGCTAAACTTCTGGACGGAGTCGAAATATTTAACAAAGAATACAGTGTTAGCATGCTGTTTTCGGATATAACTGTCGTATCTATTATGAAATTACCATCTTATATAAAGGATGAGGAAATCATTGAGAAATTAGAAAGTAAACGAGTGAGAATCGTTTCTCCTATCTACAGACGGGCGATACCAGGTACTCAGGTAGCGGATGGAACACGATTTATGAGGTGTAAATTTCCGCCTGGGTTGACATCCTTACCATGGACAATACCATTTAAAGTAGGAAATGCTATGAAATATTTTCGCTTAGTGCACAATAACCAGACAAAAGTTTGTGCAGAATCTTCGTCACCTGAACACAATAGAAGGGAGTGCCCTTTTTTTTGAATGTCATGGTTGTGGAGAACGTGGTCATGGGATTAAGCAGTGCCGAGCACTGAAATGTAACCGTTGTATGAATTTGCCACTGAAATGTGTTTGTAAATCTGGAAGTCGGAATGAAATAACCCCTAATAGATCAAAGAATTGCAA